>CANSGD010000419.1:0-600000 GCA_947645195.1 Patellifolia procumbens
TCAATTTAGTCCAGTTCAGTTCAGCTCCACCGATCTGTTTCAGTTCAGTTCAGTTGTTTTTAGTAAATCTAAACATGCCCTAACTCTTCATTTCCACAAATATGAATTACAGACTTGTGGCATTAACCAACGTTAGAAAGATGGTATCCGCACATTAATTTAATTTAAGACCCTCTTCTTTTCATTATAAATTACTCCCTCCGTTTTTCTAATATGCATATTTTGCCATTTTGGGATTTTTTAAATATTAACCTATCTACTTTTCCCATAAATGAAAGGGTGGTCCATCTAATTATTACATACTTTCTATTGAACTTTTTGGACCATTGAAATGCGACAGATATTGCATGACTTCATCGATGATCAAATCTTCATTTCCTCAAATATGAATTAGAGATTTGTAGCATTAACCAACGTAGAAAGATGGTATCTGCACATTAACTAATTAATTTAAGGCCCTCTTCTTTTCATTAAAAACTATATTTTCTCCTTTTTAATACTTGCATCACTTTTTAATGTGATATTATTCTAATATGAATCTTATAGTCAAAATTGTGACTTATATGTAAGGAAAACTATAGCTATGTACGAACGTGTTAAAGTCAATGCATAGATTATTACTACTATATTTTGTATGATTTTTTGTTATGTATAACAAAATGTATTTAACAGTTTATAGTGCATTAGAAACGTAAAAGCTACTAATAAAGCGAGTGCTAAAAAGAATGCACTACTTAATAAAAATAAGTAGGTGGTGAGCTCAATTGGCCGCCTCAGTTAATGCCTCAGACCAGCTAAGATTTTTTCGAAGTTTATAAGATTTAGATCCTATGACATGGCATGAAATCGATAATGAGAGGGCTCCTATGACATGACATGAAATGCCGATCAATTTATACTAGACAATAAAGCCTTATCGAAAGGAGACATCGTATCGCTCCACATCATTATGTATGAATAATTTAAAATTTTAATTTTAAATAAATAATAATTAAAAAGAATAATAATATCCTAAATAAAAAGTCACATTCCTTATCTAAAACTACTACTAATATGAAAGTATAAAATTAATTAAAACTTTCATTCTAAATCTTATAAAATTATAATTTTTGCACCGTTATATTCGTCTCAAAAAATACATTGAATCAAGATCCACTTATGACATGTTTTTTCTACAATTGCAAAGAATCTTCTATTTTACCTATTTAAAGCATGTTCTATTCGACATAAATAAGTGAAGTAAACTAAACTGAACTGAATTAATTTGAATTGAACTAGGTTCAAACTGAACTGAACTAAGCTGAAATGAAATGAAATGAACTGAAGTGAACATATTTAATCTATTAATTATATGGCAAAATTTTATTAGATATATATATTTAAGTTGGCTCGAGTTAATAAGATACCAAAAATCATCCAATATAATTTAATCTAATCAAGTTTAGGCAAAATAAATGTATTAGCATGCTCGAGTTGAAGTTACGATTCATGTTAAGTTCGATTCAGTTTAATCTCTTGAAGTAATTATTCAAGTTACTTGAAAATATTGTATTTAAATAATAAGACGTCTCCCGGGTATTGTCCGAGTTAGAAGCTAGTAGGTTTATAATACTAACTATGATTGGGAGTATATTAATGTATATAGAGCTTTATTTGTTATTATTAACTCTAATTAGGCCTTTATAAGATTTGAAATATTAAAGACTTGGTACTATATGTGTTGACTGGGGTATTATTTATAGAGATAAATATCAAATCTCACATTTATTCATCAAAATAACTTTATCAACTGAAAAAATATAAGTATATTAGTATATCAATGTTTGAATTGAAATTATAATAAGATAGCTTTAATCATAAAAAAAGAATTAGTTTCAAATAAGTTTCTAAAAATCAGTTTGATTAAAAATAGTTTGATACAGTGAAATCCAATTAATTACTCCAAATTAGTTTGCGTAACTAAAAGTCAGTTTTAATTAGTACACGTCAGTTTAATTCTACTTTAATTTATGTAATTTGTTCTTTTGGTCTGCAAGGAACTGAACTGCATCTAACTGCAAATCGTGATTCAGCTGAACTGAGCTGAAATTTACTTGATTTAATTTCATTGCATACCAAAAGAACAGGACCCAAGTATATTGGTCTAAAGCCATACTGTACAATGAATCAGTATTGTTATAACACTGGCCTTTTTCCACAAGCACTACTACAACGAATCAAAAAACACACAATGAAGTCCTCAATGATCCATCTAATTCTGATTTGTCCCATTCTTCTCCTGTTTATTGCTTCTACTGTAACTTCCCAACCTGATTTTTCAGGCTACAGTTGTATCGATGATTATGGAAACTACACAACCAACAGCACCTACAAAGCAAATCTCCAAACTCTCTTCTCCTCCATACTCTCCAACACCGAGATCAGGTACGGTTTCTATAATCTCACGGCTGGGCACAACATGGATAAAGTTCATGGAGTCGCCTTATGTAGGGGCGACATCCCAACACCCGATTGTAAGACGTGCATTAGCGATGCAACGACGAAGATTACCTTAGATTGTCCTAACCAAAAGACTGCCATTGGTTGGTACCCAAAGTGCATGATATGGTACTCCAATAAAAAAATCTTTAAGGGAGTATCGTATGATGTTGTCTACCGAATGAATAGTTCATTGGATGCCTCAAACCCCAAATACTTTAACCATACTGTTTCAACCTTGATGATGCGGCTAGCAAGTAAGGCTGCTTCAGGGGATTCTCGTCTTAAATATGCAACTGGTGAAGTTAATGTTACTAACAAACTAAGGATACATGCGCTCTTACAGTGCATCCCAGATTTGGAGGAGTTTGATTGTTTAGATTGCCTTCAACGTCTTGTCAACTATACTCTCGCAGGTTGCTGCTATGGCAAGGAAGGGGCTAGGATCGCCGCTCCTAGCTGTAGCGTTTGGTTCGAAAACCATAACTTTTACAAGTCTGCTATTTTGCTTCCACCACCATTACAACCGCCACCTTTATCATTATCACCTCCTTCTATTTCTATCACAACCCGAAAAGGTAAATCCCAGGTAATATTGTACATCTTATTACATACTCCCTCCGTCTCAGATAGATTTGAACACTTGTTGGGACACGTAGTTAGGGTGATAAGTTATAGTGTTGTTATCAAATATTATTTTGTTAATGATAAAATGTTAGAAGTAGATGTAGGAGTTGATGGAGTATTTTTTATACGAGGATAGAGAAAGTTGGACAACTTTTTACAAATAAAGTTAAAGTGTGGAAATAAAGGAGTGGAAAATAAATAATAGTATATTAATAGTGGGATGTTGTCGAAAAAGAAGTGTTCAAACTACTATGACACAAACATAAAAATAAAGTATTCAGACTATTAAAGGACGCAGGAGTAAATGAAATTTCTATACTATCCATTCCGCTCTTATTCAAATGTGTGTCAACTTGCCAACGGAAGAATTACTGTGCGAAAGGGTTGGTATACGCTGAGAGAGTATATAACAAGACAATCGCCGGTGTTACTTGTAAGTGATGGTGCTTCTATTGTTGCAGGAAATAGGAGGAAAAGGTCCAAAGTTGCAATCATCATTATTAGCCCAATATCTATTTCACTAATATTAATACTAATCATGGTTGCGGCCTGCTATTCAATAAGAAGAAGGAGAAGGGAATCATTCAATGAAGTAGAAGGTAAGTGGAAATAAACATATTTACCGATATTCGGTCTGTCTCATATTAGTTGTAACATTTGCTTTTTTATCATCAAATCGAAGTTCATCAAGTTTGAGTGTAACGGCTTGTTTGGATAGCCAAAATAGGAGGGAAGGGGAGGTGAGGGGAAGGAAAATAGCAAAAATCTTGTTTGGATACCAAGTAAGGGGGTGAGGGATTTGGAGGGGAGGGGAATGGAAGGATCAATTTGTAAGAAATTCTCTCTCCAACAATGGAGAGATTTGAAAGGAAAACTCATTTTCCTTTCCTCCCCTCCCTTTCTCTTCCCTCCCTCCCTTTCTCTTCCCTCCCCTTCCCTTCCCTTCCCTCCCCTTCTTTTCCTTCCCCTTTTTTATCCAAACAAGCCGTAAATGTTACTAGGTAGGCCACTTTTCTCAACTTATTTCAGTTTTTATAATACAAAAAAAGTTAAGTTAACCAGAAATAAGGTTTGACCCTCTCACAAATAAGATTTAGATAAGTTTAGAAATTTGACATAATAAGTTCTGATAAGCAAAAGAAGTTGAAAAGAACAAGATGAGTAAAATATGTATCAATTTATATTTTCCTAATAGAAATTTTTATAGATATTATCAATAAATAAGTGTGGCTTTGGGACACTGGAAAAGCAAATGTTGCAACTAAATTGGTACATATGAACATAAACTCAGTGTATTTCTCGTTATTGTTCTATTTTGTCTTTCATTATTCCATGTTAAACTTTAATGTACCTTGGCTTTAAGATGATGATAAAGAAGATGAAATCAAACTGGCCAAGTCTTTACAACTGGATTTCGGTACTATAAAAGCGGCAACAGATAACTTCTCTGATTCTAACAAGCTAGGTCGAGGTGGCTTTGGTACTGTTTACAAGGTAAACATATTTATCTCTATGTCATTTATAAGATGAACCCTTATCACACAAAGATGAATTTGTGTTGCTGACACCTTTTATTTACTTGCTTTTCTCATACCTGTTTGACTTACAAGAAAAGAAACACTACTCTGAATTTCTAGGAGGATAAGTTAAAAAAAATTGTGAGAATTACTCGCATAAAATCATAAACTCAGTGTAGAACTTCTTGTTCTTACACTTAGCTCTTCTTGAGCTTTGAACAACTTGAGAGAAAACAGTAAAAGAGAAAGAGAGAAGATAGAGAGAATGTTGTATTGAATTCAGATTATTGTGAATGAATACAATCTAAGAGGTAGAGTCCTTTTATAGTAGCTATTACAATGAGCAAAGCTAAACTAACCTAGGCTAGATTTTGTTACAGAATTGACAGCTATCATAACTAACTCTAACAATCCTAACAAACTGATAAGAGTAACTACAAGCTAGATAGTCTTCTCAGCTATAATCTTGGCTTGTTTAGTTGCTCTTCTGATGTAGTTGCATATACATCAACACCCCCTCAAGCTAGAGGGTGATTGAGAGTCAATCAAACCTAGCTTGGTGATGAGCTTGGTGTGTTGTGGAGAAGGAAGAGCCTTAGTGAGAACATCAGCAAGTTGAGCTTCAGTAGGAAGATTAGAGAGGGTGAGCAAGCCCTCTAAAACCTTATCTCTAGTAAAGTGACAGTCTAGCTCTATGTGTTTAGTTCTTTCATGAAAAACAGGATTATTGCCAATGTGAATTGATGCAGACTGATTATCACAATTGAGTGTGATAGGTGTGAGATCATGAACACCTAAATCATTAAGAAGTCTCACGATCCAAGTTACTTCAGATGCTGCTGCAACCATAGCCTTGTATTCTGCTTCACTAGATGAACTAGAAATAATACTTTGCTTCTTAGATTTCCAAGAAACAGGAGAATTGCCTAAGAGTAGAACATAGCCAGTTACAGATTTTCTTGTATTAGGACAGGATGCCCAATCTGAGTCTGAATATGCTTGAAGAGTGAGTTGAGGAGAAGCTTTAAGTAATATTCCTTGCCCTAAAGTGTGAGCAACATATCTGAGAACATGAATTAAAGCTTGATGATGAACAACTCTAGGCTGGTGTAGAAATTGGCTGAGGGTCTGTACAGCAAAAGACAGATCTGGTCTTGTATGAGTGAGGAAGTTCAGTTTGCCAACCAAGCTTCTATATTGCATAGGATCTGAGAAAAAATCACCTTCATCTTGTAATAACTTAAGGTTGACTGGCAATGGTGTTTTAGTAGCTTTGGAAAGATCAAAGTCACAGTCTTGTAGTAACTCTTTGGTGAACTTTTTCTGAGTAAGTATAATGCCATTGGAAAGATGGCTGACTTCTATGCCAAGAAAATAATTTAGTTGACCAAGATCCTTGATGCTAAACACTTGGTGTAGATGTGTTTTGAGAGAGGTAATGCTAGACTCATCTGTACCAGTGAGTATGATATCATCAACATACACAACTGCAACTGTAATATGTTGATCATGAGTTTTGATAAATAGGGAATAATCATTTTTGGATTGTTGAAAGCCCATGGTTTTCAACTCTTCATTCAGCCTAGCAAACCATTGTCTAGAGGCTTGTTTAAGCCCATACAATGATTTCTTCAATAAGCAAACATGATTGTGTGGATTTGGAACTCCCTCAGGTACTTTCAGATAGACTTCTTCATTAAGTTCCCCATGTAGGAAGGGATTGTTAATATCTAGCTGATGCAAAGGCCAGTTTTTAATAGCTGCCACTGCTAATAAGCATCTAACAGTTGACATTTTCACAATAGGTGAAAAGGTTTCTTGATAATCTATGCCATATCTTTGTGTGAATCCTTTAGCTATTAGTCTTGCGTTCAGTCTTTCTAGAGAGCCATCCTTCTTTAATTTTGCCTTGTACACCCATTTGCATCCTATGGCTTTCTTTCCTTTGGGTAGAGGTACTAATTTCCAGGTTCCAGTAGATTCAAGAGCTGCAATTTCTTTGTTCATTGCCTTAGTCCATCCTTGATCTTGAGAAGCTTCAAAATAGCTTGTAGGTTCAACATACAATATTGATTAGTGCTCTATTAGGATAAGGAATTGTATCAGTAGGTAAGAAAATAGGATCAGCAGCTTGTTTTGATGTGGTTTTGTGGTGGAACAGTAGATGCTTTTCATGAAAGACAACCTCTCTGGAGATGATGATCTTGTTAGTTTCCAAATTAAGCAACTTATATGCCTTCTGTCCTCCTGGATATCCCAAGAAAACACAAGCATCTTCTCTAGAATCAAATTTTGATCTATGATCCTTGATAGTTGAAGCAAAACACAAGCATCCAAATACCTTTAAGTGATTAAGGCTAGGTGCTAATTTGAATAACTTTTCATATGGTGTTTGAAGCTGCAAAATACTCAGTGGCATTTTATTAATCAAATGTGTTGCACAGAGGAGACATTCTCCCCAATATCTAGTTAGAACCTTTGATTGAAAAAATAAAGCCCTTGCTGTTTCAAGGAGATGTCTATGCTTTCTTTCCACAACTCCATTTTGCTGAGGTGTGTCTGTGCAACTCTTTTGCTGAAAAATGCCTTTTGCTTTGTATAACTGTCCCATCTCTCCTTCTGTGAGCTCTTTGGCATTGTCTGATCTCACATTCTTGATTACAGCAGTGAACTGAGTCATAACATAAGCAATAAAATCTTGCATGATTTTCACACTGTCACTCTTATTCTTCATTAAGAAAATCCAAGTAAATCTAGAAAAATCATCTACAATTGTTAGAAATAAGGAAAAACCATCATGTGTTTTGGTTCCATAGGGACCCCAGACATCAATATGAAGTAAATCAAAAAAAATTCACTTTTAATGCTACTTTTAGGAAAAGGTAGTCTAGTTTGTCTAGCCTTAGGACAAACTTGACAAACTACATCATGACCTATATGTGTATTTAAGCTAGAGTTGCTCAACTACAACTTATTAAATGGTATATGTCCTACTCTGAGATGCCATAATTTGGCCTCCTCTGTTGATGACAAGCAAGCTTTTCTCAGAGATGATTCTTCATTGACTGTGTATAGAACTCCATTCAAGCTACCAAGAACTAGGGTATTCTGTAAAGGAGCCTGAAGCAAACATTTGTTATGAGAAAATGATCTCATATTTCAAGTCTAAGCACAATTTGTGTGTTGAGATCAAATTGAACTTAAAATCTGGCACATGTAGCACATTCCTTAGATTATTTCTATTATCAAACTCCACAGTTCCTATGTGTTTCACCACAGCTTGTTTGCCATCTGCTATAGTTATAGTGTTAGGAAATTTATTGAATTATGTATGTGTCTCAAACATGCTCAGTCTTGTGCAAATGTGATCAGTAGCTCCACTATCTATTATCCACTTGGAAATTGAATAGAAGAGGAAGCATTTACCTGCCACATTTGCTAGGGGTGTATCAGCTTCTTGATCATCAGAAGTTTTGTTGTTGTTGTTGTGTAACATGCTCATCAGTTGATTATACTGTGAATAGAGATATTAGCTGTTTCATCATCTTGTTGCTCTTCTTCTGTCTCTCCTTGCACCATAGCCGCCATCCTCTTTCCTTTCATCTTACTGTTTGCAAAATTTGGTGGATATCCATGTATTTTCCAACATCTATCCATTGTATGTCCAGATATTTTGCTGTGTTGACAGTAGAAAGTGCTCTCTTTAGATATTTGTCTAGTTGCTGCATTTGAAAAAATTGTTTTGCCTTGAAATCTTCCTCCTCTTTCTTCAGTTTTCTTAGTATTAGCTGAGAAAGCCATTGAACTTTCTATGTTGCTTGTTTCTCTATGCCTTTCCTCTTGAACAAGTAGTCTATATGCCATAGCAATGTTTGGAAGAGGCTGCATCATCAGTATATCAGACCTTATGTTGCTGTACTTGTTATCCAGTTTCATAAGAAATTGAATCAATCTTTCTTCTTGCTGTGCCTTTAAAAACTTCTGAGTTAGACGGCAGGAACAACTATTACAGCTGCAGATAGGTATAGGATTGATGCCATTGATCTCATCACATACAGCTTTGATTTGAATGAAAAACTCAGCAACTGAACTTTCTCCTTGTGTGAGATCATGTAGCTTTTGTTGCAAATTGTATAATTGTGGCCCTGAACTCTGTGCATATCTATCTTCTAAATCTTTCCAAATTTCTTTTGCTGTTGAGAAGTATATCACACTTCTAGCAATGGAGTTATCTAGTGATCTCAAGAGATATGAAATGATTACTGCATTACATCTATCCCAAGCTTGATAAGTAGAGTGATTTAAATCTGGTTTTGCTAGACTTCCATCAACAAAAGAGAGTTTGTTCTTAGCTGACAAAGCTATGACCATACTCCTTCTCCATTCTCCATAACCATCTCCATTGAATTTTTCAGAAACAAGAGGTATGGTTGGATTTTCTGAGGGATGTAGGAAATATATGCTAGTAGGATCCTGTGTAGGTGCTAAAGTATTCTTGTGTTTGTGTTTGTGTTTGGTTTTGTGTTTCAACCATCTTGAATAGATGATTGGATCTTAGATCACTTTTGCAGTTTCAGGGGAAATAGATTGAAACAGATTCTTGATCTAAGTATCTCTTTATCAATTTCAGAAAAAAGTTTTAAGAATTGAATCAAATGATCAACAATTAAGTGATCAACAATCAAATAATCAACAATCAAATGATCAACTGCAGCTCAGTGTTTGTTTTAAAAGAAATATCAAACACTTAACAGAATTTAAAGAATCTGCTTACAAATGATAGTAATCTAATGCGGATTTGTATGATCTCAATTGAGAAATCAAATCAGAGAAGAATTTTAGCAGGAAATACGTACCTACTCTGATACCATAAAAGAATTTGTGAGAATTACTCACATACAATCATAAACTCAGTGTAGAACTTCTTGTTCTTACACTTAGCTCTTCTTGAGCTTTGAACAACTTGAGAGAAAACAGTCTAAGAGAAAGAGAGAAGATAGAGAGAATGTTATATTGAATTCAAATTATTGTGAATGAATACAATCTAAGAGTTAGAGTCCTTTTATACTAGCTATTACAATGAGCAAATTAAAGCTAAACTAACCTAGGCTAGATTCTGTTAGAGAAATGACAGCTGTCATAACTAACTCTAACAATCCTAACAAACTGATAAAGTGTAACTACAAGCTAGATAGTCTTCTCAGCTATAATCTTGGCTTGTTTAGTTGCTCTTTTGATGTAGCTGCATATACATCAACATAAGTTTTAGATTGTTTGGCTCAAAATTAAAGTAGGAATTAGAAAGATGCAAGATCGTCGTAGAGTTTATATTAGTTGCAAATTGACGGTTGTCGAACGTTGAAACAATTCGAGATTGATGCATCAAAATCTTACCCATTATAGTGCTAACGTGAATTTGATCTACTTATTTTTTGCTTAACCTGGCTCTGATACCATGTCAAGCAACCATCTCAACCAAAAGATTAAGCCGATGGTTGAAAGCTTATGAATAGATTTATACTCTATCATTAATAGAGACTCCAATGTTAAATAGACAGAAAATAAAAAGGAGGGTATGTGTTAAACTAATGTATAAACTTACAATTTATGGCCCTAAACTGATACATTTATGTCTATAAACTGAAAAGATATGGGACTTGTTAATCTTTATGTCATATTATTTGAATGTGCTCTTTCTCCGGCTGTAATAAACTCCACTTACAAAGAGTGATAGAGAGAGCATTGCACAAAGACGAGAAATATAAAAGTATTTTGGTAAAATTGATCAAAATTCCTAATCATGAGAAGTTAGTTCAGACAATATGACAATTAATTTCATAACGAGGGACTACTTTTTCGGCTTCCTAGCTCGTCAAATAACTGAATAACTAACACATACACTCAACATTAACGTTCTACACTACATGTTTATGTGTGTGTGAGAGATTAATTCTTCAGGGTACACTTCCGAACGGCCAACTCATAGCAGTGAAGAGGCTATCCAGAAATTCCGCACAAGGTGAAAAAGAATTCAAAAATGAATCCTTGTTAGTGGCTAAGCTTCAACATAGAAACTTGGTGAGATTTCTTGGGTTTTGCCTGGCAAAAGAAGAAAGGCTTCTGATCTATGAATATTTACCCAACAAAAGCCTTGACCACATTCTTTTTGGTAATGTTGCAACTTTGATTTTGTATGGTGCTTCATCTCTACTTTAATCTAGAAACTACAATAATCTAATTCTATACTTGGATTTCAACCTATGATATATTTGTAGATCCCATGAGATGCAAAGACCTCGACTGGGAAAAACGCTACAATATAATAGGAGGCATTTCTCGGGGTTTGCTTTACCTGCACGAAGAGTCTCGACTATTAGTTGTGCACCGTGATCTAAAACCCAGTAATGTGCTCCTAGATTCAGAAATGAACCCAAAGATTTCAGATTTTGGTATGGCACGATTGTTTGGTGGAGATCAATCTCACGTCAACACAAGTAAAATTGCGGGAACATAGTAAGTTTACAATTCTACATGACTCCTACAAATCCTACATCGTAAAAATAAACTACAAATTTCTAACCTTTAAACAATTATGTTTGTTAGTGGTTATATGCCTCCAGAGTACGTAAACCATGGAAACTTCTCCATCAAGTCAGATGTTTTCAGTTTTGGAGTGCTAGTTCTGGAAATCATAAGTGGACAAAAAGTTGGCAAGTTTTCACAAACACATAATGGCCAAAATCTCCTAACCTTTGTAAGTAGGGGAATATACTATTAGTACTTCATACTATAACTTGAACTATAATGGTACCGAAGCTATAAAGTCACTTGTTGTTATTGCAGGCTTGGAGAAATTGGTTGGAAGGAACTGCAATGAGACTACTAGATACAACAATTTCAGCTGCAAATACAAACGAAGTCCTAAGATGTATTAACATTGCATTGTTATGCGTCCAAGATAATGCAACACAAAGGCCAATCATGTCAACAGTTGTGTTAATGTTAAACAGTTACTCTATAACTCTTTCCGTACCCTCAAAGCCTGCTTTCTTGGTACTTGAAAGTGATAAACGCCCACTTGATGTGTCGATAAACGAGGCCTCTTTTTCATCAATCGATCCTCGATAACTATCAATGATCAGAAGCATTGTGGAACTTGTATACTGGTGTATTTATTTGCTAATTAGCTTTCATATTTACAAGCCGGAGCCTTGTTAGCCCCATTAAGCATGTTTAGTTAAATTTGATGATATTTATTCACGAAGGTAGTGTCCCCTCCAATTCTTCCCGTAAAGGTATTTTGGAGTTCAAGATTCTTTTTCAAACATCACTTTTAGTTTACCACTACCTTGTAATGGGAGAGGCTATGTTTTATTCACTTGAATTAAGGCATTCTGATTGTTTTTTAGAGATGTATTAGTTTCATCTGATTCTTTTTGGTATAGTGTGATCCTGCTCTGAAATTTTTATGTTTGTTCCGATCTAGTCATAATCTTTAGGGTTTCTGGTCTCGTCTAGTCTATTCTAATCTAATCTATTCTTAAGATCTTTATTACTCCCTCAGTTCTCAATTAGTTGTCATGTACTTCCTCCGTTTCTTTTTATTTGCAACAAATTCAAATGGGTGGATTACTAGGCAAAATTTTGGTCTGAGTATGAAAGGGATGGAGAGAGAAAGTGGGGCATGTGATAAAGAGAGAGATAGAGAGACTTGTAAAAAAGCAAAGAAAACATTTGTTGTAATTATTTTGATATTTCCATTTTTGACAAATGTTGCAATTAAAAATAAACGGAGGAAGTATATTTTTTACTCTTATTAGAGTTATACTAGTAAGTATATTATATTGAGAAACTGTTGGGTGGACCTGGTCCACACTAAAAATAGTGTATACTACCTAACTTTTGTTCGTTAAAACTTAACATTTAATTACAAAATTTTAACTTTTGAAACAAATCTTAACTTTTTATTTATAACACGTAACTTTTGATTACAAAACCTTAATTTTTGATTGTTAAACCTTAACTTTTAACTACAAATTCTTAACTTCTCGGTTTGTACTAGGTCTGCAATAAATTTAGTGTAGATCCGGTCTATATTAGACTTGGCATATTATATTAGAGTCCTAGACCAATAAGGAAACGAGAATCTTAATAAATAGTTGACTTGTTACTTTGCGTGAAAAGATTTAGCCAAATGAACCCAATCAATCCAGCGTAAGTAGGGCCCTTTATGACCTTTCTCTCATACTCGGACAATTTTTTAACTATTACTTTTAAGATATACGTTAAGATGGAGGGTTTCGACAAAGAAGAAGGTAATAAAAACTCGTTTTTATTACATATTGTGCGATTTATTTTTTCCCTTTTCCTATGTCTCCTTTTCGGTTCAGGTCTACTCCCTCAAACCCTTCTACTTCCTCCGTTTCAAAAAAAATAGCTACATTTTCCATTTAAAGAAGTTTCAAATTAATGACTACACTTCTCCTTTTTTCCTTTTTTCGGTAACTTTTTCTCTTTATCTATCTCCTACCACATTTCTTACCCTACAATCTCTCACACAAACAAAAAGTACCTAGGAGTCCGCAAAAAAGAAGTGTAACGATTTTTTTGAAACGGACAAAGTATGTTGATTCTTGATCCCTCCCCTTCCCCCGCGGTTTGAATGCCCCTATATATCCCTCTACACAAATTAAAAACATTCATTAACTAGTGTTCTAACACACGGACTAATTTGAGGAGCTAAGTTTTGACCTGTTACAACTTATAACACTGAAGTGGGTTGGGTTTTGGGCAGTAAGGGACTCTCTTACTAAGTCATATCCTCTTATCCCCAATAGGCCCATTTTATTCAGTAGTACCTACAAAGTAAAAAATTTACACCATTTTTAAGCTAATTTTGACCGTATTCTTTTAACTAAAGTATTAGGCCCGGGTGAAGCCCAAAATTTTAGTACGTTGCAATTTAGTAGTTTCAAAATAAAAAATGTTATTTAGTGTGAAATATGTATTACAAAACAACAAAGTTATAATATAAGTTTCAAAACTTACGAGTTAAGTTTTTCAAAAAAGGGCCCTTAACACAAAAATTTCGCAATGTATGTTCTTTTCCGTCTACATTGAATTAGACATTCCAAAAATAAAATTCAAAATTCAAGGTCTGTCTCACTCCATTCCAATTTATTTCTTAATCAGACACTTCAACAATGTTTTACTCCTTTGTTTTCTTAATCAGCAAAATCAACAAACAAAAATAATTATCATTGAAAGCAAATTGAACATCATTAATATATATAATTAAAATCGCACATTATTATTCTCCATAATTCGCACAAAAATAGATAGGAGGATATTTAAAATCTTATTATTATATATCATTCTCTCTAATCTATCACCAGAAGCCCAAAGTTTATCAATCAATAATTAAAAAAATCGCACATTATTACTATAATACAATTTTTGCATTATTATAAAAAAAATCGCGCAATATTATAAAAAAATTCAAAATATGTGAAAAATAACTTTTTTTTGGCAACGGTGAAAAATAACTTACCTAATTACATATACCAATAAGCAAATCGCCATATCCAACCACTGCAATTTTGAAATCAGACTTTTCTTTGCCAATCCGAAAATTCCCAATTTTTTTGTTGTCAAATTTAAAAATAAGAATAATGAATGTATTGATGAATTGTTAGATATCCGAAAAAAGCAAGCTACTTATACTCAAAAAATGTCTTCACGTTAAACTTTGAACATTGTAATGGGAAAAACCATAATTGCAATTGACATGGGGAATTTGCTTGAGATTTTCGAAAACAAAATGGGAATTCTGATTATAGAGAATTTAAAAGGCTTGAAGTTAGGGATTTGGAGAGTTTACTTTGGATTATTTCAGTAATTAATGCCAGCTTTTGGAAGGAAAAAAAATTGAAATAGGAAAGTGTGATACTAGTATTGCGTGATATTGGGAAAGAAAAGTCAAGTAACTGCTTCCTTATTGTTCTTCTTTTATAACCTAAGAAAAATAAAAAGGGCCTTGGGCGGGCGCCCCGTCTGTCCCGGCCCAGGGCCGGCCCTGATCATAAGTTTTGATGAAAGAAGCAATAGTAGTGTAATGTTTTAAAACTTTGTATTCCATACTTGAGGTTGTGGGTTCAAATCTTCACATTGACAATTTCTTTATAATTTATGAAAATGGGATGGATATAATGTTAGTGAATTAAAGAGTGATAGTGACACGTGGCGGATTGCAACACGGCTGCTGGCACGGAGTTAGCCGAGGCTTCTTCCTCGAGCGGGAGAACAGAGGTGCAAAATTGGTGAGAGAATTCTTGCCGTTTTTTAATATATACTGTATATAGGTATAAAAGTAAATGTGATCATATAATATATTGTCGAATTAGTGCCAATGTGTATTTTAGAAAAATCTAATTGTTATAATATTTAGCAATCAATACATAGATTTATTAATGTCCAAAGTTGTGTATTAGTATATAGGCAACATGTTGCATATATTGTTGACAAACTTTTAAAGCTAAGTTTGCATTGACTAATTACTAATGAGTTGGCCAAATTTGAATATTTTTTAAGATTAACTACCAACTCCTTCTTTTATTCATATCCTATACACACCTTCATTTCCATCTTGTTCCTCTGTTACAACTCACAAATGGCTTCATCAAAAACTTCCTACTTCTTTCTAACTCTCACCCTCATTACCTTGATCCCCAAACTAACCTCAGCTCAGTTCACATTCCGCCACAGTTGGTGCAGCGACACCACATACACACCCAACAGCACATACCAATCCAACTTAAGATCAGTCCTCAACTCCTTATCCACCGATACACGAATCACCTACGGCTTCTACAATTTCACTGCAGGCCGAGATCCCGACAGAGTCACTTTCTTAACCATGTGTCGCGGTGATGTTCCACTAGGAACATGCCGCGTCTGCATAAGAGACTCTGCTAACTCAATCACTCAGACTTGTCCTAACCAAAGAGAAGCACTTGGATACAGTCAATACTGCACAATATTCATCTCAGACCGCAATATATACGGCACTGTACAAGCCAGGCCGCAATGGTACCTGACAGCTAGTGATAATGTGTCTGATATTGTTGGGTTTAATCAAACATTGTCTGCTCTAATGAGTTCGTTGCAGAATCGAGCTGCTTCAGGTACTTCAGAGCTGAAATTTGCTACTGGTGAAGCTAATCTTAGTGATGGTCAGATGTTGTATGGGCTAGTGCAGTGTACTCCTGATTTGTCTAGGCTAAGATGTATGGAATGTATTCAAAACTCGCTTGGTTATTTTCCAACTTGTTGTGTTCAACCAAGTTATATGGCTTCTGGGGTGATGATTGTTATACCGAGTTGTTTTGTTCGGTATGAACTCTATTCGTTCTTTGGGAATGTGCCTAATTTGACTCCGCCACCACTACCGCCATCAGTAGCACCTCCGACACCACCGGTTAATGATGGTACAACATCTACACCAGGTAACTGCTAAAGAATATATGGAGAGAATACTGAAAATGGATGATTGAATTTTACTTTTCTTTAACATTGTTATACAGTTGGTTGGTGGAAGGTGGCTGTTAAGAAAATAAGTAGTTTAAAATAAACAAAATGGCAAACAAATGTTAAATTGTTTAGGCCTAAGAACCAAATGGTTGAAAAATGACATTCGAGCTAGGCAACACCTCGATATGTAGCCCGAATTTTCTAGCTAGGCTAAATATGGCAGTGACTTTAGTCTGAGCTTGGAGGCTTAACCAAGGAATATCACGCTAGCTTGTGCCAGTGTCATGTCGGACTGGTCAGACCATAAACTAAGGCGTAGGCACGGTTAGCCTAGACATAAATGTTGTCATTTTTCTGCTTTTCTTCATGTCGAAATTTGTGCATTGTGTCATGCCTCCTGCTTTTGCTAAGTACATAGCCCATAACCAAACATACACAGTATGATGTCGGTGCTGTGCTACGAGCCAGTCTGACCCTGGGCTTTCTTTGGATCTGGCCATACTCAAATGAACCTGTTGTGTACATAATTTTTATATCTGGTTTATGGTTGCAGTAATTCTGATATGAAACAATTTCTCTGTTTTCAAATAAAAAGATACTAGTGTATTAGGAAAGAATTCAAGCTTATATGGAATGTTGTGTAGCAGAGAGAAGCAATACATCTTTTAATCCCAGTCTTATTGCCATTCCGATTGCTGTCGCAACGATACTAATTGTAGCTGTTGTCCTTTGTATCAAACTGAGGAAGAAAAAACTGATCAGGAAGTCACCTATGGTTAAATTTAACAGTAAGCCTTCATTTCTAGTACTAAAATTCTTAAAAGTATAAGTTTTGTTTTTGGAGTAAAATGCACCTTATATCCAATTGTGAAAGTGCAGAAGAAGAAATGGAGACCCTTCAATCATTGCAATACAGTTTGGGGACTATCAAGCATGCAACAGGGGATTTTTCGGAAGATAACAAGCTCGGCGAAGGTGGATTTGGTACCGTTTATAAGGTAATAATTCACCCTTTGGACAGTGAAGTTTCTTTGTGCAGGAAAATGTTTGCTCTAATGATGTTTTGTTAAAATCAATTTTGTCAGGGTGTGCTTCCTGATGGACAAGAGCTAGGAGTAAAGAGGCTAGCAAGACATTCAGTGCAGGGAGACTTACAATTTAAAAATGAAATTTTGATCTTAGCTAAGCTCCAACATAAAAATTTGGTGAGGTTACTAGGATTTTGCTTGCATGAAGAAGAAATGCTTCTAATCTATGAGTTTGTTGCCAATAGAAGCCTTGATTACTTCATATTTGGTGGGTTATAATGTAATCAAAATCCAAAATGATCTTTTCTTTGTTAAAACATTGGATGTTCTAATTCTTATATACTATAGTTTTTGATTTGTTTTTTGAGTATCAAGTAGATCCTGTGCAGCGTGATTCGATGAGGTGGGAAACGCGATACAAAATTATCTATGGCATCGCTAGAGGGCTCCTCTACCTTCATGAGGAGTCGAGAACAAGAATCATTCATCGTGACCTAAAAGCTGGCAATGTACTCCTGGATGAGGAATTTATTCCTAAAATTGCTGATTTTGGAATGGCAAGGCTTTTTAATATTGATCAAACTCAAGCACTTGCAAGCAGAATTGTCGGTACTTAGTAAGTGTCTTGTACTTTCCCATGTACATTACAGTTAGGCTTATCCTATATTTGATCTGTGTTCTAAAAATAATATTTGTTGTTAAGTGGATATATGGCACCCGAGTATGTGCTTCATGGACAAGTATCAATGAAGACCGATGTATTCAGCTTTGGTGTACTCGTCCTAGAGATTGTAAGCGGTCAAAGGATTAGCTCTTTTGTAAATGGCGAAAATCCAGAGAACCTTCTTAGCTTTGTAAGTGTGATTATTTATGGTTCACAATTGTACTTTCTTAAAAATAGTTACTTGTATTACAAATTGATCACAGTAAATATTTCTATAACATATCGATCATATACGTACTCTTATACATTTCGGTAATCTATGGGTGAATAGGAAGTGGCTATATTCATATGATAATATTTGACAATGGTTCATAATATTATACATTTGTACAGGCTTGGAAAAATTGGATAGACGGCACAGCTTGGAACATCGTGGATCCTACATTATCAGCTAGTTCTAGCATTGATATATTAAGATGCATCCATATTGGTTTATTGTGCGTTCAAGAGAACCCTGGAGATAGGCCAACTATGTCGTCTATCGATCTTATGTTAAGCAGGAATTCACTTTCCCTTCAAGTGCCATTGCAACCTGCGTTCTTCATAGAGAACGTCTCCCAATCGAACGAGCCATCGCAAGGAAACACCACAACTCAATCAAGTGATATATCAACAAGATTTTCAGTTAACGGGGTTACAATTTCTGAACAATACCCTCGTTAGCTTTTGATAAAGTTTGAGAATAGGAAATTTTGTAGAAAATAAGTGTACAAAGCAAGGAGAGTAAGATTATAGAGCTTTAGAGACCAAGGGAAAGGTATTGTTTTTCGATTCTCCTGATACGTAAATATTGTATTTGATACATTATCGAGGTTTTTGTATAGAAAGCAATCACGAGTTCTATACTAATTGTTGTAATTAGGTTGTTTGTTTCGTTCGTTCATAATAGACGCTTAGCTAATGTTAATTTTGAAAGTTGGAATTTTTTTTTACATGCAATTTCACATTTTCTTGATGTAAGCTGGTCACAATTTATGCAATACTAGCTAATACAAGAACAATATATAGAATATCAAGTTGAACTTAACTAGCTCAAGAAATAAGAATGTCTACGGACAGGCTTAGCCTTGATTGTTATATGTTGCATAAATAATCTTCATATGGAATTAGATTTATCACACAGTAAACCAAAAACAATCAAACTAGCACAATCTTCTTACGCTTTGTTCACTTCACCTTAAAACAATAATATATAGTAAAATTAAGTTCAATTCTAAAAGACTAATTCAGTTCAGTAAAAGTTAGTAACTTCAAAAAAGATTCACAACGTACAATTAGTAAAATAAGTTCAGTTGAGGAAAAACAAAGTATAGTACGTAAACCGTATCTTATCATTATTATAATATAAAATATTTGATACAAAATATTAAAATAGTTTGTTTTAAACAATTAATATTAAGTCTGATTGTATTTATCATATTAAATCTTTATACAGTTAGTGTAGGAATTCATAGATGCGAATAGCGGAATTTCAGGAAACAATTTCCTAACATCTATAACAGAATCGCATGCATAACAATATATGAATCGATACATAGAATAGAGAATACACAAACCTTTTATTCACGACTTGAACAGGTATGTAGGGTTTGAATACTGCAAAGTATTATCACAGATCTAATACTTTAGAGATAAAGAACTACACTTGTAATTCCTCTACTTAGTCCACGAACACCGATTAATACTCACGTCTGCTAGAACGGAAGAGTATGAACTATTCACTCTCTTACTTTTGATGGGATAGGCGCCTAGACTAAAGAGGGAGAAGGGTTTCTCTTTTTCTCTCTTTTGTGTCAAGTTACTACCTAACTGAATAGTTCCATCTCTCTTCTTATTATATCTATATATAATAAATAGAGATTAGGTTAAGAGGAAAGGAACAAACTAAAACCCTAATCACCCTAATAGTGGCCTGGCCCTTATAAGCCTTTGTGGGCTTATAATTTATTTATTAATCAGTGTTACTCTGTGTGACCTCATAGGATTAATTAACTTAGTTGTAGGCCCAAACCAATTTGTCTACAAACCGTAATTTATTCTCTAGCAAGCAAATACGGTTACTAAAATAATTAACTATATTATCTCCATAAATACAATCCCATTTATATTTAGTAATTGCGGAAATTGTCTAAGGACATATTCCTTCAATCTCCCACTTGTCCATAAGACAAGTACGCAATATTAAATTCCTTAAGTCTCTTAATGCCAAATTTGATAGCAAGATGTTATATACTCAAATATGTTTCTTGATCACCGAGGTTGAATTGTTCAACTGAAGATCAACTCTTTAATCTCATTTTAGCATGGCCATGCGTTTTTACAATTCTCCCTCATCAAGAGGCCCATGCACCATTCCTATCAAATAGGAGGACTTATTCAATCTTGTATGACCATAACTCCCACTCAATTCTTAGCCAACCTGAGCATTGCCTTTATAACCTCCTTTTACGGCACGGTGTTTAACAATGTCAAAGCTAAACTAATCATATCATGGTTATTAAGACATACTCATGTCCAAGGAATCTATTAAATATAGACATTCCGATTCTACTATTAGAATCTAATTAGGTCAAGTCTCAATGTATCAATCATACATCCATATTTGTTAATTTGACATCCCTATGTCTCTATAGCCCAAGGAACTGCGCTATCAATTAACATTATGCTAGTCTTTTAACAAGTCACTTATGTCCAATTCAGTGCCTTAGACTAGGGACATATTATAAACTGTGGTTTTTGTTCACTATATAGGGTTCCATTCATCACAACGTTTATGATGATCCTATTTCAAAACACAATTTATTTGGACATCTTATTTAATACTAAACAAATTAAATAAGAATGTAGATTTTTATTGATAAACAATTCCAAGCATAATCAATGTCTTTACAAATGCAAACATAAAGTAAGTATTATAAAGCCATTCTTTTATATGCTTAAGCCCATAGACCTAGTATGACCTTCATGCTTAGGTCGAGCAACAGGTTTAGTCTGCGGATCTCCCACATTTTCATCAATATGAATCTTGCTTATTCTGTATAGAACTCTTACAGCTCATAACTTCTCCATTGGGACAAAGAATGAAATCAGATGGAGATCGGAAATCATCTTTGTCACCTTGGTAATTCGTATATGCCTATCATCAACAACAAACTCAATTTTTCCACCATATACCAATCAATGATCCTCAGTTCTTCGTAAGTACATAAGGATATTCTTTGCACTCATCTAGTGCATGTAACTTGGATAAGACTGGTATATGTTGCATTTACTCGTAGTATAGGCAACATCTGGTTGAGTGCAAAGCATAGCATGCATACATAATGGAACCTAATGCAGAAGCATAGGGAACATTACTCAATCTCTTGACTTCATCAGGTGTCGAAGGACACGGAGTCTTGCCAAGTGATATGCCATGTTTCATGGGATTGAAATCTCTCTTAGAGTTTTCCAGCTTGAAGCTAGCAAGAACCTTATCTATATTAGTTCCTTGACTAAGTTCAATCAGCCTTTTAGATCTATCTCTATAGATCTTTATTTCCAAAATATACTCTGCCTCTCCTAAGTCTTTCATAGATAAACGATTTTTAAGCCATCCTTTGACTGACTCAAGCACGACTTTATCATTTCCTATGAGAAGTATGTCTTCCACATACAAGACTAAAATTGTTATATTACTCCCACTCAATTTCTTGTATACACAAGATTTCTCTTCATTTATGAGGAAACCAAATTTTTGATTGCCTCATCAAATCTGAGGTTCTAACTCCTGTATGCTTGCTTCAATCCATATATGGATTTCTTAAGCTTGCATACCTTCCCTGAATTTGCTGGATGTTCAAAGCCTTGAGGTCGTGTCATATACACATCCTCTTTCAAGAACCCATTGAAGAAAGCGGTTTTTACATCCATTTGTCGTATTTCATATGCATGAAATGCGGCAATTGCAAGGAATATCCTAATGGATGGCTACTGGGGAAAGGTTAAATTCATAGTTTATACCATGAATTTGACGGAAACCTTTGCCACTATCGTAGCTTTGAAAACACTAATGTTTCAGTCTTTGTCTGTTTTCAAATTGAAAATCCATTTGCTTCCAATGGGTCTCACGCCATCAGGCAAATCAACCAAGTCCCATACTTTATTTTCAGACATAGATTCCATTTCGGATCTCATGGCTTCACGCCATTTCTAGGAGTCCTGGCCCTCCAAAGCATCTTTGTAGCTGATAGGCTCACAACTTACTAAAATCGTTATTTTAGAACTTTCCGTCGAAAGAAAATCAACATATTTTCTTGATGGAATGGTGATCCTATGAGATCTACGTAGGGGAACAACAGAAGAAGATTCTCGGTCGTTAGACTCAGAAGCTTCGCATGGATTCGATCCAAGTGGGATGGTAGTAGGTTCGTGGATAGGATTCACTACCCCTCCAACATTTTCATGTTGGGCCGCCTCTAATGAGGTGTTAACCTCACCCATTTCTTACCCATTTGTTGCTCATCTCGAATTTCTTCGAGATATATACATTTCTCCCACTTGTCTTCTTGGAAATAAACTTATTTTCAAGGAAGACATCATAGCGAGCAACAAACACTTTGTTTTCGCTAGGGTGGTAAAAATAATATCCCTCGGTCTCTTTGGGATATCCCACAAAGAAACACTTTTTAGATTTGGGTGCTAATTTATAAGATAGTAAACATTTTACATAAACTTCACACCCTAAACCCTTAGAAAAGACATTTTAGGAACGGTTCTGACCATATCTCATATGGAGTCTCATCTACTGCTTTGGATGGAGTCCTATTGAGTGTAAGCGGAATTGTATCAAGAGAAAATCCCAAAAGAAAATATAGAGAGATCAGCAAGACTCATCATGGATCGTACCATATCTAATAGGGTGCGATTCCTTCTCTCGGAAACACCACTGAATTGTGGAATTTCCTATTGAAGTTCATTGTGAAAATATTCCACAATCTTTCAAATGATCACCGAACTTTTGACTCAGATATCCCCTCCATGACCATATCATAAAGATTTAATCTTCTTGCCAAGTCGGTTTTGTACTTCATTTGGAATTCTTTGAATTTTTCAAAGGCCTCCAACTTATGCCGCGTGAGGTAAACATATCAATATGTGCTTACATCATCAGTAAAAGTAATTAAGTAACTTACCCTCCCCTAGCCAATGTATTCTTAGGTCCATACACATCCGTATGTATGAGGGCAAAGAGGTCATTGGCCCTTTCACTCAAACTAGTGAAAAGAGACTTTGTCATTTCTCCCATTAAGCAAAACTCACACATCAGATGATTCAAAATCAAATGATTTGAGAACTTCATCTTTATGTAATTTCTCAATTCGTTTTGTACTTATGTAGTCTAATCGACAATGTCATAGGTGTATTGGGTTTAAATCATTTGACTTATGTTTCTCGCTATTTTTATAGATGTGTGTTTGTAGAACATATAAACCATTTGATAACTTAGTAGAGATACGGAACATATCATTCAAATAAGCAGAAAAACAATTCTTCTTTATTGTGAATGAGAAAACTTCAGAACCCAAAACAGAAACTGAAATAGTGTTCTTAGTAATATTTTAAAACATAACAACAATTATTAAGTCTCAAAACAAATCCATAAAGTAAAGATAGACTAAAGACTCCCACTGCCTAGGCGGCAACTCGAGCTCCATTGCCAACTTGCAATTCTACCTCTCCCTTAAGCGTGTCTCCTACTTCTTTTTAGATACTGCACATTACAAATAATGTGAGAACTACATCTAGCATCAAATACCCATGATGCAAAAGTAGTTTAAGTTATCTCTATAACATAAATACCTGAAGAAGAAGCTCTAGTCTTCTTGTACTCCAGATACTTAGGGCAGTTCCTCTTCCTATGACCCACCTTGTGACAATAGTAGCACTCATGTATTGCTACTATGGCTTTAGGTGTTGCCTTTGGCTCCTCAGAAGTGTTGGGCTCAGCAACTTGTTTGCCTTTGCCCTTACCCTTCTTAGACGAAACTCCGTGCTTCTTGAGCCCCTTGCCCTTTTGCACCATCAAAACATCCTTATGCTCTTTTATGGGCTCAGTGGGCAAGCTCCTTTCAGCCTGAATCAGTATACCATGCAACTCTTGTATGGTCATTTCTCCTCCTTGCATATAGAAGTTCAAACTAAAGTTCTTATATGCATCAGTGAGTGAATTGATGATCATATCAATTGCTATCTCTTGGGGATAGGAAATCCCAACTTGGTCATATGCTCAAAATGACTAATCATTTTGAACACATGGGGACCAACTGATTTCCCTTTCTCCATTTTACACTCAAGAAGCTTGCGGTTCACTTTGAACCTCTCCAACCTAGGATGCTTTTGAAAAAAGGTTCGCAACTGTTGGATTATTGTATAGGCATCCATTCCTTCAAAACGTTTTTGAAAGTCAGGTTCCATACATGCAAGCATCAAACATGTGACAGGCACAAATTTGTTTATGAGTATTTGCCTAGCTATCCTATCAGCTTGGCGAGAATTCTCGGGAAGTTCAGGAATAGGAGTTTCAAGAACAGTTTCTCTCCTTTCATTTCTGAGAACTATTCTCAGATTTCTCTCCCAGTCTAGGAAGTTCTCTTGGTTGAGTTTTTCTTTTGCAAGAATAAAGCGCAAATTATAGCCAGAGTGGTTGTTGTTGTTGTTAGACATGACTACAAAAAATAGTAAACAAGCATTCCATCAAAAAGGTTTATCAATGATGGTTATTTAAACAAATTTAAACAACTATTAATACTTTATTCAAAATATAAAACCCCATATTGAATAAAGAAATAACCAAGATCCCCTCCCACTAAAATTAAACGGACTTTGGCCCTGCCTTTAAAGATAGTGATAGAGGTAAGTAAACCACTTTACTAATTATAACAATTTATAATTCTTGGTAGATAGGTTAATAACTCTTTATAAACTCCTATCTCACTGCTTCAAAACCCAAAACTTTATCTTTTGATGATTTTGTTGAGTCAAACCAAACATTAACATGTAAGTTTCAAAAAACATACCCTACTATCCTCGGAATTATGAGCAACACCCTGCTTTGGCAGAACCTATTACTCATGATCTAAGGCTTTATAGGTGTTGTTTGGAAAAGCATTTAAACTCAATATCACCCTTGGGGACTCAAGTTTATTATGTTGGTTATATTAAAAGGTGAACACATTAGATAAATAACCACACATAAACTTGAGCGAGCATTTAAATGAAATTAAATGCATAAGCAATCAAAGAAGAACTTAAAACGCGATCCTAGTATGGCCCCTAGATCTAGAAAATCTAATCTTCATGAATCCTTCCTTGGGGCTTTCTTGGATCTCCATCCTTGATTCTCCACGGAACTTCAATCTTGATCTTCATTTAAATTATTCTAAGCAAAGAATTTAAATTACAAAAATACAAACGATAGGCAGATCGTATTTTAATTACAAAAATACATAACGATGCACATATCGTATTTTCTATCCTAGTTTGGGCCATACCAGTCACGATTGTGCAAATATAATATCAAACATATTATAATATACATCTAAGAAAAATTATAATATCATCATATTGTAAAAGATATCGACGCAATATAATATCAGACATATTATATGCATCCATGAAAGAAATATAATATCATCATATTATAAATCATAATTTATTTACTCCATTAACGTTTAATGGGTAATAACAAATATTTCCAAAATATATAAAACATTCACGCATTTATTTAGAAAATAAAATGCAAGCAAAAAAATAACACAATAATATAATACAAAATTTATTTACTCCATTAACGATTAATGAGAAAATAAAATTTTCCATTATAATTTTAAAACTTAACAACTTTAAGTTAGAAAATATTAATCGAATTAATAATTTTCGTAAAATTAGTCATCTTAACAAATTTAAGAATATAACTAATAAGGAAACTTTTATTCTTTTCATTCAATTACAACTTTAATATGATATTAATCTCCATTAATATTAATTTGCATAATTGAAAATTTTATAACTTTTGCCCAAAGAAAATCAATAAATCAGAATTTAAATCACCATTAACCAAAAACAAAAAATAAAAAACAAAAAAAAAAAAGTTGGACTGAGCTAGGCCCAGCTGCTGGCCAGCGAAAGCAGCACAGGGACTGCTTTCTTCCCCGCAGCCTGGTGCGCAGCAGTGACCCAGCTAACACAGGACTGCAGTCACGCGGCGACTCGCCGGAGGGATGGTCCTGGCTCGCCGGATTGACGCCGGTCAAGTAGTGCAACCGGTTTGCGCCGCCATACTCGCCGGAAACAGTGAGGAGTAGCCAGATTTTCGAAAATTCTTGGTTGTTTTCAAACCAAAAAACGAGAGATTTTCGGCTAAAAACAGCTAATTTTTTGTTTTGTTTTGTGATTTAAACTTACAATAAGCTTACAAACACAATTTGGTTAACAAAGTACAACTCAATTGCAGAAATTTAACCATAAAACGAATTTGGGGTAAAATTAGGGTTCTTGATATTTTCGAATCAAACTGTTTGATTTCGAAACTAAAATCACAATTAAGAATAATAATTTGCAATTCAAATCAAAACAAAACAAAGCCCTAATTTAATTTCACAAAATAAACTCATTGAATTGTTGAATTTTGGAACCAAAATTTTCGCCCTTACCTTAGGTCGAAAACGAAATTTTCTTCTTATTAAATATTTTCGATTTTATTTTCGTAAAACAAATCAAAACATTTAATATTTGGGCAATTATATTAACATAAAATTCATAATTTTATGCTTTTCAATTTATTAATATCAATATATTAATCTTGCAAATTAACCCATATTAAAAATCTTCCCTGAATTGAATTAAAATTATGAACTTGATCATATAAAATTATACAAGAGGCTAAAACTGATACCACTGTAGGAATTCATAGATGCGAATAGCGGAATTTCAGGAAACAATTTCCTAACATCTATGACAGAATCGCATGCATAACAATATATGAATCGATACATAGAATAGAGAATACACAAACCTTTTATTCACGACTTGAACAGGTATGTAGGGTTTGAATACTGCAAAGTATTATCACAGATCTAATACTTTAGAGATAAAGAACTACACTTGTAATTCCTCTACTTAGTCCACGAACACCGATTAATACCCACGTCTGCTAGAACGGAAGAGTATGAACTATTCACTCTCTTACTTTTGATGGGATAGGCGCCTAGACTAAAGAGGGAGAAGGGTTTCTCTTTTTCTCTCTTTTGTGTCAAGTTACTGCCTAACTGAATAGTTCCATCTCTCTTCTTATTATATCTATATATAATAAATAGAGATTAGGTTAAGAGGAAAGGAACAAACTAAAACCCTAATCACCCTAATAGTGGCCTGGCCCTTATAAGCCTTTGTGGGCTTATAATTTATTTATTAATCAGTGTTACTCTGTGTGACCTCATAGGATTAATTAACTTAGTTGTAGGCCCAAACCAATTTGTCTACAAACCGTAATTTATTCTCTAGCAAGCAAATACGGTTACTAAAATAATTAACTATATTATCTCCATAAATACAATCCCATTTATATTTAGTAATTGCGGAAATTGTCTAAGGACATATTCCTTCAGTTAGGGCATGCTTGGAATGAGGGTAAAGTATTAAGGGGGTAATAAAAGTCAAACATAGAAAAACTAAGCGATTTGGAGGGAATGTTAAAGGGAATAAAGTGGTGGTGGAGAGGATAAAGTGGTGTTGGGAGGAAAGAAATGGAAGAAAGAGGGGAACTATTACCCTCATTATGGGGGTAATAATTACCCACCACCACCCATAGGTAACTATTACCCTCATTTGAAGGGTAATAATTCCCCTCTTTCTTCCATTTCCTTCCTAGCAACACCATTTTATCATTTCCACCACCACTATATCCCCTTTATCATCCCTTCTAAATACTTTAGTTTTTCTATGTTTGACTTTTATTACCCCTTTATTACGTTACTCTCATTACAAGCATGCCCTTAGAGATAATACCTTAGTATTTCATGTAAGGATAACACAACCTTAATTATTTTTACAGAACTTGTCATTATCATCCTGACTACGTTCTCACCTAGAAATATGTATTGATTTTGGAGTTCTGGACTGCTTAGATCAAGCCCAACCCCTTGATGGCTTAGCAGCCTAACCTTAGAATTAGACGTGCGAGAATCATGCAGAGTCAAAGAATGTAATGCATAAATTTGACTTTCTTGTCTCTTTTTGCCTCATTCAAGGGGATAAGTTGTCTAAAATGTACTCACACTATTACTCAACATGCCCTTGTACATGTTGTGGGCTGTGAATCCGTGATGATGGGGTATGTGACTAAGACATATGTTTTTATATAATAATCAACTCCTAGTTGGCCAAGTAGTTTGGTAAAGGCTTAGTATCTGAATTTTTTTCTGTCTAATTTTGACTTTTTTATATGGTCAAATTGCAAAAAAAATAGTGTTTAATAGATTTTATGTTAAGATCATAATTTTCAACTACTAATGTCTTTTAGCTTTTTACTTCTAATTGTATCCTACACATTGCAAAAAAAACATTTATAAAGATCTTGTAGTCAAATTCTGAATATAAATAATTAATATAAACAGTCGATTATCAAAATAAGTGAAACGATTAACAATTATTAGCCAATAGCCAATAGCCAATAGCCAATAGCCAATAGCTAACTATGTTCCAATAACTTAGATTAATAGAGAAACCTGCTAAGTTGGTTGTCAATTGAAACAAACAAGTGCGCCATATGTATAAAAAACTAATCTTAATTAGCACAACTTGTTAATTGTTGTGTTACTAGAAAAAAGAAAATTACAAGATAATTTAATTAGTTAAATCATCTCCTTCGATATCCAAGAAATAGTGCGATCGATTTGCATTATCCTACTCTAGAGACTTACGCATTCAAGATATGGAAACTTATATATTATAGTGGATAAAATTTCTCCTACTTGATATAGTATAGTAGGAATTATAATTTATATCTCGACAAATAGTATCTATATTAAAAAAGAACATTTAAAGCATACGTCATGTTTGATAGAAGATAGCAGCCTCTATTGACGCAATAATTAAACAAACGCATATTTTCTTCTAGAAATGTGCGCTTTTACATTCAAGAATTGGGAATAGCAGTCCTACTACCACCTTCAAAGGCTGTGTTTGGCAATGAGAGGTTTGGGGTGTTTTTAGAGTTTTGGACCCCAAATAGAGTTTTTAACTGGTCAAAACTCCATTTGAGGTGTTTGGTAAAAAAGATGATTTAATAGAGTTTTGGGGGTTGAAACTCTAATTTACAAAAAGCTGGAAAACCCAACTTTTTGGATAGAGGATTGTACATTATATTGCAATATGACATGTTTACCCATAGTTTAATTCTTATTTTTAAAAGGTTAAAGAAATATCACAAAAGACACATGCCCATAAATGTCATTTTACACAAATCAGCTTTTATCAATCAGCTAAGTGTTACCAAACACAATTACTCAAATCAGCAGTCAAATCTTCTAAACAAAAAGTTAAAACTCTAACAGCAAACTCTAAACTCTATACTCTATACTCTATACTCTATTTGTCAAACAGGACCAAAGTCTTTGGCGTAGGAAAGCAATAGTAGGATTGAAGGGGATGTCTTAGTCGTTTAATTTGATAAAGCTTCCCCCATACGTTTTTGACTACCCAAAATCTATGATAAATATTATTGGGCCTAGCCACTTAGGCCTGCATCATAAGAGAGTCTAAGCACAGATAAACTCTAATGCGGTTTTATTGTAAAACCAATTGGTGATAGGCGGAGTAGCCCATCAGACTTATATGCATGTGCGTCATCCTCCCTCTCCTTCATCAATAAGAGATCGCATGTGAACATTTTTCCTTAACACTCTCCGTCACGGGCAAGCCCATCTTCAACTTTGAACTTGGATTGGTACAAACATTATCATTGAGACTTCACTCTGGACTTCGAACTTGAGGTCAAACAAACCCTACTTCGGGCAATCACAGTACTGCGATACCAACAAACAAACAGTTGTACAAATCCTCTCTAACTACATTACTCGCATAAGTGGATCCTCCCTACTCAGGACTGGTAATGGGCCAAGATCTTCCCGCTCTGGTACAATGATAAACTTTTTTGGGCCTAGACACCTAGATCTACATCGGAGGAGAGTCTGACCATAGATAAGCCCTCATGGGATTGCATCGTAAAACCAATAGATGATATAGATGAAGTAGCCACCAAACTTATATGTGTGTGGCATGTTCTCTTTCCTACATAGATATAGAATCACATGTAGGAATTTCTTCTTAACAATTTGTTTTAAGTCTTTTCTCAAGCAATTAGTAAGATCATAATTAGTTATACCGTCTCCTTTCCACGTTACTCTTTACATGTTCTTTTGTCATTCGTCTTACATTACTCTTGATATTTTCATTCTTGAAATGAATGGGCTAATACTCCTAATATACTAATACATCAACCTACTCACTCTCATATATTCAGATAAAAAAATTACCTTACCTTGACTTTCTAATGTTTTATAACTTCAATATTTCCCGTGTAATCAACTTTCAACAAAAGCATCTTAGTGGTCGTTTGGTTGATATGAGAAAATATGGGCAATAGAAATTCCTAGGAATTAGGAAATGCGTGGGTTGTTTAGTTGACATTAAGTGCTTGTTTGGTTGCATTGGGAATTATCTTCCCATAGGAATTTAGAATTTGTGGGAATTGAATTCACTTATCTAATTCCTAGGAATTAGTCTAAGATGTTTGGTAGTCATAAGGGAAGTTGTAATTCATTGGATTTTATGTAGTAATTGTGAGTGACCAAGGGAGGGGTAAGTAAATGAATTCCTTCATTTTGTGGGAATTCCAAATTCCCATGAATTCCAACTTCCCCCATTTTGCATTTTAGTGTCAACCAAACAACAAGCCAAACTATAATTCCCATAAATTTTCATTTCCCACACAATATAAGGTCAACCAAACAACACCTAAAATGGCAAAATGTAGGAATTTGAAATTCCTAGGAATTTCAACTTCTCACAAAATGGAGGAATTTAATTACTTAGGGTCCCCTAGGTAAGTTGAAATTCCCATGGGAATTTACTCCCCCATTGTAAACCAAACACTTTAGCCAAATTCCCATGAACTTGATTAAGGAATTGATTTCCTATGAATTAGAATTTCATGGGAATTTTCACTTCCCACATAAACCAAACAACCACTAAATGTTGTTTGGTAACTCATGGAAAATGGAAATTCCCATAGTAATTTCCTACATTTTGTGGGAAGTGGAACTTCCTAGGAATTTCTACTTCCCATGAAATTGCCAACCAAACAAGACCAAAGAAATCCAATTCCTAGGAATTTTAACTTCCTATACTAAACAATATCAACCAAACAACATCTTATATTATTATCAGCTATCACATCTACTTTTCAATAAAAAAAAATATTTGGAACCAAACAACAACTTCTCTCCTATGTGTCACGATAAGTGTAAAATAAAATATTTTTGGTGTTAACACATGGTTTGTTTAATTAGTTTGCTTAACAATTGGGCTTGTCTAGTAATATTGTTGTATTATTGTTGGCGGGTAGCTGTTAGTTGTCGACTGTCCTAGTTCTATCAACTATTTGTTTAGTGAATTGATGTTGGTTGTTTGACTATTGGTTAATTCTAAAAATCTTTGGTGAAGAGGTAGCATGTTTAGCAAAGACCAAATTGTTGTACTTAGAAGAGAGAATATATAAAAAAAAATAAAAAAGTGACAAAAGAGATGAGAGAGAAAAGGACAGAGATAGAGAGACCAAGGAGAAAATGACTTCATGAAGTTATTTTCCAAAGGCCAAATGCTTGGCTTTATGGTATTTGAGGAGAGAGAATGAAAATTTTAAGATATTTTATAGTGTTGAAGACCAAATGTTTACCAACGTGGGGTTGGATCAAGTGGTAAGCGGCTTGATACCGCTTAAGGAGGGTCTCGAGTTCGAGCCCTACCATATGCAGAAATTAGTTCGAGCCCTACCATATGCAGAAATCCTCGTTGGGAGACTCACCCCCCAGAGCGATGTGCGCGTCCCGAGTCGGATCTGGATGTAGTCGGAACTAAGCTTCGGTGAACTAGATGGGCAACCAAAAAAAAAAAAAAGACCAAATGTTTGGTCTTTGCTAATTATGGTCTTAGTGTTGGTTGTACAGTGGAAAAAAACAATCCACAGAGTCATTTATTTATCTCTATCTTTTTCTTATGTGTAACCATATAAGAAGGTACAAGGTAAATGTTAATGAAATAGCCACCTCAAAATCATTTATAAAGGCGCCATTTTAATTTGTTTGTGCTTAATGTGCAACTTACACCAACTGTACCATATCTTTCGTTTTTTCTTATTTCCCCCTATGATTAGAGGTGTCAAAAACTGATCCGATCCGATAATCCGATTAGGTTCGACAATAATCCGATCTGGTTCGATCCGAGTTGGAACGTATGCGAAATCCGACCGTCATCCGACCCGACAGTCATCCGATATTGACTTGACCCGCTTTGATCCGACTCAAATCCGACCCGGTGCCGATCCGAAGTCTATCCGAAACCGACTATACCCGATATTCTAAGATCCGTATCCGACCGACACCCGATCCGAAACCTATCCGATACCCGGTTCAACCCGACATTTAACCGAGTTGATCCGACCTGATTTTATCCGATCCGAACTTGATCCGACCTAGTTCGATTCGATCATGACTCTACCTGAATCAATAATTTTATTAAACTTTAAATTAATTTTTTTTCGTTAAAGCACTCATCGAGTTTTTATTAGATAATTTTAATGACCTTGATACTTGAAATTAATTTTTGTCATTAAAATACCCAAGCAGTCATCCTTATTTTTTTATTTATTATAAAATTTTATTGAATTTAAATTAATTAATTTATCAATTAAATTTAATAAACTTTAAATTAAGTTTTTGTCACTAAAATACTTATCAAGTCATTCTTAATTTATTTATTTAATAATTTATTAAAATCTCAAACTTATATTTTCAATAATTATCTTTAATTCTTTCTTTAATTCTAAGTAATAAAAATCTTCTCATGAAAATAAATATTATTCATCAACTTCGAACATACGACAAAATGAGTATCCTATACTTAGTTATTTGCAATAAACAATCAACTTCTACAAGACTTCAACAACTTATTTTTAACAAAATCTTATATTGGTATAGTTTCTCCATTATAAAATACTTTATAAGTTAAATATTGCTAACTTAATGAAATACATTTAAAAGGGTGAAATATTCCAAAATAACGTCAATATTTAACTGCTTATTATATGTGACAATCATAAATTGGCTTAATTATATACGAAATACCAATTCTTAATAACAAAAATAAAATACTGCAACAAAAGAAAATTAAATTTAGCCATTGAATAAAATCTCACAAATTCATTACATTATGAAATACATTATACATAATTACATTGATTTCGATAAGATAAAAAACATAAAAAAATAAAATAAATAAAGCTCTCAGATCCTTAAAGAAGTTGGCAAAGCCGAAACTTATTTTCAGAAAATTCATCATCGAGCTTTATGACCCAACAACCAAATAAAGAAAATACGCGGCCAACTAATTGCAACATGGGCATCTCTTTAAGAGTTCCCAACATGTTGCAAACGGGTGCAACATGGGCATCTCTTTAAGAGTTCCCAACATGTTGCAAACGGGTTGCAGCATCTTCATTACTAGATTGTTAGGTCATACACCGGGACATTGCAATAAGACAAGAAACTTGGGCTCGCCACAATCATCAACAGCAACACCACCAAAACAAACAACGGCAGCAGCGGCCAAAACGGTGCAGCAGCAAAGCCAAAACGGTGCAGCAGCAAAGCCAAAACAGTGCAACAGCACAGCCAAAACGGTGATTCAACACCAACAAAACAGTGCAACAGCACATACAAAATAGGGATCAAAAAACAATGTATGATCAACAACCAGAATTCGAGTCCAACAATGGAGCTTCTTTGCCCTCTTCCTCCTCAACAGTTTCATAACCACAAATCCAATTTTGACAAGTAACCAAAACTTCTAAATTTTTGGCCAACAAACGTGACCGAAACTTTGTTAAAATTCTGCCTCCCATACTAAAAGCAGACTCGGAAGCAACCGATGTAATAGGAATGGCTAAAAGGTCTCTAGCCATACAAGCCAAAATAGGATAATCATATTTCTTTCTTTTCCAATAACCAAGTATGTCAAACGTATCAATATTAGCCACGAGAGGATCATTCAAGTAAGAATCAACTTCATACTTTAATGCTCCACTTGCAGCAGCGGTGACACCAAATGTCTACCAAAATTAAAAACAAAATTAATAAAATATACAAGTATATAAATTAAATAAATCCGTATTTTTTATGGTTCCTACCTTTGCTTTTTTTGCAACTTTAAACGGCCGATTTTTGTCATCAGAAGTTTTAGTAATGGTTTGAGCATGAATTTGCTCAAGTGATGATAGAGGAGATGATGAGCCATAAGTACAATGATAATGAGTGTACAATTCTATAAATGACCCAACGGCCTCATTAACCTTATTATCACGTTCCTCATCCTCATATAAATCAGAATAAAGATCATATACAAACTTTTTTTTGTATCGCAGATCAAGCATCACACAAGCGGAAAGAATAGGAGAATAATTCTCCCAATATTTGTTGAACTTTTCTAACATAGGGGCAGCCATTGCCCTTATAGAATCAGATGGGTCAGCATGAGCACTCACGAGCAACATTTCTATTTGAACAACGTTAGCAAAATATAGGTTTGAAGTAGGATAATCAGATCCAGAAAACAACATTGTGATATCATAAAATGGCTCTAAAAAGTCACAAACATTTTGAACAGTTTCCCATTCACTTTCATCTAAAGAAACTGTCAAACCATTTTCATAATAACAAAAACGATCGATAGCTTCTTTTGCTTTCAAACAACGTTGAAGCATATCATAAGTGGAATTCCAACGAGTGCAAACATCATATCGCAACTTCCCAGAAAAGGAACTACCAACAGCTTTAACACAATCATCAAATCTATTGATTCTAGTATCATTATGCGTAATGTAAACAACAATAGCATGAATCTTGTCAATGGATTTCTCCATCAAAGTAAAACCGCTGCGCACAATAAGATTAAGAACATGTGCTGAATATCGCACATGAAAATATTTGCCATTACAAGGCAATGATGAGACTTTGTTCAAGTCTTTTTTCATTTCAGTTATCATCGCATCCATTGAACTTGCATTATCGTAAGTTACAGAAAATTTTTTATGTCTAAGGCCCCATTCATCGAGCAAGTCCAACACAAAAGCATTCATGTCCTTTCCGGTATGAGGTTCGGTATAAATCCGAAATGCTAAAATTTTTGAACGTAAAGTCCAAGACAAGTCAATATAATGGGCAGTAAGAACAAGATAACTATGCTTAGTAAGTGTTGCAGTCCACAAATCAGTAGTAAAACAAATCCTACCGGGCAGCTCAGACAACAAAGAACGTAAATAGACTTCATCCTATCATACTCACTAATGCAATAATTAAGCATAGTGTTTCTACAAATATGTTGTACATTGGGATTGATATATGAATGCAGTCTCCTAGTCCTAACATGCTCAGACATATTAAGAGGATACCCATGATACATGATTGAGTCAGCAAACAATAAATGATAAGTTTTTTGGTCAAATAAGGAATGATTAACATTTGCTTGACTCTCTAAATAAGGCTTGCATTTAGCCAAATGTTTTGTATGATTAGTAGTACCTTTGTCACCTTCAGCACAATACGTGGCAATGTTACAATACTTACAAGTTGACATTTTCTTACCATCTTTCAAATAGACATTGAAATGAGGCCATACTTTAGAAAAGCGTCGGCTCATATCAACAGTCACAACATTAGGTTCAGTAGAATCAGGCTCACCATCAACAGAATTTGAAAAGATAACAGAATCATGATGAATATCATTTGATGCCATAACTGTAAAATATGAAAGCAAATATCATGATGCATGAATAATAATTAATTAGAAGTTTAGAACGGAATCATTATAATAGTTTTAATAAATGGACCGGATTTGGAGTGACCAGACCCAGATCTGGATGGACCAGAACCGAATTTGGATGGACTAGAACCGAATTTGGAAGGACCAGAACCAGATTGGAAGAAAACAAAAAAACAAAACTACAATTTAAACATCACAAATTCACAATATAAATTATAAATATGTAAAAATAACTAAGTAAATAATAAGAAAACAATAATATAAATAAAAAAACAGAACATACAATCCGACCCAAAAAGCCAGACCCGTAACCCGACCCAAAATACCAGACCCATAACCCGACCCAAAAATACCAGACCCGTAACCCGACCCAAAAATACCAGACCCGTAACCCGACCCAAAAAAACCAGACCGTAACCCGACCCAAAAAACAGACCCGTAACCCGACCCAAAAAAACAGAGACCTTCGAAAAAAAAATTGTCTTCGCTTTTGAAACAAACAGATCTTCGTTTTTCTCATTTTACAGAAAATAAGTTGTTTAATCTTAAATTTTAACAAGAAACAGATCGTTTGTATTTAAAACAAAACTAGATCTAAGGAAACCAGAGTATCATTTGTGTGTGCTTATTCTAGATCTAAGTATTTAACGAAATGGAAACTAAATCTAAAATAAATTTAAACTTAAACTAGATCTAAAATAAAACAAGAGTATCGTTGTTAAAAAACCATATTACATACATAACTTAAATTTGTTTTAGATAAAATACCTTAAAATGAGATGATGCAGATCTTCGAAAGTCAAATCTTCAAACCCAGATCTTTGAATCAAGATCTTCAAAGCCAGATATTCGAAACAAGATCTTCAAAAACCGAAAGTTCAAAACCAAATGAGCGAAACTCGATCTTCAAATGTTCAAAATCAAACTCGGATCTTCAAAACTGACTTGGGTTTGAGCGAAAATATAATGTGAAAAAATAAATCTGATTTGGGTTTGAGCGAAAATTTGAGCGAAATAAAGAGTGAGTGAAAGAGTGAAAGAGTGACTGAGTTGAGAGAGAATGAGTTAAGAGAGAATGAGAGTGATAGAGTGAGAGCCGTTTGAAGAGAGAATGAGAGTGAGAGATAAGATTAGGATTTGTGATGAGAAATGAGAATAAAGAGTGAGGGTGGGGATTAGATTAGGGTTTTTGTATTTATAGTGGGGATACAAAAAGAAAACATCAACTCAGTTATTGTTAATTGGGCCGGCCCATACTTTCTTTTTTTAATGTATTATTGTAATTGTATTTAAGCTTTTATTTTTAAAATAATAATTTACACATTTCAAACTTAAAAAATCGGTGAACATGTTTGTCAACAGAGCTCGAACAAATCTAACTTTTAAAAATTAACCTTAAACATATTCTAAAAGCTCGACTCAAGAGTCGAGACATTAATGAAGCCGAATCTAGATTCACAAAACTCGACCTAAAATTCTCGATAAACTCGAATAATCTAATATAGGGTTAAATATGGAAATTTTATATACAAATTACCTTCTTATAAGATATAAATATATAATGAATACAATGTTTAATTGTTGTTATTGGTGCAAGACTTAACTATAGTCTCTTTATAATAGTTAATGATCGATCAAACTACAACTGAATTGGAGTATTTATAAACTCATCGCCACTCAATTTTATATATATATATAACTATATATATATATAGTTATATATACATAACTATTATTATCTTAGTTAGCTCACTATTATTACCTATAGTTTGTATAAAGAATAAATTAGGTTATACTCTTTTTGTCTGTTCTTCATTCAGCCACTTTCAATCATTTTATATGATAATGTTTTTACTAATACGATAGTATGAATGATCCCATCCATCGATCTTACATATCATATATAGATATATTGATCTAGTATACTGATGATTGATTTAATTAATACACTAATGTATCGATCAATGAACTAATACATAGACCTAAACTACTTGCTTGATCCAAAACATATTGATATAATACATTGATCTTAACTATCTTATTCATTGGTTTTCAAAATGGATGATTGATCTTAATAAACTTATACATTGATCTAATATATTGATGACTGATCAAATACATTGATCTAATGTATTGATTGATGCAATACATTGGCATTAAATACCTTATACGTTGATTTTATATATTGATGATTGATCCAACACATGAATCTTTTTTTTAAAGCAAATCCAACACATGAATCTTAACTATCATATATATTAATATATTGACCTAATATCTCGATGATTGATTTAATACACTAATATTTCATTGATTGAACTAATACAAAGATCTTAACTGTTTGCTTTATTTAAAACACATGTAATTGATGTAGTACATTGATCTTAGATATCTTATTTATGGATAATTGATCTAAATAATCTAATACATTGATCTTAAGTATCTTATAAGTTATACAATGTTCTAATATATTGTTTGGTTTAATACATCGATATTAATTGTCTTATATATTGATCTAATATATAGATGAATGAGCTAATACACTGATCTTAGTTATCTTGAACGTTGATATAATATTTTAGTATTAATTTTATTACTACTAATACTATTAAACACGCAATATTAAATTGAACCGACAACCCTTAATACAAACATAATCAAAATCGAATATACCATGAAATGCGTTCAACGAGGAGTACTAATCGAGCGAGACAACTTGTAAACTACTTGAAGTCAACTTGAGACGCTAATGAAGACGCTAATGAGTCGCAAGTCGCGATAAACTCAAATGATATAATAAAGGGTTGAATATTCCATTTTTATACAATGTATCTATCGGTGTAGGGCGACCAAAAATCTCGCAAATACCTCAAGATTGGTGCAGGTCAAACTTGTTCAATTTGGTCAAAACTAGGTCTAAGCTCGATTCGAGATCTAACGAGAAGAATTGAGTTATGCAAAAACTCGATCCGACTCGTTAAGGTTTTAAGTTCGACTAGAAACCGACTGATTTGACCCAAAAAAAGCCTGAACCGAAATCGATTTGACCCAAAGTCCATGAACCCGAATTGACCCGTACAAACCCGACCATTAACCGACTCAAGTTTACCCGAAACAGTTAGTATCCGATCCGATATTGATCCGACTCGAACCCGACTTGTATCAGACCAGGTCATGACCCGACTTTAACCGTGACCGATCCGACTCGATCCGACTAATGGTGATCCGAGACGGGTAATTAGAACCGACTTGATCCGACCCGACTACATCCGACCCGTTACGGGTCAATCCGAAACCGACTCAGTTATCCGAATTGACACCTCTACCTATGATCATTCTTTCATAATTATAGGAATTTTGGTATAGTGTTTCCTCTTTTACACTTGCTTGTTTTTTCTCTTTTCATAAAAACAATGAAGTTACCAATATCTCTTCTATTGGTCTTTCAGTTCATCCTCATTTCATTCCTTCCCAAAACCACCTTAGCCCAATTTCAATTCCTCAACAGCAGGTGTGGAAATACCAGTTACTACACCCCTAACAGTACTTACAGTTCCAACCTCAAAACCGCCCTCGACTCCCTAACCTCTAACACTCGAACCACTAATGGCTATTACAACTTTACTGCCGGCCAAAACCCGAACAAAGTTGAAGCCATGGTCCTCTGCAGGGCCGATGTCCCGGCTAATACGTGCCGGCTATGCATCCGTGACTCGGCTGCCACTCTGCCGGTTCTGTGTCCTAACCAAACACTAGCATTCGGGTACACTGATAACTGCATCATATTTTACTCCAACAACGCCACTTTTCATGTTATAAGAGATAGGCCATTATGGGGTTTATGGAATAATAAGAATGTTTCTAGTATCGCCAGGTTTAATACTACACTTACTTCTCTAATGAATGGATTGCAAATTCAAGCTTCTTTAGGAAACTCTTCTCTGAAATCTGCTGTAGGACAGACTAATATTACGGGTTCTAATGAAACTATGTATGGGATGGTTCAATGTAGTCCTGATTTGTCTAGAGTTGATTGTGTTGAATGTGTTCAAGATCTATTTACCTTCTTCCCACAATGGTTTGTTACGTCTACATTTGTTGCTGCTGGTGCGCGGTTGTTAACTCCGAGCTGCAATCTTCGTTACGAAATCTACAGTTTCTATGGTAATGTAATTGATGTTGGCGCACCGCCAGAACCACCACCACAGCTGCAGCTGACGCCATCTGCATCAAACAGAAGTACCACTGCACAAGGTACAGCAGCCAGCAGGCATATTATTCAATTTCTACTTTGTCAGATTTCCTCTGTTTGATTGTTATTGGACATAAATTTAATATGGGTTTTTCTCCATGTGATGTTAGTTAAAAATAGCAAGAAGTCTCCTAGCACCATCATCATCGTTATCCCAATTGTCGGTTCAGTAATATTGATCCTGATTTTGGCTTCAATCTGCATCTGTCTAAGGAGGAAGAAGAGCTCTACCACAAACCTTAACAGTAAGCTAATTCATTTTACTTGATGTCTTGAATTTTAAATGGTATTTGATCAAAAATATATGTATTTTAACCTTTTATATTCCTGTGGTGTATGCAGAAGAAGAAATTGAAACTCTTCAGTCCTTACAATATAGTCTTGGGGCCATCAAGCTGGCAACAGGTGATTTCTCGGATGATAACTATCTTGGAGAAGGTGGATTTGGCACCGTCTATAAGGTATTGGTGCTCCCCAAAAGCTAACAAATAGGAGTATATAACTGGTTAATGGTTATTGGACGAATTTAATTGATCAACTTTGCTGTTTCAACTTTCAAGGGTAAGTTACCTGATGAGCCAGAAATCGCTGTGAAGAGGCTAACACGGCATTCAGTTCAGGGTGATGTACAGTTCAAAAATGAGATTCTTATTCTAGCCAAACTTCAGCACAGGAATCTAGTAAGACTTTTAGGATTCTGCTTGGAAGGTGAAGAAATGCTTCTCATTTACGAGTTTGTCATCAACAAAAGCCTTGACAACTTCCTATTTGGTTAGTAGCAACCTTCATTGCACAAAACTTTCATGCATGTTAATTAATTTGTCTAAGGTATCTGACATTTGGGTAAATGCAGATCCTAGGGAGGGTGAATCTATGGCATGGGAAACACGTTACAACATCATTAATGGCATTGCTAGAGGACTTCTTTACCTTCATGAAGATTCTAGATTACGGATTATTCATCGTGACCTCAAAGCTGGTAATGTCCTGCTCGATGCAGAATTTGATCCAAAGATTGCAGATTTTGGCATGGCAAGACTGTTTAACATTGATCAGACTCAGGCTGTAGCAAGCAGAATTGTGGGAACCTAGTGAGTATCATGACTGTTTCTAATGGTATGCTTCTATTTCCCGTCTAATAAGTTTAAGAAATGACATTCTGTTTTCGGCAGTGGATATATGGCACCCGAGTATGTGCTCCATGGTCATTTGTCAATGAAGTCCGATGTCTTTAGCTTTGGTGTACTAGTCCTTGAGATTATAAGTGGTCAAAGGATTTGCTCTTTCCAAATCGGAGAAAATCCCGAAAATCTGCTTACTTTTGTAAGTGTGATTACTTCATCGGTTCATCCTGCTCTAGTACTCATGTAATACAAACAATAATCATTACTAAAATTTATATTAAGCAACTTAATGATGGAATTGTGATATCACAGGCATGGAAAAGCTGGATAGAAGGGAAGGCATGGAATCTTGTTGATCCGACATTATCTCCTGCATTTAGTACCGATATATTGAGATGTATGCACATTGGCTTGTTGTGCGTCCAGCATAACATGGCAGATAGACCTACTATGTCTTCAGTCGATCTTATGCTGAGTAGCGCTTCTGTTTCTCTCCAAGTGCCTTCACAACCAGCATTTTTCACGAGAGGCCACACGCCATCAACTGTGCCTTCTCAAGGGACTGCCTCAGATGAATCTAATGGTGTATTGCCTGCATGCTCGATAAATGAGGTCTCTATGTCACAAGTCTACCCTCGATAGTGTCTAATATCGCTTGAAGCTGATTATGTCTACAGAAATGAGATGAACTGGTAACTGTATCATCAAAATGATATGCTTGTCTTTAAAGGACATACAATAAGCCATGGATTAAGAGTTCTTAGGTTCAATTAACCAAGAAGTATAGCTCTATGTTGGCAAAAAATATATGATCTGGTATGATGTGATAGAAAACTGAAAAGAGGGAGACTCAAAGTAATAAAATTTCAAATGTGTTGGTAATTTGATAACTTTTATATCATTCATTTTTGAAGGTCTGAAAATAAAACAGACTATTGGCATATGCTTGGATTGAGGGTAACTAGCCTATAGTTGTATGTATGCGATGCGTGCCACAAATTTCGGAAAGATCAAAGTTTCTGGTCTCGAACAAAAAATATAAATTAGCCCGCAATTTATAATTTATTTGGACCTCTAATTCGGAAGTGAAATAGCTACTCTCTTATATCTTTTTTTTATCTTTCCGAAGCTGTAATTTTTAATTTTTTTATGGCTTACCCCCTTCCCTTACAAAATAGAAATTTAGCAAAAGAAGAGGGCAGGATTGTAATTTATGGGCATCAAGTCCTCCCCCCTCTAATCCCTTGTATAATAGAGATAATGGAGATTTTTCTTTTATTGTCATATCTTTTTATCTTAGTTATATCTATTGAAAATAAACATGTCCTCTTTCAATCCACATGCACACGATGCGTGCGACAGAGTAACATGTAAGCATTTTGGAGAAACTGTACTATAATTTCTCTAGTGAATTGTATATATTTGTTCTTGTTTTTAACAAATGATAACTAAATTTTAGTTACTTTATATTATCGAGAGGTGTAATTGTAATGTCAAAGGAATTTAAAGAGTAAACAATATAAAAATACATAAAATAAAGTGAGTAATAAATTTTAGAGAATAGATTTGCAATAATGAACTGAAATTAAAATGCTAAAAAAGACAAAAAAAATAATATATATATATGGAAGATGTCACTAAGAGCGACAAAGAGAGAGGGATTACGAGAGTGAAAATGAAACAATTATAAAAAGTAACGCTTGCTGAATTATCACCCAAAAGAAATTAGTTTGATGTAAATGACTATGATTGAAAATAAAAAATGTAAGAAAAACTTAACTTACGCGATTAATGATCGGAACCTCGATTTTTAAAAAAATATTTTTTCTTTATTTTTGACGTCCATGCCACCGGCTCCTGTTCCTTTTTAGTATAGAGATACGCCAAAAGGGATAATAAAAGTCAACCTAAGGTGGTGGCAATGGAATAAAGAAGTGGTTTTGTGATAAAACAGAGAGATGGACAAGCTATTAATTTCCTTATGACAATAATAGTTACCTAGGGATGGTGATACCAATTATTAGCCTCATAATGAAGATAATAGTTCCCCTCTTGCTTCAATTTTCTTCATTCCAACACCATCTGATCCTTTCCACCACCACTTCATTTCTTTTATCATCACCTGGCCTCTAAATTCATTAGTTTTTCTAAGTTGAACTTTTATTACCCCTTAGTGCATTACCATCAATCTAAGCATGTCCTAATAGACTAATAGTTTGATTTCATTAGCTTGATTGACCCCTCTTCAGCTAACATGGAAGGATCTTTTTGAAGTTAGTCGGGTTAATTGACCCCACATAAATTTGAAATTTCGAAAAAGTGAAACTATTGGGTCAAACGGTCTGACCCAATATTACCGTCAGACGCGCGCGCTATTACATTTAACGACGAACTTCCGACGCGAGGAGTGACGGAGCTCCGGCAAGGAAGTCGAACGCCGGCGAAGGAAGAGGTTGTTGATTGCAGCAGTGAAGTGGAAGCCATGGCTAAGCAAGAGAGAGAGAGTAGCCATGGCTAAGCAAGAGAGAGAGAATCAAAGAAGAAAACTTCCGACGCGAGGAGTGACGGAGCTCCGGCAAGAAAGTCGAACGCCGGCGAAGGAAGAGGTTGTTGATTGCAGCAGTGAAGTGGAAGCCATGGCTAAGCAAGAGAGAGAGAATCAAAGAAGAAAGCAGAGGTTTGTTTTTTATTTTTTACTTTTATTTAGTTGTTAAATGAAAGAAAAATAAAACCAACTGAAAGAAAAATATAAGTAACTGAAATAACTACATACCTTCAGTTAAAAGGAACTTGCTTTCATTTACTCCCCTTTTTTTCATTTGCTTCTAACTTGCTTTCATTTACTCCCCTTTTTTTCATTTGCTTCTAACTTGCTTTCATTTACTCCCTTTTTTTTCATTTGCTTCTAACTTGTTTTCATTTAGACTAAAACACGTAAATGAAACAATAAGATAAGTAACTGAACTTAAAAGACATCCAACTGAAATAAAAAAGATAAACTGAAAAAAAATTGAAACTAACTGAACAAAATTTGAAACCAACTGAACAAAAAATGAAACCAACTGAAACAAAAATGCAACCAACTGAAACAAAAATGCAACCAACTGAAACAAAAATGCAACCAACTGAAAGTCGTCCGACCAAATGTTATGGTCGGACGCGTCTGACCCAATACATTCTCTTCGAAAAATCATCTTGTAAATTTTGAAATTTTAAAGAAAAATTCTCATAAAATTAAATATTTGAACCATATGTAAGCTTATGCAACACATCTAGGAAAAAACTCCCAAAAGCCCATAAACAAAGTTTATCGATCTGCACTAGGCTGGCCCCATATATCTTCAACAAGCTCGTAGCATCATTTTCTTTTTCCACAGGAATATGTAACAATCTACTATTTCAGGGGGCTCATACATGGAGTCGATTCCCTTTTCCATCTTATGCAAAATGGGCCTTATCGAATGACATCCGTCAAGCTTCACAAAGACACAAATTATTAAAAAAATGATTTAATTTTAATATAAAAATAGACAGATCTAAACTCACATTTTATTAATAAGACGCTAATTTGTGGGTATAGCCGTTTAGGCGATATCCCATGGTCATTTTTAGTGTCTTATATTTTAATTATGGTTAAAAATATTATGCAATAATATTATGAGTTAATTTCAATAATTGGCAAGCAAAATTGTAATTATCTTGAAATTGAACTTTAAAAGGTAAAGCGTGACAACAACTTGAAAAATTTATAAAGGAAATGAAAGGGTTGAGGGAAGAATTATTGTATATTTCATTTGAAGTATTTCCAGTTGTGAGGAATTGTGACTTGATCTATGAGCATTGAAGAGCGGCATTGATTGAGGGTTGCAAAGGATGAGCTATTGACGGAGAATGTTGAAGTCTAACTTGGTAGATAGGCCACTGATCGCGGAGAAGAAGGCGGCTCGCGGAATTTTGCCGAGAGCTCACCCCTGGTCGCGGTTTTCACCGCGAGTCGCGGTGCGCTCACCCTTGGTCGCGGTCCCCACCACTGGTTGCGGTCCGCGACGTGGCTCGTGGCCCGCGAGCTGCGTGGGCTTCGCTCGTTAGATGTTTTCCTTGTTCGATTAGGGTTTCTTTACTCTATTCTTTTAGCCTAATAATACACTTGTTTTTGATTCATAGTATTTCCAGAGTGATTGATTACCACAAAAGTAGAGAGATAGATTAAGATAGACAATAGAGAGATTCAAGAGGGAGTCTTGTGAGATTCATCAAAGAGAGGTTTGAGTGAATGTTTATGCCTATTGTAATCTGTAATCTTCTCAGTTCATAGTAAAAGAGAGTATCCCTGCCCCGAAGACGTAGCTATCGCATTGATAGTGAACCTCATTAAAAATTTGTGTTGTTAATTGTTGTTTGCTTGATTTGATTGTTGCGCGATTTGTTAGATTACGCGCTTCCGTTATAACACCAGTCTTTGTGAAAGCTATATGTATGCACAATGACACAATTTGCTTTGTGTACCAATCTGTAGCTTTAGTGCAATGTAGCTAAAGCCTTTTCAGTGAGGTAATCCTACTACGATAAGATTATTGTCGATAAACTTTCCTTAATTAAGAAATTCTGCTAACTGAATGTTTCTTTAACATAACGATTAGTTTGGAAAACAGAAAATTGACTATGTATGAACACCAGAATCTGAAGTTCCTCCTTATAAAAAGTTTGAATTTGAACTTTGATATTGAACTTGATAGTCTTTGTCACATATCTATAGAGTTGTACATTCAAATTCCATCTAAAAGCACAAGGAGAAAGAACACTTGCTCTATAATATTCTCATATAAAATAGTATAAAATAATACATTAATTCTATCTTATTCTCGAAGTTCTTAGCTAGTTGTTGTCCTTGTTGATTGTAAAAAAGCAGCCTCTTCTTGACTGAATATATGATTAAATGAAAAGAAGTGTTCGCAAAAATTTGCATTCTCACGAGTGAAAATAAGTTTTAAGCCAAATGAGATCTCTAGTTTAGATAAGTGTTAGGATTGTTGTCAAGATAAGACGAAATAAAATTGGTCTTTGTGGTGAAAGAGCATATAAAAAAAGTTTGCCAAAAAGACCAAATAAATAAGGTTTAGTTATGGGATCAAATCATAAATCATTCGTTTTTTAGATGTATATATCGAATTTTTAAAATTTTCCATGGCACAACTTTGATCTACTATATCTCTAATTGAATAATTGTGAAAAATATAAAAAAACAAATTTGAAAAGTGTACACTGAGACAAACCAAACCATATCTCACGTGAATATATTTCTTCTTATGTATAAAAAAATAATGGACAAAGTAGATTGGATGAATAGTGGCCAAAGTCAACATTTTATATCTAAAAAACGGAGGGAGCATTAATTTTCCGGCACAGACTCTCTTCCACAAGTTTTGCATTTGCTGTTTTATGGTTTTCTTCGCTCATCTTTCAAAAACAAACCTTACCACATAAAATAAAAAAAAAGAAGAATGAACAACTATGAAAGGTAGTCGTAATACCAACTTCAAACATGCAATTTGGAAACTAATCTGATCATTGAAGAATAGTCGCATTTGATTAAGTTTCCACGATTTTGACTGACCAAAATGTAGTAGTTTAATGTTATGTAATTACACCAAATGAACTTCATATTTTTTTGCAACTTGATAATACTAGTTTTTAGCAGTTGATTTCCTGTTATTTAAGGCTACTAACATGAAAGCACCCTATATCACAATCAAATTAATGGAGCTACGAACATCATTGATCTTTTTCCTCCTCATTACATTCATCCCCAAAATCTCATCCCAGTTTAATTTCCTCTACCACCAATGTGGAAACATCAGTTACACCCCAAACAGTACTTACCAATCCAACCTCAACACCGTCCTAGACTCGTTAGCCTCCGACACTCGAGTCACCAATGGCTATTACAACTTCACCGCTGGCCAAAACCCGAACAAAGTCGAAGCCATGGTGCTTTGTAGGGGTGATGTCCCGGTGAGTACTTGCCGGGTTTGTATCCGAGACTCAGTTGCTAGTCTCCCAGTAGTATGTCCCAACCAAACACAGGCATTCGGTTTCACTGATAACTGCATGGTGTTCTTCTCAAATAACTCCACTTTTCACACTATCAGAGCTAGGCCAATGTTGGCTGAATCGAATGTTGAGAATGTGTCGAGTATCACCGGGTTTAACAACACGCTTACTTCCTTAATGAATACCTTACAAGAACAGGCTTCTTTAGGAAATTCAGACCTAAAATATGCTACAGGAAATACTAGTCTTGATGGTACAAATCAAACTATATATGGCCTTGTTCAATGTAGTCCAGATTTGTCTAGGTTTGATTGTGTTGTGTGTGTTCAAACCCTTTTTAGCTTCGTTCCACGGTGGTTTGTTATGCCTACGTTCGTAGCTGCAGGGGGAAGGTTAGTAGCACCTAGCTGCAATGTCCGGTATGAAATTTACTCTTTTTATGGTAATGTAACGAATATAGATTCATCGCCACTACCTCCACCATCACGACAACCACCGCCACTAGCATCAAGCCGAAGTACTAGTGTAGTTTTCATCATCATCCCAATTGCCGGATCACTAGTACTAATCATGATTATAGGTGCAATCTGCATTCATCTTAAGAGGAAGAAGCATAAAAAGTCTACTGCAAACCTTAATAGTAAGCAAGAATTTGAAATTTTTGGTTTCATGAGTCTTTGATTTGAATATTTTCCCTAAATATAGCTATAAAGAAATGAAACTCATTTTTTACATAATATTGAACTTTATTCCCACCATAACTCTACGTATAGTATGGGTTCTTGCGGCCAGTTTTTGTGTACTAATATGGAACACAAAAGCCAACGGAAGCAGCTTGTTTATTCTTTGGAAAAATGCTAATCATTGTTGACAATTTTGTCTAATAAAACAATATTTCAATTATATGTGAACGGTATGCTAGGAATTAAATTTCTGAAGAGCGCAAAGGAAACTAGAACTACTTTGTTTTTAGCTATATCGAAGAAAAAGATTCATTTATATACTTATGGTGTTTTATCTGTTACATTTTTGTGATGCGTGTAGGAGAAGAAATTGGTACCATTCAATCCTTACAATATAGTCTTGAGGCTATCAAGGTTGCAACAAATAATTTTTCGGATGACAATAAGCTCGGGGAAGGCGGATTTGGCACCGTATATAAGGTACATGGGCAGACGATAGAAAAAAGAAGTCCTCTATTAGTCCCATGGCATAATCTATTATACATTAGCTTAATGGTAGTTTAAATTAACACACTAGAAAACGATAGTGAAGGATAGTTTGCCTGCAAGCCTGTGGTTTTAACAAGCAACGACTATCCCCTGCGTATAATATTCCATGACAACTCACCTGTAAAAATTATTAAGAGATCATCCGCAAGCCTAGGGTGATTCAACCGGCCTAGTGATTTATATCTAGGTGAAATTTGCATGTTTCTAGTTGCCCTATATAAGCGAAGATTTAAGGGATACTTCATATAACACGACAACGAGAAGGGATGACATTTTTTATTGGCCCTAAAAAGAGAGTGAAATTCTAAATGGTGACCTTAAGTTGTTTTTTCATACAGCGGAACCAAATATTTTGATTTTCTGATCTTGTGGTTTTGTATATGCATATATATGCACTAATTATGTTTTTAGCAACAAATTTAGACCTAAAACATAATTTATCTAACCTGCCCCTAACTATTCCTCTCCAACAAGAATCTTAGGGATGGAATAAAAAAACTAAATAAAAAAAGGGTATTAGACAAGAATTTTGGTTTGAGTTAAATTTAATAAATTATCAAACCCGGCTAATCAAAGAAAATATGGCAGCAAGTCAAAAAAAGTTTAGTTCATTAAAAACAAAGTTTATATGTTGATATGAAACTTAATAACATTCATTATTAATCATATGCTCTATGTTTTAAGGGTAAATTACCTAATGATCAAGAAATAGCGGTGAAGAGACTTGCAAGAAATTCAGTTCAAGGGGATGTGCAATTCAAAAATGAAATTCTTATACTAGCCAAGCTTCAACATAAAAATCTAGTAAGACTTCTAGGTTTTTGTTCAGAAGAAGAAGAAATGCTCCTAATTTACGAGTTTGTAATCAACAAAAGCCTTGACAATTTCCTATTTGGTAAGTTTCTATGATTTAAAACCTCGCTTTTTTCCGCAATTGCTCAATAATATTCTCAGATATTTAAGTTGATTAAATCTTGTATCAGGCACATCTATGCCATGGGAAACGCGTTACAAAATTATTGATAGCATTGCTAGAGGACTCCTTTACCTTCATGAAAGTTCTAGGTTGCGTATTATTCATCGGGATCTCAAAGCTGCAAATGTTCTACTAGATGCGGATTTCAATCCTAAAATTGCTGATTTTGGTATGGCAAGGTTGTTTAACATTGATCAGACTCAAGCAGTAGCAAGCAAGATTGTTGGAACCTAGTACGTATGGTAGTATATTATCTTCATTTTCCATCTTCATTTTACAACTTTTAAATCTAACATTTTGTTTTCGACAGTGGATACATGGCTCCCGAGTATGTCCTCCATGGTCACGTCTCAATGAAGTCCGATGTCTTTAGCTTTGGTGTACTTGTCTTAGAGATTGTGAGCGGTCAAAAAATTAGCACTTTTCAAATCGGAGAAAATACTGATAATCTACCTACTTTTGTAAGTGTAATTTACTTGTTCCCGCATCCTTTATGGATGATTTTATGGCGGTGTTTTTCAAAACGACCACTATAAGCCTCTTTGTCGTCCATTGACATGATAGGATATTGCCTTTCTTAAACTTCTTAATTGGTTATATCCTTAATAAGAAAAGAAGATTATCATTATTTATTTTTGTTACATGATTATTTATGGTAATGTCTGTTAAAGGATATATAACCAAATAAATAATGATATAAAAGACTTATGATAGGTTTATTTTAAAAAGATAACCATAAAAAATTTCAATCCTTTATACAACAAAAATCGTTAACATAAAAGAAACAACTCAAGAGTTGGGCTTTTATTTGATCCTACAGGCGTGGAAAAATTGGCTAGAAGGCAATGCATGGAATCTCGTCGATCCTACCTTATCTCCAGCATTTAGTACTGAGATATTAAGATGCATACACATCGGTTTATTGTGTGTCCAACATAATATGGTGGATAGACCTACCATGTCTTTGGTTAAGCTTATGCTAAGTTGTGCTTCACTTTCTCTTCAAGTGCCTTCAAAACCAGCGTTTTTCAGGCATAGCCACACTTCACCAAATGTGCCTTCTGCGACTGCAAGTAACTTAGAGCAATCTTGTTCTATAAATGGGGTATCTATTACACAAGTCCTTGCTCGGTAGTCGATTTAAGCTAATCTATGTACCTCAGATCAATCTAGTAGCTAGCTAATATGTATATATATTTTATAGATATAGATATAGACATGGCCGAAGCTATATTGCTCATTGTTGTCTACTCAAATTATAGGAAAAATGCATTTAATGCAATGTGAAAGGGTATAAGATGGTTTAGCTTGGTGGTAGAAGAAATACTAGAGTAAGTTTAGTCATGAGTTCGAATCTTTACAAGCTATAATTCCTTCTTTTACTTTTTTATTTTTCATTTTTCGTCCTAATTGCGTAGTGCAAACAAATCCCGGATCTGCTATATATATATATATATATATATATATATAGAATTAGGATCAAATTAAAAAAATCTTTAAACCAGAAGAGTTCTATGTGCATATTTGTTCAACTGAACGTGCTTATATTTTAATCTCGATGTGCAACTTTTTTTACCCAATACTCCTACAAGCCGCCTCTCTTTCTCCTTCTCTATTCTCTCAAACCCTAGCCTCCATTACCGTTTTTAGAGGGGCTTCCACCGGTTTTGACTGGTAGAAAGCCCTAATTTTTGTCTTTTTTACTTCTTTTCCCTTAGTTTTCTTGCTCTTTAGACTCGAATAGCGATCTTTCCTTCCGTGTGGAACTTTTCTCTCTCGAAGATAGGGTTTTTCTTCTCTTTATGAGACTTTTCGTATTTCTTAAATTACTCTACTGTATTCAAGGTGTGATGAATTACCGTGAAATTGGTTCGTTGATAAAGAATTATGCGGGATTACAATGGCTCTCAAATTTTCAAATTTATACAGATGCTCCACATAATAATTGTCCTCACACCTGCACCAAATCATCAGATTGTCTCTTCAAACAACCTGTAAATTGCAGAGATATGAGCGGGGATGCTCCACATTGCAAGATCTACTCAATTATTGTAGTTTTGATGATGGAAACCTTTATTTGTTTCATTTCGCTATCTATATCTTAGTTTAGAATTTCTATTGTACATGTCATATACCTCTTCAATAATAAAATGATTTTACTAAAAAAGAAAAGGTGCAACTTTTTTATCATGTACATATTATTTGACTGAATGTGCATCTTGTCATTTAAGAACATATACTTATAGAAAAGTGAAATACGCACATCAGGTTGAAAAATAATGCATGTCGATCCTTCTTACACTTCTCATTTTAATATCCTTCTCATCTGAGATATCAATCCCAACTCTATATATATCTATTGCTATCTCTACCTACAATTAACGTTTTAAGATCAAATTTCGCTATGAGTATTTCAGGATAGGGGATTCCCCTACCAACTCCTTCCCAAGACTTTATCTTTGTAGCTAAACGCCGGATTGATAACGATAGATAAAGATCAACATTACATCTAACCATAATTCTTCATGCACCACAAAAAAAAAAAGAATCTTACTGATGGGTCATGGCAGTCCACTTTAACACTAAAGAGGGAGAAAATGCTTCTCATATTATTGATTTCTACTTTTGTATTGACTAGTTAGTAGTTAACCAAAGTTGACCCTTTCTAGAAATAATTTTCACAACTAACACCACTCTTCCTTCCTAAACGTACTATCTTCTGACTATATTCTATCATTTCCTTTTTCCTCTTTTGCAATTCCAAAAGCCAAAAAAGAAACAACATGGAGTCATCAAATTCCCACTTCTTACTACTTATGACAGTTTTCCTAACTATTTTTATCCCAAAATTAGTCACAGCTCAGGTAACCAGTTCATTCATCAGACAGTGGTGCAGCACCACCACTTACACACCCAACAGTACTTACCAATCCAACCTTCAAGCCGTCTTAAATTCTGTTTCCAACGACACCCGAATCACTAAAGGCTTTTACAATTATACCGTGGGGCACAGACCCGACAGAGTGAGCTCATTCGCTCTCTGTAGGGGCGATGTCCCGGTTAATACATGCCGTCTTTGTAAGCAAAGCTCGGCTAGTTTGCTCCAACAAGTGTGTCCCAACAGTGTTGAGGCATTTGGGTACAGTGGGTATTGCTCCATCTTCATCTCAAATCGTTCTATATATGGCAAATTACAAGATGAAGTACCTCCCTGGTATGTGACAAATAGCAATAATGTGGCGAATGCAAATGGCTTTAACAAATCGTTGTCCTCGTTAATGAGCTCCTTGCAGAATCAAACTGTTTCAGGTAATTTTAGAGATATTAGGAAATATAAACGCATCCATCATATGTTATTGAGAATATTACAACAAAGTGCTAATCTATAGGTAGTATATGATTGCGTCCAAATTGAACTCTATCAACGCACTTCATTAGCAAGTCAATAAGGGCGTGCAAAGTAACCTGCAACATAAGGCCTCCAACATGTTGAAAACGGTGTTGTTCTTTAGCACAAAGCTAAAATTTCAATTGGCACCCAAAATTGTCAACCATTTTGCAGCATCGTAAAAAGAGATATGGACACCAATCTATCTGATAGCGTCCAAATTAGACATTATCAGATAGAACCTATAAAACGAATATTATAGTGTTATTACGCGTTAGATATCTACTATATATGAAAAAAGAAATCATATTTTGGCGATATCTCTGATAGGTAACTCTGAGCTGAAGTATGCCACCGGACAGGCAAATTTTGGTGGAGGTCAGACTATATATGGGCTTATGCAGTGTACTCCTGATATGTCTAGGCAAAAATGTTTGGATTGTATTCAAGATACACTTTCTGAATTACCTACATGTTGTGTTAAGCCTAATTATACGGCTTCTGGACTAAAATATGTTGAAGCAAATTGCTATGTTCAGTATGACATCAACCCTTTCTTTGGTGATGTGCCTAATCTTTCCTTGTCGCCGCCGCCACCAGTGCTGCTTCCACACTCACCAAACAACATCACTTCAAATTCTACCACAGGTAACAGAGGGTCAACCCGATTACTGACTTTTCTTATAGAAGTTATTTCGGCAAATTTTCAAATGAGACGGCCTCATCATTAGACTATAAAAACCCGAATTCTGTTTTTGCAGTTGGAGAAGGTAAAAAACCTCGGCATGTTGCTGCCATTTGCATTCCGATTGGTGCTTCAACAATACTTGTTCTAATCGTCGTCATTGGCATCATATCAAGGAAGAACAGGATGTTGAGGAATGCATGGATGGTGAAATTTAGCAGTAAGGATTTTGGTCTGATAACAGTTTTTTAACTACTATTTCCTCTGTTCTAACTCTATATGTTTTCAAAATTAGACTAACTTAAGTTCACCACTTGATTCAAAACGACCATCACTTTATTCAACTGTTGCCTGATTTTGATTAAAATTAGGCGGTCTCTTATATGACTAGCTCGTTAATTTTAATGCATTTTCTGTGACTAATTAATGGTGACAATCCAAACAAATAAATGTAGCTAATGATCAGATTTTTGTAATGTTTCTAGTTACCAATGTAGTTCATGGTATATGCAGAAGAAGAAATTGAGGCCCTCGAGTCCTTGCAATATAGTCTTGGAACTATCAAACGTTCTACGCAGAACTTCTCTACTCATCACGAGCTTGGACGAGGCGGTTTCGGTACTGTTTATAAAGTAAGATTTTATGTTCTGCACTGTTTATACACTAACTTTTTTTACTAATATATAAAAATCCATGCAATGATATAATACGGTGTTGAATTTTATCTCAATACGTATTTCCAATATACCAAATTTTATAATTTGTACGTATCAATGATAAGAGATATTAATAATCAAACCTATATATCAGACTTTGTGAAAGTCATGTATTATGAAATAGAGATAGTTGCGAATATTTTCTTGCATATATTTTCTTTGCCTAATGTCGGGAGACAATCACAATGTGTCAACACGTAGCAAGTGGAAGCAAACAAGGAAGAAGAAGAAAGCAACGTGAAGAGACGCCACTGGTCGGGGTTTCCACCGCGGGTCGCGGTCCACCCACCACTGGTCGCGGTTTGTCTTTTGCTTTTTTTCGTAGCTATCTTGTTTTCTTTATTTCTTTATTTATTTTATTTGTTATCTTTTTGTTTCCTATTTCTATCTTTTTCCTATTTACTGGAGGTTGATGTAATTAGGAAATAAGATAGATTTTGGTAGGCAATCCTTTTGGGATTTGGACTGGGAGAGCAAGTAATTTTCCTAATAGGTTTAGGGTTTATGTTAAGCTATAAATAGGGGAGTCTTTTATGCTAAACAATGAGAGATGTGAGTTAAACACATATTGAGGATTGTATTATTGTTGTGAGGTTGAATACGATAATATAATATTATTTGAGGGGAGGAAATTTAAATTTCCTCATTAAACACTTGTTCATATTCTCCTTTAATTCTTGTCATACTTTGCATTACAATTCTATTTTGTGAAAGAGAGTCTTATTCTTTCGTCTGCAACGATTCTGTGGAAACCTTACGCCCACGCTTCCGCACAACAAGTGGTATCAAGAGCTTTAGGTTAGTTTCGTGCAATGGAAGATTTAAAGACTAAATACAAAGTAGATTTGTTTGATGGGAAAACTAATTATTCCTTGTGGCAAAGTACTATCAAGGATGTTCTTATTCATCAAGGTCTTCATAAAACCTTGTTGGACAAGAAGCCGAACGAGGTGGATAAAAACAAGTGGGAGGATATGCAACTTCGAGCTACTAGCACGATTCGATTATCTCTTGCGCCGGAAATCAAGTACAACGTGTTGGACGAAACAAATCCAAAAGATTTGTGGGACAAATTGACGAAGATGTATGCGTCAAAGTCTTTGGCCAACAAGTTGCTCTTGAAGAAAGATCTTTACGCTCTCGAGATGGAGGATGGGACATCGCTACAAGTTCATCTAAATAAGTTCAATGGCTTGATCACCCAATTGGCGAGTTTGGATGTGAAAATTGAGGAGGAGGACAAAGCAATACTTTTGTTGGCGTCTCTTCCCAAGAAGTATAACCCTGTTATTACAAGTTTGCTTGTTGGGAAGACTACTATTGCTTTGGACGATACTGTGGTGGCCCTAATCGAGGCGGAGAGGTTCATGAAGCAAGGAGCATCGTCGAGCTATGAAGGAGCGGGGTTATTAGCCGAAGGAGGCAAGAGGAAAGGCAAGAAGAAGGCAAACAACACCAACATCAAGTGTTGGTACTATGAGGAGGATGGACACATTCAAACGAAGTGTTCAAAGTACAAAGAGGACTTGAGAGCATTGAAAAATGTTAGGGGTGGTGTTGCTGCTATTGCCGTTGATGAAGACGATATGTGTCTTATGGTGGAAGAATCAAAAGGTCATGAGGAGGAATGGATCTTAGATTCGGGATGTTCCCAACACATGTGTTCTAAGAAAGAGTGGTTTAGTTCTTATGAGCATGTTGTGGGATTACATGTTTCTTTGCCTAGTGGAGAGGAGGTGAAGATAGAGGGGGTCGGTGTTGTGGAGGTCAAGCTCCAAAACGGCCATGTTGCAACTTTAGCCGAGGTTAGACATGTCCCAAAGCTACGAAGGAATCTAATTTCTTTAGGGAGGTTAGATAAATTGGGTTATGAGGTTCATATGCGCAATGGACTTCTAATGGTTACCAATGAGGATGTGGTAATCATGCATGGAAAGAGGAACGAGCAAAATCTTTTTGTGATGGAGCATGGAGGGATTTTGGCTCAAGGGGAGACGTGTAACACATTGAGCTTGAGGGGAGATTTGTCGGGAGACAATCACAATGTGTCAACACGTAGCAAGAGGAAGCAAACAAGGAAGAAGAAGAAAGCAACGTGAAGAGACGCCACTAGTCGCGATTTCCACCGCGGGTCGCGGTCCACCCACCACTGGTCGTGACCCTCACCACTGGTCGCGGTCCGTCTGTTGCTTTTTTTCGTAGCTATCTTGTTTTCTTTATTTCTTTATTTATTTTATTTGTTATCTTTTTGTTTCTTATTTCTATCTTTTTCCTATTTACTAGAGGTTGATGTAATTAGGAAATAAGATAGATTTTGGTAGGCAATCCTTTTGAGATTTGGACTTGGAGAGCAAGTAATTTTCCTAATAGGTTTAGGGTTTATGTTTAGCTATAAATAGGGGAGTCTTTTATGCTAAACAATGAGAGATGTGAGTTAAATACATATTGAGGATTGTATTATTGTTGTGAGGTTGAATACAATAATATAATATTATTTGAGGGGAGGAAATTTAAATTTCCTCATTAAACACTTGTTCATATTCTCCTTTAATTCTTGTCATACTTTGCATTACAATTCTATTTTGTGAAAGAGAGTCTTATTCTTTCGTCTGCAACTATTCTGTAGAAACCTTACGCCCACGCTTCCGCACAATACCTAATATTTTGTTGCAGGGTGTGCTACCTGATGGGCAAGAAATAGCTGTAAAGAGGCTTTTGAGGAACTCGGCACAGGGAGATGCAGAGTTCAAAAATGAAATTTTAATTTTGGCAAAGCTACGGCACCGAAATTTGGTGAAACTTTTCGGATTTTGCTTACATGGGGAAGAAATGATTCTTATCTATGAGTTCGTGGCCAACACAAGTCTTGATAACTACATATTTGGTGGGTAATTAAATCTCAGTTGAACAAATTTTATCCCTTCAAACAATGCATATATGAAGTATAAATCAAAACCAGGATTCTATATTAATATTCAATTGGTATAATCAATAATATACTTCTAAAAGTTACCGTTTGTTTGATATGAAATTGAATGAGAAAACACTATGACTAATAATATTCAATTTTTTGTTCTATTGGCGTCATATGGTTGAAGCAAAAAAATATTAGAGGAGAGAGGGGGACCAAAACCAAAATATTCATACAAAAGTGAGAAGAAAAGGTTTCCCAAATAGGGTATGATGCAATTAATATGCAACTGCATATAGAAAATATGAAAAAATCGAGAAAAAGAAGGAGGAAGATGGTGTACATGTATATCATACAAATTGGGTACTAACTGAGAATTGGAGATCATAATATATCTTTTTGTTGGTGGGTAATTAAATGCAGATCCATTGAAACGACAATCTATGATGTGGGAAACTCGTTATAAGATTATCATTGGCATAGCTAGGGGAATCCTATACCTCCATGAAGGCTCCAGACTGAAAATCATACATCGCGACCTCAAAGCAGGGAATGTACTTTTAGATGGGGATTTTGATCCTAAGATTGCCGATTTTGGTATGGCAAGGTTATTTAACATCGACCAAACCCAAGCATTGGCTAGCAAAGTAGTCGGTACACTGTAAGCATCCTAAAACTAAATCATATTAAGTTGTATACGTATGATTTCATCCTAATTTGATAATACTTGTTATTCAGAGGCTATATGGCACCTGAGTACGCAATACAAAGTCAAGTATCAGTAAAGTCGGATGTATACAGTTTTGGTGTGCTAGTCTTAGAGATAGTAAGCGGGCAAAAGATTACTTCATTTCAATACGAGGAACAAGAAAACCTCCTAAGCTTTGTAAGTTTTTATTTAACTCATGTATTATAAATGTCGCTATTAAAAAAGAAAATTCTCCCTAGAAATTCTCCCTAAAAATCTATCTTTGATTTCATTTATTTATGACCTTTTCAAAGTACTCTACCCATTTCATCAAAAGAGAAATATCTTAATGCCAATTTGTCACCTCATTGGTCAATTCTAGGTCCCCACTTGATCATATCTAGTTGTTACTTTCCTTCAAATTTCAATGTATTACTTTTCAATGAGCCGCCTTACACCCGTTTTTATAACTTTGTGCCTAAAATAAATGGGTGATTTATTTTGGGATGGAAGGTATTTTTTTGCAATGTTTAAGTTTTCATGAATAATGGCATTGACATATAGGCTTGGAGAAATTGGAGAGAAGGCACAGCGAATAACCTGGTAGATCCGATAATATTATCAACGGGTTGTATCGACGAAATAATGAGATGCATCCATATCGGTTTGTTGTGTGTCCAAGACAATCCGGTAGATAGGCCAGCTATGTCTTTAGTTGATCTTATGCTAAATGACAACTCTATCACCCTACAAGCACCAGCGGAGCCAGCTTTTTTTGCAGAGAGCAATTGTCTATCTAATGTGCTTTCACACTGGAGTAGTACTAGAACTCAATCAAGCATTAGAACTCAATCAAGCATTAGATCAGCAGGAGATTCAATGAATGGTGTTACAGTTACAGAGTTGCACCCTAGATAATGGCACTTCATTATGTAGGGCTTCGAACCTTTAACATGATATTTTTCTATCTTTGTATACTAATGTTCGAAAGCATTTGTACTTCAGTATTGGAATATACTAATTTTACAACTTTTTCAAAAATGTGTTCGGTATCAAAGTATTAGTGTAAAGTTACATAACAGACATGGCCATTTGACCAAGATGCTTCATATCCTTCCTTTTTTCTTAATCACTTGCAACATTTTTCGTTTTAGCAAGTTTAAATAGCAACGACATAACTTATTTGGTATCGGTTTTATCTCATACTCTATTGTTTTAGGATTCTGTTTGTCTGACGGATAATACTTTTTATGGAAAATTATTCTCTAAGTAAACCAATTTTTAATGGAAAACATAATTGTAAAATACATTTTCCGTTGTTTGTTTAATGAAACCCTAAGGGAAAGAAAATAGAAATAAAAAGGAGTGGAAGGATGGAAGGAATTAACATGGAGAAGTAAGGAGTATGGTGAAAAATGTAGCATACCTTACTTAGAAAAGGAAATTGATTTACCAGGACACATGTAAAAACGAACAATGTAAATTTATTTTTGCCAAAATTTTAATAAAATTTTGTCACTCAATTCAACCACTTCTTAAATGTGACCTTGCACTCTAACATATCATATGTAGCGTAATTAGCCTACAATGATATAAAGGCCATTTTAACGGTTTGATAAGTTAGACAAATCACCCTAACATGTCTAATCTCACCAAAAACTACTAGAATTTTTTGCAATAAAGAAATTACATTTGTATTTTCTAGGATTTTTTGTTCAAAACCAACTAAACTTTTCACCTTTTTAGAAACTCTCACCTTAATGAATTTTCTTTTAAATTTTCACCTACCATTCTCAATTTTATCAAAAACTATCACTACTTCACGTTTTTTTTGTTAAATTTCGTTAACAAGAGCGTTAAGTGGACCCCACTTATACATTTCATTATTAACTTACGTTGAAACCGAAGTCAATTTCATCAATTTAATGGCAAAATCTCAACAAATTTGAAGCAAATTTGCAACGAATTACACTATTTGAAAAAATTGCAACTATTTCAAGTTCGAGTTCATTAACAAAATGTATATGCGGGACCCACTTAACGGAATTTGACAAAAACCGTTAAGTGGTGGGAGTTTTTAATAAAATTGAAGATGGTCGGTGGAAATTTAAAAGTAAAAATTCATTAAGGTGGGTGTTAAGAATTGGAGAGTGTTTAGGAGTAAACGGCTTAACCTTTCATTGATTGTAAAATCAATATATATATACCACCCTAATAATGACTTATCTCCTAAATACAAGATAATAACAAAATATACAAAAGATATATTTCCTAACAAATATACTTCCTAAAACCAAGGAAATATGCGGCCTAACACTCCCCCTCAAGTTGGAGCATGTAAATCACGTATGCCCAACTTGCGGAGAAGAAAACTGAATTGTCGTCTTTCAAACGCCTTTGTGAGAATATCAGCTAACTGATGACCAGTAGGAACATAGGTTGTAGAAAGATTACCAGCCAACAACTCATCTCGAACAAAATGGCAGACTGATTCAATATGTTTAGTACGATCATGAAAAACAGGATTTTTAGCAATATGGAGAGCATACTAACTATCGCAAAACAAACGAATGCCAGAAGAATATTTAACACCAAGAGAGGCCAACAAAGATTTCAACCATTTCAATTCACAAGTAGTAACTGCCATTGAACAATACTCGGTCTCAGCAGAAGATCTAGAAACAGTAGGTTACTTCTTCGTTTTCCAAGAGACAAGAGAGCAACCTAAAAACACCAAATAACCAGACAACGAACGCCGAGTAGTGGGACATGCTGCCCAATCACTATCACAAAATGCTAAGATAAAGTATTTTTCTAATGCAATAAAAACCTTGACCAGGGCTTCCCTTAATATAAAGTAACACACGAATAGCAGCTTCCCAATGAAGAATTTGCGGATCACTTAGAAACTGTGCCAGAGTGTGAACAACATAACTCAACTCCGGGCGAGTGACAGAAAGATATACTAACCGACCCACAAGACGACGATAAGAATATGGGTAGGCCATAGGCACACCTTTAACAAGAGCAAGACGATGATTTTGCTCCATAGGTATGTCAATTGGCTTACATCCCAACATACCAGCTTCAGTCAAAACATCCAAAGCATATTTACGCTAAGATAGGAAAATACACGTCTGGATTTCTAGCAACTTCAATACCCAAGAAATACTTCAGAAGACCCAGATCTTTCATGTGAAAACAAGAGTTCAGGTAACTTTTGAAGCGTGAGATAACAGCAGTGGAAGAACCAGCATTTATCAAATCATCCACATAAACCAAAACATGAAGGGAAACATCTTCCTGAATATAGCTGAACAAAGAATAATCAACATAAGACTGAAAAAAACCATAAACTTTTAAAGCAGTAGATAACTTGGAAAACCATTGCCGGGGTGCCTGCTTTAAACCATACAAAGATTTCCGGAGCCGACAAACCTTCCCTGGCTGAGAACAAGTATAACCAGGAGGAAGTTTCATATAAACCTCCTCAGACAAATCACCATGAAGAAAGGCATTATGAACATCCATCTGATGGAGTTCCCAATTCCTAATAGCAGCAACAACAAGAAGAGTACGAACGGTACCCATTTTCGCAACAGGGGAAAAAGTCTCATTATAATCAATACCAGCAACTTGTCGATTCCCATGTACTACAAGACGTCCCTTAAGACGTTTAACCTCTCCAGTAGATGTATATTTAATTTTATACACTCAACCACTACTAATAGCACGTTTACCGGGGGTAAATCTTCCAACGTCCACGTGCCATTACGCTCCAAAGCATCAATTTCATCTTTCATTGCCTTACGCCAACCAAGATGAGAAGCAGCTTCTCGATAAGACTGAGGTTCGGTGCCTTTTGTAACAGCTGCCAGAAAACACCGATGTTTGACAGAAAAGTTATTATAATCAACACAACAAGCTATATTAAAAGGCTTACCTGAAGAACTTGACGAGGGCTGAAGAGCAGCGGAAGGAGTAGGATCTATGTTTTTCAGAATAATAGTGTTTGTCACAAAACCATTCAGCTTAATAGAGCGAAACTTTTCCCGATGACCACGACCCAATTCTTCCGAATAACCACCACCAACTTCCAAATTACCACCAACAACTTCCGTAGACCAAGAGTGGCTGCCCCCTTAAGCGAAGGGGGGTCGTAGTATCACAATTAACGTCACTGATGCGCACAACCGAAGGGGAAGGCGAAGACACATCGACCAAATCACTATGCATGCCCGCGCGTAAACCTGTGGGCACGGGTGTAGCATGAGGAGCAGGAGAGCACCTTGCGGGTGCCTCATTCGCTGTCACAGAAACACGAGCACCATCATGCCCATTTAAATCAACATCATCGTCCCAAGTAGAAGCTTGGGAAATATATGCATCCCATTGTTCGCGGGCGATGTTAATTTAAAGAATCAGAATATGGGAAAACATCCTCAACAAATTGCATATCACGACTCACAAAAAAATCAAGAGTATCTAAATCATAAAGGCACCAACTCTTTTTACCAAATGGGTAGCCAACAAAAATACATCGCCTTGTCTTTGAATCAAACTTATCTTTAACACGAGGACGATTAGCAGCAAAACAAAGGCATCCGAAAACCCGAACACTATCGTAGGAGGGGGGGTACACCATAAAGACACTCATACGGGGTTTTTCCATGTAACACATTGGTTGGAATTAAATTAATAAGACGAGTCGCAGCCATAACACACTCCCCCCAAAAGAACTTGGGCAACCTAGCCTGAAAGTGTAAAGCACGAGCCGCAATAAGAAGATGACAATGCTTTCGCTCAACCCGTCCATTTTGTTGCGTCGTGTCAACACAACTAGTTTGATGTAAAATACCTTTCCTTGCAAAGAAACTCCCCAAACTCAAAAATTCTTGCCCGTTGTCACGACGCACAATTTTCAACTTTTTATTGAATTGCGTTTTAACCATGGCATAAAAAGTTTGGAGAAGGTTAGACACCTCTGACTTATGAGTCATTAAATATATCCAAGTAGCACGAGAATGATCATCGACAATAATAAGAAAGTAATGTACATCACATGTAGCTGGAATTTTATTTGGTCCCCAAATATCACAGTGGATTAAATCAAAATATCATTTGCTCTATCATTACTTAGTGGAAAGGAGTTGCTGGGTTGTTTACCCATAAAACAAATCCGACAATCTAAATCACACTGACATCTATTAACACCAGCTACTCCAGGTAAAGACGAAAGAACCTTAAAAGATGGGTGACCTAAACGACGATGCTACAACAGACCCGTAGCATCAACCTTCGTCACCTTATTTGCATGAACCAACAAATTGCGCACAGGCTTGAAAACATAGACCCCATTAGACTGCACTCCCGCTCCAATCAGGTTCTTCAAAGTGAGGTCCTGTATAATACATAGCTTATTAGTGAAGAAAACAATAAATTTTGTTGTGCTTAACAATTGAGAAACTGATAGCAGACTACATGCAAGAGCGGGAACGTAAAGAACGTGATCAAGAACTAAACCATCACACTAAGTAATAGTACCCTCCTTGGTAGCAACAATACTCTTGCCATTAGGCAAGCCAACTTCGGAAGAAATATTACGAATATTGGTAAACAATTGTAAATTACCAGACATATGATTGGAGGCACCGGAATCAATAAGCCAATCATTAGAGTCAAATATACCACCTAATTTTGCAACAGAAGAAGAGGAAACATGAGACCCTTTAAGGGCATAAAGAAGCTGGTTCCATTGCTCATTGGAAAGAGTGGGAAAACTGCATCGATCCCCTTCTGTGAGATCAGTCGAACCCGTAGATCCATGTTCGCTCCTCGCATTAGCAACGAAGGCAGACGCCCCTTGCGAACCCATCATTGGGACGAACAAAATGTGGAGAAATAATTACGAGCCAATGAATAACCAGGCACGAAGAACAAAATCAATGCAACAGAACTCCAACAAGAAATCGATGGACGTCGCAGCGGAATTTTAGAAGACAACCACAACAATAATACTCACTTATTAAAACCAAACAATCACCCAAATTGACCAAGAACAACACGACAACGACCCAACAGCGTTGATAATCAAATGTCAAAGGATGAAATAAATAGCAAATCAATGACCAATAATCTAAGCATTCCACCTAAATGTGAAAGAAAAAAAAGAATGACCGCCTAACTCAACTGAAAGCAAGATGGAAGCAATTTTAGGAATAAACTAAATCCACTATCTTGATGGATGTGGCGCAATGATACCAAAGTGAACAAATCAACCAGTTTGGGAACACAATAAAGCAAACTAACACAACAGAGAAAGCTACCGCCAATAAAGTACGTAGAGCAGCAACGCCAAGAACAGTGGAAGCAAACAGCAATCGGAGAAAAAAAGCCCTAATTTAGGGAGGTTCTTGATATCATGTTAAGAATTAGAGAGTGTTTATGAGTAAACGGCTTAACTTTTCCTTGATTGTAAAATCAATATATATACCACCCTAATAATGACTTAACTCCTAAATACTCCCTCCGTCCCTCAAAGGATTTCCCATTTGCTTTTTGCACGGTCTCCAATGCACATCTTTGACCGCTTATATCTCCTAATATTTATTAATAAAAATGATAAAATGTTGATATTTTGAATATACCTATTAATACAAATCTAACAAGATCACCTATGACAATTATTTATATTATATATTAGTTATAATTTATGGTCAAAGTTTACAAAGTTTGACTTCAAGAAAAGCAAATGGGAAATCCTTTGGGGGACGGAGGGAGTACTGTACAAGATAATAACAAAATATACAAAAGATATACTTCCTCCGTTTCGCAATACTCGCAACGTTTCTTGTTTGCACACTATCCAATGCAATACTTTGAACCTTAATATCTCTAATTGTTGATAAGTAAAAATTATAAAAAGTTGATATTATGATAGTATGCATTAAGACGAATCAAATAAGACCCCACTTGACTATGTTTTTTCTTATACACTTGTAAAAAAATATAACATAAGATTGGTTCATGAATAGTGGCTACTATTCTTATGTTGCGAGTATTGCGAAACGGAGGAAGTATTTCCTAACAAATATACTTCCTAAAAACCAAGGAAATATGCGGCCTAATAGTGGGAGTTTCTAAAAACGTGAAAAATATAGGTGGTAAGATGCGATTTATCTTATCTTCTACTATAACTCTAAAGTTGAAAGGATTTTATGAAAATCTATACCTAAACGAGGGTTTTCACGATTTTCCATCTTTTGTTATGTTTTATTCCTTGGTATCCATTTGAATTTTACATTTCTCAGTTTTTCGGTTTCAAACATTAAAAATTGGTATCATAAATTCTTATCAATATATAAAAATGAATATAGTCATGTTAATATGAACAAAATCTGTTTCAATATGTACATACATCACTAAATATACAAACTTTTTAAAAAATGTTATCATTATGTCATAAAAAATATCGATGGTAAAGTTATGTGTTAGATACTATACTAAGGGCCTGTTCTCTTCGGCTAATTCTAGCTGAACTGAACTGAACTGAACTGAACTTATTGGAGCTGAACTGAACTGAACTGAACTGAACTTATTGGAGCTGAACTGAACTGAACTGAACTGAACTGAACTGAACTGAACTGAACTTATTGGAGCTGAACTGAACTGAACTTATTGGAGCTGAACTGAACTGAACTGAACTTATTGGAGCTGAACTGAACTGAACTGAACTGAACTGAACTGAACTGAACTGAACTGAACTGAACTTATTGGAGCTGAACTGAACTGAACTGAACTTATTGGAGCTGAACTGAACTGAACTGAACTTATTGGAGCTGAACTGAACTGAACTGAACTGAACTGAACTTATTGGAGCTGAACTGAACTGAACTGAACTGAATTAAATTATAATAAGTATATGAATAATAATTAAATAATAATTATTATGAATATTAAATAATCAGTAATAATAATTCTAAGTAATAATAATTATTATGAATATTAAATAATCAGTAATAATAATTAAATTAATAATTTAGAATAATATCAAATGAATAATGACAATATTATTTTGATGTTATTATGATAGTTATAAATAAATAAATAATAATAATAATAAATTAATTTTAAAAATAATAATTACTGATAATAATAATAATAATTTATAATAATGAGTAATTACAATTATTAGTATTAATATATTAATACTTGATGATGATGATATAATATAATGCCTAAGAAGTAAATTAAAGTATTACCATTATAATAATAATTAGTTTAAAACATGGGTTGATGTGTGCTTCTAACCAAACCACGATTTGTGGTAGGTTGGTCTATGATAGAAATACACCAAACCGCCAAAGTATATTTAATATACAACGTAACGACAATGTTGTATTTTAAATAGTACTGCAGTATTATTAGCAACTTTGTAATTTTTTAATATCTTCTAGCTTTTTGTAGCTTATTTGTATGATGTAATAGTGAATTTTATTCAGTAAAATAATGAAACAATTGCAAATTAGAATACTCGTATTGACATGAAATTTGGTTAAACCGTGCATCAACCCAAACTTTGCTGAGCCATAATAATAATAATAATAGTAATAATAATGAGTAAAAATATAATAAAAAAATAATATATATAAATAATACTAATAATTATTATTATATAATAATAATAATAAGTAAAATAAATTAGAACAACAATAATAATATTAAACAAATTGGTTAAATAATGAATGGAGCTGAACTGAACTGAATTTATTGGAGCTGAACTGAACTTATTGGAGCTGAACTGAACTGAACTGAACTTATTAGAGCTGAACTGAACTGAACTTATTAGAGCTGAACTGAACTGAACTGAACTGAACTGAACTTATTGGAGCTGAACTGAACTGAACTGAACTGAACTTATTAGAGCTGAACTGAACTGAACTGAACTGAACTTATTAGAGCTGAACTGAACTGAACTGAACTGAACTGAACTGAACTGAAAATAAGCTGAACAGAATAGGCCCTAACAAAAGATAAATGAAAAGTTTAAAAAAAGATTGAGGGGCTGTGTTATGAAATTGAAAGGAAAAATGAAGTCAGGAACAAATTTACCTTACACCTCTAGTTGCAAAGCTCCAAATTCCACTGGATCCAATCAACTACGCGATAACAGGGAGCAGATTGGTCCTACAAGGCGACACTCCCACTACAGTACTATACATAGTTTCTTAGCTTGACTCGTGATTTTTTAAGTCTTTGAAATTTTATTGGACTTGTTCTCTATTGCCCCTTTCGATTTATTGTGACTTGACATTAAGTTTATTACGGTTGTTCAGGATATAAGATGAAACATTGGATTGACTTATGAGGCTAGTCTTGGTCTACATTGTGGGCCGCTTCCAATGTTGATTTGATTGGAGTTTAGGTCGGTTTATATTCATTTTCGTCTACCAAGTAAGTGTTGTCCAGTGGTGATGGGGATTGGTTATGATAAGACGGATCCGTGTTCGAATTCTCGCAACACTCTTAGAAAAAGAATGGAATCTAATCACCTCGAACTTGACCTCGATCCGAATGTAGTCCGAAAGGTGAATCAGGTGCAAACCCCAAAAAAATATATTCATTTTCATCTTAAAGTATAATTACGAATTAAGAAGACTCACATTTATGGGAAGTCGTTGCACATAGATAGATAAGAATGAAAATATAAGATTACACATTTTTTTAATATTTTGTACTACACTCATAAGTCTGGATTTGATTTTGGAGGAATTTTTTTTTTTTTACATACAAAATTTAATAGCTGACAAGGTTACATTGTCAAAAAAAAACCCAATCAGAATCTAGATAAGCAAGCACCGGTGGTGGTTTCAACGTCCGCAACAAAATTTAGGATAATTGTATTATGACCTATTATTATATATGAAATTCTTTTTGAGTGGAATCAAGTGTTAAGTACGAGATTCATGCTGACACAATGGTATGCAAGAGTCACTCAAAAGGGGTAGATATTGAGTAATTGAATTTTCTTTTAAATAATATAATTTCAATATTTTAGCACAACGTGTATTGTGTTTTAACTAGGATAAGCGCAATAGGTACATGGTGAACGCGCACCTGAAAGATGCGCCCACCTTAAACGTAGCCTAAAAATAATAAAACGCAGACAAACTCCCTCATCTATGAGACGGAATGGATTGTTCATTTTCAATGAAAAATCGTTTATTTCCAATGTTCTTTCCTCACGCTTAGTCATTCTTAATTGTTCTATCCTTCCAATATCTATATTATCTCTTGTACCACCACTTTCGCTAGGTTCATTTTTGCCTTACCCTTTACACATTATTTTGAATCCAAACATATCTTCAAATATATTTTCTCCGTTCTTTATTAATCACTACAAATAGAGTTTTACGCCTCCCAACGCACAATATTTGAATGTTAATAACTCTAATTATGTTTAAGTAAAAATTATAGAAAGTTAATTTTAATTAAGTTTTTACCGAGACGAATCTAACAAGATTCCACATAACTATGTTTATCCTTGTACATAGATCATTATAGTTGGCTAAAGGAAGATAGATAAATAGCACTTCCTCCGTTTTTTTAAGTGATACACTTTCTAAAAGTGGATGTTTTTTTTAAGTGATACATTTTAAAAACTTTCTAACTTTAGTAATATTTACCTTATAAAATGACAATATTACCCTTATTTACTTATTTAATCAAACTTAAATAAAGGGGACTACACCCACTAACCTTTACTTACTTCTTTTTAAAGAGACCACACTCACTTATAATCTTATACCTCAAAAAAAGAAAAAACAACTTTGTATCACTTAAGAAAAACGGAGAAAGTATAAAAAGAGAATGTAACTAGTATTATCTATTAGCTCAGTCAAGATACAAGTCCCCACTACTAACATTAAACATAGGCTCATAGGTTATATAAAACGTCATATTTAATGGAGTCCTGCCCATTCCTCGATGAGTGGGTCCACCTTACCTTGTTAATGGGGGTGGGTGGGTATAGACTTTTGCCTTATCCTTCACTCCATGTCAAGCCCGTCAACTACTAGTCAACTCCCTCTAATATTACTACTGTTTCTATTTCTGGGCTTCGCTTTCTTTTTCCCTCTAAAAAAATTCGATGTCACTACTAAAGTCTAGTAATAATATCTGGGAAACACAACTTCCACCCAATTGCTCTACATAATACTCCTTCCGTCCCACAAAATTCTTCCCATTTTATTATTTTATACCTTATTTATATTCAAAAAGTGGGAAGAACTTTGTGGGACGGAGGGAGTAACATAATAAAGTATAACTTTATACAACGAACATAGACTAAGGGTGTGAACTATTTTGATATCAAGATTTTCTAATCCCATAAAAACAAACCAGTTTGGTAACAATCTAATTCACAAGCACCATGAAATTAACCAGCTTATTTTTCTTGGTTGTTCAATTCATCATATTTGTCCTCCCCAAAACCTCTGCCCAGCTTGAATTTCTGTACCGCAGGTGTGGATTAACAAATTTCTCCACTCCCAGTACTTACCAAACAAACCTCAAAAAAGTCCTTAATTCACTTTCCTCAGACACCCAAATCACCTATGGCTACTACAACTTCACAGCAGGCCAAAAACCCGACAAAGTCGAAGCTATGGTCCTCTGCAGGGCCGATATCCCGGTGGATGCTTGTCGGCTTTGCGCCAGTTCCTCGGCCAAGACTATCCAAACAGTGTGTCCTAACACAAAACAGGCATTTGGGTATTCTGAGAACTGCATTATATATTACGCAGACACCACCACATTTCATGTTTTAACTGATACGCCGTTTTGGGCACTTCGGTTTGATGGAAATGTTACTAATATCCCCAACTTTAATAACTCACTTACTACACTCATGACCACCTTAACAAATAAGGCTTCCTTAGGAAATTCTGAGCTCAAATTCGCCACCGGAAAGCTTAATCTTACTACCAATACTAACCAAACATTGTATGGTCTTGTTCAGTGTAGTCCTGATCTATCTAGGCTTGACTGTGTTAAATGTGTTCAAAACATCACTGTATCTGTTTTTCCACAATACTTTATCACACTTACAGACGGATCTCTGTTTATGGCTAAAGGAGGGAGGGTGTTATCGCCGAGCTGCAATCTTCGGTATGAACTCTGGCCATTTTATGGTACTGTTACTTATGTAGCTCAACCGCCCCGAGGACCGCCAGTATCACCCGCTTCTAACAGAAATACTACTTCTGTACTAGGTAACTCGTCTTATACATGTTTCTCTGTTTATGAAGGGGAAAAACTAAAACCGTTAATTAAGATACAATATCTTGGAGATTAAGCACAACTAGAATCTAATGAATATAGTTTTTTAAGCATAACAGTCTAACAGATATCTGACAGGTAATGTTTTCTGAATAACTGATTGCTCATGGAATTCCTTCTTTGTGTTGTTTGTGTAGCTGTGCATAGCAGTAACAAATCCCGTAAAATTATTGTTATCGTTGGGGCGCTAGTAATCATCGTAATCATAGCTTCCATTTGCATCTTGCTAAGGAGGAAAAAGCAGAAAAAGGGTTCCGGAAAATTTGACAGTAAGCTAGCTACTAAAAATCCTATTTTATTAGACTAGTACAGTTCGTTCAAAATTGATTCCTGGCTTAGTATTTTAATTTCGGGCATATGATTTACGTAGAGGAAGAAGTGGAAGCTCTTGAGTCCTTGCAATTCAGTATTGGAGCAATCAAGGCTGCAACAGAGAACTTTGCTGATCATAGTAAGCTGGGAGAGGGGGGATCCGGCACCGTGTACAAGGTAATTTTGCTCCATAATCATTTTTATTTGAAGTACGCTATGGACGAAAGAGAAAGACCATACTCGACCAGCATACCAAATAGTCTAGCTTCAAACATTAGCCCCTTCAATAGTAAGAGAAACCAGATAAGAAAATTCCCACCTGCAAAGAGCCTCTAATAGGTTTTGATCATATAATACAGAAACATCCTATAGTTTACCACTAGGCCAATTACGATGTGGTTTTCTCCTCTGTTGTTATTTAATTATGTGGCCAATAGTAAGTAAATCTAAAACTCATAAGAACAAATCTGTGTTAAATTTATGATCAGGGGAAGCTGTCTGATGGACAAGAAATAGCTGTGAAGAGGTTCGAAAGAAATGCAGTTCTTGGGGAATTACAGTTCAAAAATGAAATTCTGACCCTAGCTAAGCTTCATCATAAGAATCTTGTGAGGCTTCTAGGATTCTGTTTGGAAGAAGACGAAATGCTTCTTATTTATGAATTTGTCATTAACAAAAGCCTTGACAACTTCCTCTTCGGTTAGTACTAAACCTTCAATTGATCATGCACGTCTAGCTAATGTAGTCTGGAGAAAAATCTAAGCCATGTACATAAATACAGATCCAGTTCAACGTGCTTCTATGAATTGGCAAACACGTTACAATATTATTTGCGGTGTTGCAAACGGACTCCTCTACCTTCACGAAGATTCTAGACTGCGGATTATCCATCGTGATCTCAATGCTGCCAATGTTTTACTAGATGCGGATTTCATTCCTAAGATTTCAGATTTCGGTATGGCAAAGTTGTTCAAGATTGACCAGACTCAAGCATTGACAAGCAAAGTTGTTGGTACCCCGTGAGTATCATATATTGGATTTTTTTTTCTTCATCTGAATTTCGAGAGATGACTTACATATCTTTGGTTTCTTGCAGTGGATATATGCCACCCGAGTATTTGATCCAAGGTCAAGTGTCACTGAAGTCGGATGTCTTCAGCTTTGGTGTACTTGTTTTGGAGATTGTAAGCGGCCAAAGGCTTAGCTCTTTCCGAATTGGAACAAATCCGGAGAATCTACTTGCTTTTGTAAGTGTGGTTATTTATTCTTAGACTAAATTCGCTACACATAAATCAAACTATTTTTAACGACTATTAACTTGTTCATTAGGCATGGAAAAATTGGCAAGAAGGCAATGCATGGAGCCTTGTTGACCCTACACTAACCCGTTCTTCGAGTGCTGAGATTATGAGATGCATACACATCGGCCTATTGTGTGTCCAGAATAACATGGGAGACAGGCCTACTATTTCTTCAGTTTCTCTTATGCTAAGTAGCTTATCTATGACTCTCGAAGTGCCATCACAACCAGCATTTTTCACCCAAAGCCCCATGCTAATGAATACATCGTCTCAAGAGAACACCTCAGATCCATTCAATAGCACATCAGGCTCAATAAATGAGGTTTCCGTGACAAAGCTCTACCCTCGATAGAAAACGTTCAGCAACATCCAAGAGTATATAAGTTATATGGTATCAGTAGTTTATAATATATCATGGTAATATTTCATTACTCGCCATTGTAATTGTTGATTGCTACATCAGTTGGGAGCATGCAGTGTGTTGAGATCCCTTATTTTGCTTATGTTGAATGGGGTTAAGTGGAGTCTGAGACCAAGTGATGCTCAACATTAATTAGGATGTGACTTTTAGGCGTTCCAAGCCAAGCCACTAAGAAATATAGTGCAGAATGGAATACATAAGCTGAATTAGTCAATGTATACTCATTAAGGAACGCATCATTTGTATGCAGTGAAGTCCACCATTAGCAATGTTATTATAAAGTCCAGACACTATTTTTTTCCTGCCGTGTCGAAATAGATGTTTGGATTTGATTTGTACACTATTTACATAATCTGCTCTAAGTAAAATCTTTTTGCTAATATATAAGATGGTGTTGCTTTGTGTCGGTATATATTTTCAAATTATCAACTTTTTTAAATAATTTGTGTCGGCCTATATTATCAATTGTGAAAACAAAGTGAGTATGTTTTCTATGAAGATTATGATTACTAAAGCATTACTCACTCCATTGGATCCATCCTAGTGATCCTAATTCCTACTAAGTCTACCAGATCATCATTATCATTAGTGTTCACTTGTTATTAGCTATATCATCTGCCGTATCAGCAAAATTTATTTTTCTTGTTTGATAAAAAAAATACATTCAACATAAATTAAAAACTGACACTATATAATTCTTATCTAATGTTCAGGGATACTCGTTAGCTTTTGCCTTTGTAAAAAACAGATTGTATGTGACAATATATTGTTGGAATAAAGGTAGTATGGACAACTTTTCCTACACATATAATTTTTTTCATGAACTGGATAAAAGAGAAATTTTGCTTTGAAGTAAGCACCATCTATTGTTCCAGAAGTGGTAGAAGTACCAAGGTAGACCAAATTCTATACAATAAACTGCAGAACTAACCACAGTAAAGTTGGTTGCATATATATAAATGGAAGCATTTCTTTGCAGAATTAGCAGGAAGGATGGTCTCACAGGTGATATGCCTTGGATCTTTTTGCTCGAAACCTCCTTCTCTTGTCAGCAAATGTCATCACTCATCACTAGCTCGATTCCTTCATCTTTCTGCTCGAAATACTCCTCACCCCTTCAAAGTAGGACATCAATATTTCGATCAATACATGAGCACTACTGAAGCAAAACTGTAATAGTTTCATTAGGCAGAATGATGCAGAACCACATAGGTCGATACACACATACATACTCTTCATGTAGATTGCCTTTTCGGTCACCAACAAACTAAGTATAGAAACATCACAAAGTAAAAAAGCAGCATTGGACTGTTTCCTATAGATATAGTTTCTAAGGATTACATTCATGAGTTGTCTGCTTCCCAAGTTACGGTTACCTGCCATGCACATTAGTGAAGATTTCCTCTGTAAAAAGTGCATTACTTTCACTCAAAGCTAGTTGAGGCGTGTTTTTCCGACACGGAAAAGCTGGAGGGGCTGTTAAAGATGGTAGAACAGCTGACTGGCTGCTAAGCATAGACAGGATTAAAGCAATACTTGGCCGTCTAGCTGCATCTTCTTGTACACACAATAGTCCAACATGGATGCATCTTTCCATTTCATCAGTTGAACAACTTTTTCCAAGATTTTGATCCACCAATTTTAATGCAGTACCATCGTTCCAGAGCCCCCATGCCTGTGTAGAATCATAAGATCAATAATAGAGCATAGTTTATCGAACATAGTTTAGTAAGTTTTTGTTTCCTTTTTCATTCAGCAAGAGCTTACATAATTTAGTAAGTTTTCATCTTCTTCTTTTAGTTCAGCAACATAGTTCCTTCGTCCACTCACTATCTCTAGTAGTATTACTCCGAAACTAAAAACATCGGACTTGACTGAGAATTTCCCTGATGAAGCATACTCAGGTGCCATATACCCACTGCATATGTACCCTCAAGATTACAATAATATGCAATGAAACAGCAATGGTTAAGTAGGGGTTAGGGTATTTAGAGGGTGGAAGAGGTCGGATTGAACTTACAATGTTCCAGCCACTCTACTAGTATTTCCTTGAGTTTGGTCAACCTCAAAAAGTTTTGCCATTCCGAAATCTGCAATTTTGGGGTTCATTTCACCATCCAATAAAATGTTGCTAGGCTTGAGATCACGGTGGATAATCCTGAATCGAGAATCTTCATGGAGATACAGAAGTCCCCTTGCGATTCCCGTTATGATCTTTTGTCGAGTTTCCCACTTCAAATGGACTCCCCTCTTTGCATCTGCAGTTCAACCACAAGTATAATTCATACAGAAATTAGAACTATTCTAAGTTTGCTAAGTAATCAAAATAAGAATTTCTCCAGTGCAACTTTTACAGAAAAGTTTGAGCAGTAATGGAAATTGTACCAAATATGAAGCGATCAAGGCTTTTATTTGGCACAAACTCATAGACTAGTAACTTTTCATCTCCTTCCGAGCAAAATCCATAAAGCTTGACAAGATTTTTATGCTGGAGCTTTGCTGCTAAAGATGCTTCGCTCTTGAACTCCTTGATCCCTTGCCCAGAGGCACTTGCAAGCCTCTTCACAGCTATAGCTTGTCCATCTGGAAGTGTTCCCTAAAATTGCAAGCTTACCAAGTAAACAACTCCATACAGGTCACAATAACATAAACTATGTATATGAAGTTTGACTAAGGAAGGAAAACGCATGAGGGGTTCTTAAATCTTAACAATGCAAAAACTTTACCAAGTAAACAACTCCAAATCCACCTCGACCTATTTTATTGGCAAGGGAGAAGTTGTCAGTGGCAACCTTGATGACATTGAATTGTAAGTGCAAATTTTCCATACTCTCAATCTCTTCAAGCCCTGCAAAGATACATTACAAAGTTTATATGTTTTCCTCAAGAAGCCATGAGATGTTATTTACACCCACCCTCTATTACTTGGTATAGAAGCACATCTAGTAGGTTGTTAACACACGGTGAGACAAATTTCATGCCGAGAAGATATATAAGTTTGTAACATACTTTTTCACTAGTAAAGTTTCTGTGGCTTATTCCAAAGTCAAATCTCATATATTTGAAATATAAATTCTGTAAGGAAAAACGTAGTTAAGATCATGTTAAATTCATTTTAAATGGAAGTACCAACTTTTAATTGTCAAAGGTGTGTCTTAGAGCCTGTGCAAAAAGCAAAAGACGTTATTTTTGGGACAGAGGGACTAATTAGTACTAACAGTTAGTATACTTTCTGAGTAGTTGTTGTGAACACATCAAACAAGCTCCTCCCCTTACACTGCGATTCTATTTTCCAGCACATGCACAAGTGTAAAGTTCAGTAGAAGATTTACCAGTGGGCTTTGCTCTTGCTTTGCCTTTTCTAAAGCCCAAATAGAAGTTCAAGATGAATGATACTCCTGCTGCTGCAGCAACTACGCCAAGAAGAATATATGATCTGTAGAACCGTTTTCCCACATCTGAGAATGCATTTCTTTTAGAAACATTAACGAGTGATGTTTTTCACCTTCTAAGTTCAAACTTATCAAGAACGGAAGAATCCATGAAGACAACATCATGCTTTCAGGATAAACTACAGAGGAATAATTAAGAGTTTCGAATTACCTGGGTTGAAATCAATGAAGAGGTATTGCAGACGACAACTTGGTAGAACAGTTGTCCCTAACTGCCTTCCATTCATTGGAAGCCTATTGAGTCCTGTTTGAAAGCATGTGCTGCAGTCTGATGGGGTTAGATCAGGAGTACAATCAACGTAGGCCGAAACTGTTATGTTCATATTAACATAGACCATTCCTGTTGCAAAAACCAGGGATGTATTATCACTTATTGCCTTGTTTGAGAGGTCAACCAACTCGCTTGATAATTGCTGATTAAACTGCTTATAAAGCAACGGTCCAAAATCATACTTGAAATACACGGAATCATCCAGAACAGAAAATATGGACCGATTTGCATAACGTAACATGCATTGCCCATAAATTAATATTGCTTCAACATCATAAGGACATTTTTGCTGAGCTTGCCCTGCTGCTACAGTGATGCAGTATTGACAAAGTTGAACAGTGAAGCCCCCATTACAAAGGAAGAGGCCATACACTTTATTCACACCCTCGCCTATTGTAACATTGTAGAACTTTGTTGTGCCTGCTTCATACGAAAGATTGGTTAGTAGAATATTTAGATTGCTTTGATATACACTTCCATGATCATAGTGTGTCTCCTCTGAACAGAACTGCTGCATAAAAGTAACTTGGTCTTCCGAAACAACAGGTTCGAAGAAAAAGATTAAAAGGCAGAGCAGACATTTAGCTTTTGAGTTATAATAAGCCATTGTCATCACTTTGCTTTTCAGAGAATATTTTTTGATAAGTTTTAGCTCAGAAGCATGTAGGAGCTTATTAAGTGAGACTTGTGTCCAATGCATTTATGTATCTTGTTTCCACCCACTTTTGGTAGAATGATTCAAACTCATAATCCATTAAGACTGAAAATGAAGGGAGATCATAAACAGAATTTCTTAAAGCTTAGAAAGAAATAGGAAAAACTCCAAGTTGACTATGTCAAAGGATTTTCAGGTATACTGAAAATTTTGGAGTGGAGATTGGAAATACTTTTATTTGGGATATGCTATATTTTCTGCTTTGGTTCTGTGCGGATTCAGAAATTTGATATTGGGGTTTGGATAGCAGAATAAACCAATGACATAACACAAAGTACTTTGCTTTAAATATTTTTTTAATATGATATGGTGCATTCACCCCAAAAAGATTCAGGCATGTCAGATTGAAACATAAGAGCACGACCTACGTTCAAAATATGTTGGTGTTTACGTTCAACACGACCATTCTGTTGAGGTGTCCCAACACAAGAAGTTTGGAAAAGAATCCCATTAGTAGCAAAATAATCACGCATGCAATTAAATTCCGTCCCATTATCACTGCGTATTGTTTTGACCGTTATCTCAAATTGCCGTTCTACCATAGCTAAGAAAGAACAGAAAAATTTATAAACTTCTGTTTTACTTCGCAACAAATACACCCAAACGGCACGTGAATAATCGTCAACCAAAGTCAAAAAATACACAGCATCACACGTGGAAGGTAAGCTATGAGGTCCCCATAAATCACAATGAACAAGTTCGAAAATACGACTTGTTTTATTACTACTAATAGGAAAACTATCACGCGTTTTCTTGGCCATAGGACAAGTTACACATGCTTTATTCAAACTTTTCTTAGAAGTGCTACTACTAATGGCAGGGACTAACTTGAGAACTCGGTCCGAAGGATGCCCCAATCTGCGGTGCCACAACTCAAATTCGGATGACCCCGTTGGTGTGACGGCATGAACTGTAGGAATGCTCCGGAAGAAGTAGAGTCCGTCTCGTCGTTCACCTGCTCCAATCAGATTCCTGGTACGTTGGTCCTGTATAGCACATAAAGAGTCAGTAAAACGCACAAGACATTTAGAGTCATCAATTAATTGAGTTACAGAGATCAAGTTGCATTGTAGTGTCGGCACATAAAGGACATTTTCAAGAACGAGATCCTGAGACAAAATCACACGACCCATCAAAGTCGCTAAAACATTCTTTCCATCTGGCAAGCCAACGGGCCAATGCTCTAGAGTACGAGTGTCGACCAAGCTTTGTGCATTCCCTGTGACGTGGTGCGAGGCACCCGTATCAATTATCCACCCCAAGGAGAGATACTCACCCGTCATACGTTCCGCGGAACCGGAAGACTCACTGTTAATCATGTTGAGAAGTGTCTTGACTTGATCCGCATTGAGCTCCGCAAGGGCAGTGGAGGCAAGGCTGGGACTTGTGCCATCAGTCACGGCGTGGGCTCGTGTCTGTTCACGGCCACGCCCAGCAGCAATATGGGGGGCAGTAGCAGCGACAGTAGATGGGACAGCAACAGCAGTAGTAGAAGAACGACCCCGAGCACGGTTCCTTTCCTCCCACCATTCTGGGTACCCGTGTACTTTAAAGCACGTGGTATTATCATGACCGCGCTGTTTACAATGATGGCAAAACAACTTGCTTTTATCAACGCGGCCACGGGAACGCTCCGCTTGCAAAGCAAAGATACTCGTATCCTCATGAACCACCTTCCCTCTCGCATTAGCACGCGACTTTTCCTCTTGGATTAGCGATTGGTACGCCCTATCCAAGGTTACAGCAGGATTTTGTGAGAGTAAATTCGATCTCACGAGTCCAAACACATCATCATCCAATCCAAATAAAAACTGATGAAGCCGTTCCTCATCACGGTCTTCCACGAGCTTTGCCGCAACATCACAGGTGCCTTGATGACAAGCACAAGTGTGAAGGGGTTTCAAACGATAAAGTTCATCATAAAGACTCATAAGTTTGTTAAAATACTCATCCACAGTCATGTTTTTACTCTGTTTACAGCCTATAATATCGCCCCGAAGCTGCTGTAGTCTCGGTCCGTTAGCAACGCAGTAGCGTTTCTCAAGGTAGTCCCACAAAGGCTTCACCTCTTCATGATGGGGAATAGATGCAACAATTTTAGCATCCATACTACGTAGAATCCATGAGACCAACATCGAATTAACGGTCTCCCAATTCAACAAATTCCTTGTCTCTGTCGGTTTGCGAATCGTTCCGTCGACAAAGACGTATTTACGTCTGGCCTTTAGCGAGAGCGTCATTGCACGCACCCACGCTACATAATTGTCCCCTTTGAGCAGGACATGTGATATAACATTACCCGGTTGGTCACCGGCGCCAAGAAAGTAAGGCGAGGTAGGATCAATTTTAGAATCTTCGGCTGCATCCATGGCAGAACTCGAACGTATTCACGCTGGCGAGGTTCGAGTCCGTTGACGGAAGCAGAAGACGGCGGCAGTCAGTGCAGTGGTTTGCTAAGCGCACGGCTCTGATACCATGACAGATTTAGGTTTAATTTTTGTGTGTTGGCCTTCATTAATTCAGCTTAGGTATTTAATATACAACCTAATGACCCTATTAAACACATGGGCCAATATACTAAATACAATAAGGGGGACAAAGGGGCCCATGTTTGGGCTATACATCACATAAACGCTAACATATGGTGAAAGACCTTACTAAACCAGCAGTTCTTGGAGCCGAGGGTCAATTAGCTCAATTTACTACTCCATAATGGAATCCCCATCCGAGAATAGTCCTTGGCGGGCTTGGAGCATCGAAATATAAGGAGCATCCCTAACCCTAAACACTATACCAAGTATTACTTGGTCGTCTAGTGCCAAGACAAAAGCAACTGAAATACCACAAATATTTGGCCAATTGATCAAGCCCATCATCATCATAAATGTACATTACATCAACTGAAAGACTATGTCAACAAAGTTCAAGTTAGTTTGTCATGCCAGAAGCCTGGACCAGGATATCTAATCTCTTATCATAAGCAGCGGTAACAGTAATACTCAAAAGCCCAGGTTTTAATTAATAGTTAGGGCTCAACAGTGCACAGATGACAGATCCGATGCCTTCATTCTATCCAATGCACCCCATGCGTAGATACTGACATATCAGGTTTAGGAAACTTATTTACTTTAATTGTAAGTGCACCTTTGAGATCTAAAAGATCTTTCAAGTCTTTCAGCTGAGCTTGTCTAGAACTTGTTTCAGCCACAATGAACATTGTCAATGTGTGAAGACGAGCCAAATTATCCAACCCTGCTGGCATATGAGTCAAACTACGACAACCTAATGGAAAGCATTTGATTTGCGTTAACTAGCAAGATAGAATGGTCTCACAAGTGATTCTTCATTTTTCTGCTCACTATGATGCTCATTCCTTCAAAGTTCCACATGAGATGTATAGATGTTCCCTACAGATTTTCGGTCAATATGTTAGTACTACTGAAGCTAAACTGCGAGGTCAGGAAACAGAAGTTGTAGATGAAGTTACATGTGCAGGAGCTTCACAACCCTAGATAGGGATAAGGGGATAAGTAAAGCAGTCATTTTCATCAGGTAGATATGCAGCCCATAGGGGTAGGGTATGCTAACTAAAGCACAAAATTCAACTGCCTGTATTCTACAAAATCTGTTCTACTCCTCGACGAAAATGATGAACCAACCTAAATTTTATGCCTCTTTACATATCAGGAACCTTTTAACTTCTCTATCTTTCAGCACCTCTATTCTAATATGCAACTTCTGAGGATCCATTATATTACATTGAAATTTCATTTCCCAGTGCATGCATGGCTGCAACGTTGAGTAAATGATTTACTGGTGGGCTTTCCTCGGGCCTTGCTTTTCCTGAAGCACATGTAGAAGTTCAACATGATGCGCAAAATTGTTTCACTGCATCGAAGAATATATTTCCATTAGATTCTACAAATATTGATAGTTTTTAGCATTTTACCTTCAATTTAATCGACATGAAGAAAGCTTAAACATGATGTGCACCTTTAGAGGACCGACAAAGGAGGGTTTACTAGAAGTATAGTGTCACCTGGGTTGACATCCATAAAATCGTATGCTAATCGGCAACTTGGTTGCACAGTTATTCCTAGTTGTCTTCCATTCATTGGAAGCCTATTGGGTCCCACTTGCAAGCACCTAGTGCAATCGGATGACATTAAATCAGGAGTGCAATCAACATAGGCCATAAGTGCTACGGTTTCTCTGACATAGACCACTCCAGTCGCAGAAGTCAGGGATGAATTATCCACTGCAGCCTTGTTGGTGAGGTCGATCAACATGCTTGATAATTGCTGATCGAATTCCTTGTAAACGAGTGCTCCATAGTCAATGCTGAAATGCCTAGAATCATCTTTGGTGGAGAATATGGAACGGTTTGAGTAACGTAACATGCATTGCCTATAAAACACTATTGCTTCAACATCGTATGGACATTTTTGTTGAATTTACCCTGCTGCTAGAGTGATGCAGTCTTGGCAACTTCAGCAGTGTAGGCCCCATTGCAAAGGAAGAGGCCATACACTTTATCAACACCCTCGCCCTGAGTGGAGTTGTAGAACTTTTTTGTGACCGCTTCATAGGAGAGATTTGAAAGTAGATGATTCAGATTATTTGATATGCACTTCCATGATCATAGTGTCTCTCCTCTGAACAGAACTGATGCAAGAAGGTAACTTGGTCTTCAGAAATAATAGGCCTGAAGAAAAAGATTGAAAGGCAGAGCAGAAAAGTTGTTTTCAAGTAATAAGTAGCCATTAACATTACTTCTCTCAGATGATATGTTACAATAAGATCCAGGTCATCAACCTAAAATGCAAGATTCACTAAACTTGGATGATTATAACAGACTTTGCAGATGGTATGTACACAAACAATCAATTTCAACTCACTCTGAGACAGGACCATTCAAAGTTCAAACCTAGTCCTAATAATTAATTAGTCTTTCACTGTCATTGTTTAAATTGAAACTTAAAAAACACTTCCTGTCAAAGTCATGAAATAGTCATTTGTTCAATCCTAAGCACTATCCAAGAACGAGAATCAGCCATTCAGGATTTCTAAAAGATGGAAGATGATATCCTACATATATGACTAGCAAGATTCTAAAAAAAGATATTGACTTAGGTACGAGTGCCAATAATATCTGACCCTTCTATAAAGGTTTGTTTTCACCAGAGATTAAATAACAGAAACTCGGAATACGAACATTGACTGAAAACTTTGCCACCTACACAAACTAAAACCTGTGATAGCTAGTGTCACAGCCTTTCTGATCAGTTCAGATCTCATCTTACAGTAAATCAGTAACACTTGGAAAAATATCAAGATATCTTATAACCTGTTCCAATCCCATCGCAAATAAACAGATTGCTAATATATGAATCTGTCATTAGGAGCTCATGTCTGTGCTTCAGAGATTGGTATTCTTACTCGTCATATGAGCTTCAGATATTGGTATTCCTACACATCATATGTTGTCATACATAAACTTGTTTACTTTTATTTACCATAAAAAAATACACTTGTATGCACTACGGACGCGTTTGCTTTACTCAGTTGCTTGCCTGAAAGCTAATTGCAAGTTTTTGGTTTAGTCAAAACAAAAAGTCCAAAGGCCTGCTAAAAAACCTCGTTAAGGAACACATAGCATAGTTTGCAATGAAATAATTCTAATTCGTGGGGAAAAAATCACAAATGTTCAGCTTTATTGCATAAAGAAAGCCACTTAAAAAAGATGGTGAATCATACGAAAAGGAAACTGATCTTTATGTAATAAACAAAACCTTCAGTCATTTTCAGATCCAATGTAAACTCGCCAGGTCTTCTTCCAGTCACTGTTTATAAGCGTATGCTAAAAACAAGCACAAAATTCAACTGTATTTGTTCTGCAAAATTGCTTCTAGTACAGGAAGAAGATAATGAACCAACCTAATTACTTGCCTCTCTACACATTTGGAACCTTTTCATTTCTCTATATCTCAGCCCATTTATTCCAATACGCAACTGCTGAGGATCAAGTCATCTACATAACTAGCTACTGTGGAGAAGATGAAAAGTATGATCAAGCCAGTGAATACGCAAACAATATTGATCTTCTCTTAGCGAATCTCAGCTCCAGAGCTAGCACAAATAAGTTCTACAACTTCACCCGTGGAGAAGCACCCAATCAAGCCTATGGCCTTTTCCTTTGCAACAGTTACTCAACCAATCAAGTTTGCGAAGATTGCATTGCGCTTGCACAAGGAGAAATTCGACGAAGATGCCCATCTCACAAAGAAGCTATTGTGTGGTATATAGAATGCATGTTACGTTATGCAAACCACTCAATATTCTCCATCAATGATGACTCTGTGTCCCGTCCTCTGGAATCTGGACAAGCCAAGTATAGTCGATTTAATCAAGACTTGACAGACACATTTATTAGTCTCATCAACACTGCTACTATTGGAAATTCATCACTAGCATCGGCCACAACTGCTATTTATCTTACACCAGAAATATCCATGACTGGCTATGCAGATTGCACTCCCGATTTAAGCTCCTCAGATTGCAGGCAATGCTTACACAGTGCACTTGGTAAGCTAACCACACCTGGTACCCAATCCGGAGGGCTACTGCAACCAAGTTGCAGATTAATGTATGCTTTCATTGACGCTGGACCGCTCTTACCAGGTCGGCAACATATAACTAGAGTTTAAAAGAAGCATTTTGTTATCTAAGCCTACCCCCTCCCTGTTTTCCCTTTCTTTTGATGAAAGATGAAGATAAACACTCATAATTTGACATATTATTATTCATATTGTAAATGCAGGCAAAGAGTTATACATAGCCTTGGGTGTCATCTCAGTAGTTGCAGCAGCATCTTTGTTATTAAACCTTTTTGTCTTTCTGAAGAGAAGAAAGACCACCAGAATACCCACTGGTAAGTTCCTTTCTTATGCAGAAAGTACAATCGATATCTTCTCTGACAAGGGGATATAAAGACAAGAGAAAGCATTAAATTTCATGAAGAGGAAAAATGAGAAGAAATTATATACAGTCTAATTGATCTATTTATCTTTGGTTCAAATACTAAATAGATTTTAAAATTGGTGTCATTGTAGGGCTAGATGAGATTGAAACCATGGAAAACCTGCACTTTGAATTTGATGCCATCAAATCAGCCACAGACAACTTCGCCACAGCAAATAAAATTGGACAGGGTGGATTTGGTGCTGTTTACATGGTATATCAATTTCTTACCTTCAGGGAATCCAAATATAGGATTCTGTCATAGAGGTATATTGATGTTAAGGATTTTTTTTTTTTCAGGGAACACTTGCAGATGGGCAGGCCGTGGCTGTTAAAAGGCTCTCAAATGCCACAGGGCAAGGAATCAAGGAGTTCAAGGCTGAGGCCTGTTTAGCTGCCAAACTCCAGCACAAAAATCTTGTCAGACTTTTCGGCTTTTGCTTGGAGGAGGGTGAAATGTTACTTGTTTATGAGTTTGTGCTTAATAAAAGCCTCGATCGCTATTTATTTGGTAAAAGTTCCAAATGAACTTGATACTTTAGTTCTGAGCAAATTCATTTTACCACTATAAAGCATCTTCTTTAATAAAAAAAAGGCATGGATCTTGAACTACAGGTCCAAGAACAGGAGCATATTTGAAGTGGGAGGCTCGTCATAAGATCATAGTGGGAATTGCGAGAGGCTTACAATATCTCCATGAAGATTCTCGCCCTAAGATCATTCATCGTGATATTAAACCCGGCAACATTTTGTTAGATGAAGCAATGAACCCTAAGGTTGCAGATTTTGGCATGGCGAAGCTTTTTGGAGTAGATCAAACCCAAGGAGATACCAGTAGAGTGGCGGGAACATTGTAATATTTCAAATTATTTTATTCTTTTTACACATTACCTCAAGTTTTTCTATGCATGATTTAAGATTTCAAACTTTGAAAAGATGGAGTAATGGTACACATATAATATTTGATGCAGTGGCTACATGGCACCTGAATACGTAACAACAGGACACTTTTCAGTAAAATCAGACATTTTCAGTTATGGTGTCATACTCTTGGAGATTGTGAGTGGCTTGAGGAATAGTTCCTCGGATCCAGATAATCAGGACGAGAATCTTCTGCACTATGTAAGTTCAAATCTTTGGTTGATCTAGTATATCTTCCACTTCCATTGTTATAGCTTATGCATTTACATGTAAGATTGCATCTTGTATTCCAGGCATGGAGACTTTGGGATGAGAAGAATCACTTGAAGTTGGTAGATTCAGTACTACAGAATGATTTTTCAAAAGATGAGGTTGAAAGGTGCATATACATTGGGTTACTGTGCATTCAAGAAGAACCTGATAAAAGACCAAACATAGCATCAGTCCTGCTAATGCTTAATACCCAACCAATTACCTTTCCAAAACCCACACCCCCTCCTTATTTACCTTATAGGAAAAGAATCCAAGAGGTATCACATGGAAGTTATGGTATTTTGGCAGAGGATGAGATTAGTGACCTGCTTCCTCGTTAAAGGCATGGGAAAATGGAGCAGATTTACTGCAAGTGTTGAACGTGTTTGTCTGTTACTGATATGAGATACAGATAGAAGTTCAGAAACTATTACATATTGTGATTATACCAAAACGAGATCTAGTACATTTTAGAATTTGTAGATGATACACTTCTTTTGGAGTTTTTTTTGGTTTGATCTGACATGCAGTAGTAATGACTAATGAGTCAGTACTGTTATACTGCAATTATGATTCTCCTTCTAGTTCTCTCATACAAAGAGATTAATTAGATTTCATTTATAGTGTGTTTGGATACGGTTTGGAAGGCAAGGAAAAGGGAGGTAATCCTTTTCCCTTGTTGGCCTATACAGACATGATGCTCCTGTCTACAATTATCTTCAAATTTACATACTTCCTCCGTTTTTATTTAAATGTGACACTTTTAGATTCACGGACTCCTAGGCAATTTTTGGGAAGGAAAGAGATAGAGAGAAAAAAATAAGGGGACCCATGTGAGAGGAGAGAGATAGAGAGAGTTTATTGACCAAAAAAGAAAGTGTCACATTTAATTTAAAACTTCCTAAAATAGAAAGTGTCACATTTTAAAAAAAACGGAGGAAGTAAATGGAACTAACAAGTCGACTTCGGGTCCAGGCAGGTTTGACGTTCATCAGGATAATCAATTATCATACTAGTCAGAAAATACATTCATCTACATAATATAAAAAAATCTCAAAAAAAGTTTTCCTTCCTGGACCACGCTAAGAATCATATAACAGCAAACCAGATATTGTAGAGGCGCTTTATGTGAAGAACCAAAAGAAAGCCTCACCAATTCTCGCCAGGGTGCAAGAAATAATGGCATCATACGAGGGAAGCTGAAATCGTTTCAGGATACAAGTGTTGCCCTGCTTGTTTAACCTCAAAATCAACATCTTCCAGAAAGCTAAACGTCAGTATTTGACGCTGTGAGTGCAGTTTGATTGCCTTCCTTATTTTGAAAAACATCAAAAGTATACTGCTTAAGCATACAATATCTGAATCCCTTTGACGCTAAAAATTAAGAAATATTATATACTTGTAAGTTGCAAGACTAAAAAACGATTCAACAACGATTTATATATCAGATATAAATCGTGCATTTAGCACCTGGACAGGAGGGGTTCTAACAGTTATGCACGTTGCAGAAGAATTTTGGACAAAGAGGAGACTCTTGCCTTTCACAATACAATTCTAAAGCAGGCCATTTGACAATTGGGAAAGGTAAGATCTTGAATCAGACTACACGTGACTATCACACTCAACAAATAAAGTTCTTCGTCATCCCTAACTGGTGATATAAAATTACCTTATTGCAAAGAAAAAGCTGTAATTCAGAAAAAGCATAAAGTTCTACTTCTCATGGCTTCTGTAAAGTTTCCTGCTAACATTCAAACAGATCAACGTCATGGAACACACAAAACTTGTGCCTCTTTATATCCCATCAAACATTATATTGCTCTGCCTTTCAGCCCTTCTAACCAACTGTGATATTGCTAATGATCAAGTTACGTATTCAGAAACCTACTGTCCAGAGGGTCAGCAGTATTATCAAGGAAGAGCTTGTCCACGATATCGTTATGACCAATTGACGGGACTTTCTCTCAGATGAAACAGAAGGCATCGGTCCCCTGCAAGCACTCACATAAAACCTTGTTTTGGGATGAATATCAAAACAATCTTGCTCTCTGATAATCCAATTTCACCTCCAAAGCTAGCACCAAGAAGCTTCATAATTTTAGCATGGAAAAGCACCCAACAAACTTTATGGTTTTTTACGTTGCAATAGCCTCTACATTCATCAGGTTTGTCAAGACTGAACTACGCTTGCATGAAGAGTTAATGCCATCTAGCATAGAAGCTATTGTGTGGTATACAGAATGCATGTTATGGTATGCAAACCACTCCATATCCTCAATCAACAATATCTCTGCATTCTATAATCCTGAGGTTGGGCATGTTAAGTAATCAATTCAACCAACAACTGACAGATAAATTTATCAGCCTAATCAGTCTACCGCTAGAAATTCACCATTGATGTCAGCCACAACCGTTATTTATGTTACAAGAGACAAATATCAATGAGTTGTTATGTAGATTGCATTCCTGATCTGAAACCCCCAGATTGCAACAGATGCTTAGGTACTACAATACGCAGGCTTCAGACTCATGGAATTCAAGCAGGAGGACTTCTGCAACCAACTTATAGATCCATGTCTGCTTTCAATGATGCAGGAACTCTCCCACGAGGTAATAAAATCGCTTATAGTATCTCTTTGATTAAGTTACCAGTAGATTTGTGTCCACAAGATTAACTTCGTAATAGACGTATGAATGATTACATTATGAAAACTGAAGTACCTGCAGCCCTCATCTAGTGGTCTTTCCCTAACTCGCATTCTGCAATATAATCAGTATGCTTTAATCCCCACTCCTCTTCCTTTGTATGGTCATATCCTCTTTTCCCTTTCCTTTGTATGGTCCATAAGATAAAACAATATACTTAGACACATGTATTTAAACACTATACTTAAGACACATATATTTACTATATGAAGAAGCTCACTTTTTTTTTCAATTTGTTCCGTTTCAGATGAGGTGTTATTCGTTCCTTTGGGTATTGTTTCAACAGTTGCAGCAGTGTCGCTATCTTGAGTGTTTTTGTCTGTCTGAAGAAGAAAAAAAAGGCAACAGAAAGGCTACCGGTAAATTTCATTATCTTACTCCGAATTCTAAAACCCGTGATTACGTTGGTCTTTTGGACCAGAGAAACGCCTGTACAATTAAATTTCTAAACCAGAACATTAAAGGATAATTTATCTATGAGGAGGACAAAACAATAGTAACAGTACATCACATGAAAAATATAAGCTGGCGATCTAATGCAGAGATCGAGCCAATCTATAATCCATCTCTTTAAGGTCGTGTTTGACCAAAATGACATTTAACAATGATTGACAGTCATTTGTAGGGATAAAAGAGATTGAAAGCATTGAAAGCCCGCACTTGAATTTGATATCATCAAAGGAGCCACGGAAGTCAATAAGCGTGGGCAGGTGGATTGTGGAATGAGCAATAATTATTTTACGAATATGCTCTACCTTCACCGGCAGAGACTTATTTTACATTACGAATGCTACTTTCAGGGAATACTAGAAGATGGACAAGATTGCAATTAAGAGGCTCCCGAATACTTGAGGACAAGGAGTAAGATGATTCAAGACTGAGGCATGTAGCCATGTATAGCAGATGAATTTTTGTCTCACAAATACAGTTAACTCTTCTAGGTTCCATGCTGAACTTCTTTCTTTCTAATCTCAAGTTGACACATATTTTAGCTTTGATTTTTTTGGGGCCCTAGGTGACCGCTTCAGTGGCCTAGTGCTTTACACGGCCAGGAAAGTTACTCATCTATGATTTGTGCCTAGTGAAAGCCTCAATTGTTATGTGTTCAGTAAGTATTTTATCTTGGACACATCAAGTTGAGCAGAATTTCGATTCATCACATTCTCTTTAAAAAGACATGCTACCAAAAAGGAGTACATAGGCCTTGTTTTTCTCACCACAAAACTGATCATTTAAACATAACATCAGCTAACTTCACTTAGTTCTTTTTAGAAATATCTTAAGTAAATTCAAAAGTGTTCACTTAAATTAGCTGAAAAATGACATAAGGACACTACATTATTCCAGGAATGCATACACCAGAATATCAGAAACAACCGTACCTTTAAAAAGACGATCAAGAAACACAGCTACAATCTTTATGACATAGAGTAGATACCTGGACCAAATTCTTCCCCTTGTTGCAGCATCAGTCTTGTACTTTATGCATTTGTCACAGCAAACAGAAACTCATCCCTCAATGATCCCACTTAGACATTAGGTTGAACACTTTGTGAGCATTACCAAATTCTTGGAAAATCAGTCTCCAAGCTTGAGAATTGAAAACTCAAACGACATCAACTGATTTTCTGCATATTTCCAGTTACATCATTACATTGTAGTTTATCTTCCAAAGCATTGACATAGATGAGGTAACAAGAGCACTATATTAATCCAGAAATAGACACACCAAATTCAGAAACAATTATACTTTTATAAGACCATCAAGACATAAAACTATTATTCTTATAATCACGGAGTAGATACCTGGACCAAATTCTTCATCCAGTAGAAGCTTTAATCTTTTTCTACATGCATTTGTCATCGAAACATCCATTCCTTTTCTGTGAATTCTTCCCAAAAAATGTCCTTTCTGGTAGATGGATGAAACCCACACCCAAGAAGGCAAAAACTCTCGATAAAGCACCAGGCCCGTTCCTGAAAATTTTTGGGCCCGGGGCGAAATTTAAAAATGGGCTCTTAAAGGAATTTGTAATACTATAAGAATCCTTTTACGTTGTTTTATTTAAGTTAAACAAATTAAAAAAATTCATCACAATCTCAAAAACATCAATAACAATTGCCTCCAAGTATATCTTGATACAAAATCATTGATAAAAGGAGTCAACATTAATGTTTTTCAATATGTAATGTTATTAATTAGACCGTTCAATTTTGTAATATCGATTTAAGTTTTAATTAATTAAATTCCATAAATATACCAATTCAAAACTAAAGCCACATATCCACCATTATAAGTATTTCATCATTTAATTTTAGGTCATATAACTATAAGAAGTTGTGACGTGAGAATTCCAAGAACTAAAAATGTTAGTAAATAGTACTCCCACCGTTCCAAAATGTTATACCCATTTGGAATATGGGGGAAAACCAAAGCAAATAGAATCATAGGAGAATCTTATGTTTATTTTAATAATTTTCATGTACTTTTTTTTGTCCTTATTAGAAAAAGTAAGAGAGAGATTCAAATGTGGGGACCATTAAAGTACAAATGAGTAAAAGGTAGGTAAATGTTTAGATATTGAAGGGTAAAATGGAGAGAAAAAATGTATATAAATAGAAAAGATTCTATATGAGTATATCTTTTTGAAACGGTCTAAAACGGACAATGGGTATAACATTTTGGAACGGAGGGAGTAATAGTATTCTAGGTTAATTGGGTGTTATGAATGAAAAAAAGTAGAAATATTTAATGGGAAAGAAAACCAAAATAAAATCAAGAATGGAGTTTGGAATGTAAAAAAGTTATGAGATAATAAAAATGTAGAGATAAAAGAATAAAATATAAAATCAAGGTGGGGAGGTGAAGGAGTGAGTGAGTGACGAGAACTTGGGACATGCGAAGCTTCAAGTGGAATTTTGCAAAATAGAGTGAGAAGACTCGAACCCTGACTCTATTATAAGATACAGAGCATCGTTCCATCTGAGCTGCAGCAATATTGTTATGTTACTTATCAAGTGTTTACTATTTTGACAGTTACTAGGTGCTGAGATTTATTTTAATCAATGGGCCCTGGGCGGGCGCCCCTCCTGCCCCGCCCCAGGGCCGGCCCTGTAAAGCACGTTGCAGATGAATTTGGCTAGTCAGAAATGCCCAACTTGGAAAGTAAGAACTCAAACTGCTTCTTCCCAAGAGTTTTGGTGAACACATCTGCTAGTTGATTTGTGGTAGGAACATAGGACGGAGCAATGAGACCCTCCTGTATAGCATCACGCACAAAGTGGCAATCTACCTCGATGTGCTTAGTACGTTCATAAAATACAGGATTTTGTGCTATATGTAAAGCTGACTGACTGTCACAGAAGAGAGGAATAGCTTTAGGATGATGAACTCCTAAACTCAACAAGAGACCCTTGAGCCATTTAAGCTCACAAGTGATAGAAGCCATAGATCGATATTCAGCTTCAGCAGAGGAGCGGGAAACTGTATGTTGTTTCTTAGTCTTCCAAGAGATGGGAGAAGCACCAAGAAACACCAACCATCCTGTAAGAGATCGACGAGATATAGGACATGCTGCCCAATCTGAGTCGCACCAACCCTGGAGAGAAAGATCACTAGTAGAACTGAGAAGGATGCCCTGACCCGGACATCCTTTCAAATATCGCACAATACGATGAGCACCCTCCAAGTGTGACTGTGTGGGAGCATGCATAAACTGAGACAAAACATGAACCGCATAAGCCAAATCAGGGCGTGTAACGGCAAGATAGATCAGACGACCCATGAGGCGTCGATATGGTTCTGGATCATCAAGGAGAGCACCATCATCCCGACCAAGATGATGATTTTGTTCAATAGGCGTAGCTACGGGCTTCGAGCCAAGCAATCCTGTTTCAGAAATAATATCTAGGGCATACTTCCGTTGACACAGAAAGATCCCCTTGGAACTACGAGCAACCTCAAGCCCTAAGAAATATTTGAGAACACCTAAGTCCTTCATATGAAAACAACGCCCTAAATAGGTTTTAAAGTCCTTCAAAGCAACGGAATCATTTCCTGAGAGAATAAGATCATCTACATACACCAAAACATTAATCTGCACACCTTGCTTAGTGTATGTAAATAATGAGTAATCAGAGTAGGACTGGAAAAACCCATACTCTTTAAGAGCAGAAACCAACTTTGCAAACCAACAACGAGGAGCTTGTTTTAGACCATAAAGAGATTTGCGGAGACGGCAAACCTGATTTGACGACGAAGGTCCAAAACCAGGAGGAATTTTCATGTACACTTCCTCGCTCAAATCCCCATGAAGGAAGGCATTATGGACGTCCATCTGGTGTAGTTCCCAATTTTTAGAGGCGGCAATGGACAAGAAAGCTCGAACAGTAACCATCTTTGCCACAGGAGCGAAGGTCTCATTATAGTCAAGGCCTTCGGTTTGGTGATTCCCAAAGACCACAAGGCAAGCTTTTAATCTCTCAATGCTACCATCTGAGTTATACTTTATTTTATACACCCACTTGCTTCCTAGTGCCTTTTTGCCTGCTGGAAGTGTTTCCATCGTCCACGTGCCATTATTTTCAAGTGCTTGGATCTCAGTTTGCATGGCCTTTTGCCATTCAGGGTGTTTCATTTCTTCCTTAAAGGATTGACGCTCGAAACCTGCAGTGATGGCTGCCAAGAAATGTCTATGCTTCACAGAAAAGTTATCACAATTAACATAATGTGCTATAGGAAATGGTGTACCTGAGGATGCCGTTGGAGCAGGTTGAGAGTGAGATGGACTTTTGGAACAAGAAGCCGTAGTAGTGTAGCTTACAAAGTCATTGAGAAGAACCGATTTCCATTTTTCACGCATGCCTCTCCCCATTTTATCATTGTTCTCCACATTATCATTATCATCCACACCATTATTTACATGATGATTACCCAATGAGGGTGTAGTATCATAAACCTGCTCACCCGCGGTTTCTTCCCGCGCCCGCGGAGATATGGGTGAAGGCTGCTCACCCCGCGCCCGCAGGCCACCCGCGGGCTCAGTCGTGGAGTCGTCACCAAACGTCTGCCTACCCGCAGGGTACTCCCGCGCCTGCGGGCTGCCTGGGCCAGCACCAACATCATCACTATTCTCATAAAAAGGCTCCGTGGGGTATGCCTCCCAATCACCACACGGAACATGGTCATGTTCAACATGCGGGGGCGTAAAATTAACCGCCTCATGATCCAAATATGGAAACACATCTTCAAAAAACTTGACATCACGAGATACAAAATATTCATGCAACTCAAGGTCATAAAGTAGCCATCCTTTCTTTGCAAAGGGGTAGCCAACAAACACACATCTACGACTACGACTAGCAAACTTGTCCCCTTTAGACCTTTGATTGTGAGCAAAACAAAGACAACCAAAGACTTTCAAAGCATCAAACATCGGAGGAGCACCAAAGAGCAATTCATACGGGGTTTTCTTGTTATGTAACATGGATGGGGTCCGATTAATCACATGAGCCGCAGCTAACACACATTCACCCCAAAAGGATATAGGAAGGTGGGCTTGGAAGCGTAGAGCGCGAGCAACATTCAAGATGTGTTGATGCTTGCGTTCTACCCTTCCATTTTGTTGAGGGGTGCCTACACATGATTTTTGAAAAATGATCCCCACAGTGTGAAAATAACCCTCAAGACATTTAAACTCTGTCCCATTATCACTACGCACAATTTTTATATCTGTGGAAAATTGACGTTTAATCATAGCAATAAACGACATGAATAAGCCAAACACTTCTGTTTTATCAACCATCAAGTAAACCCACATAGCACGGGAATAGTCATCAACCAAAGTCAAAAAATAACGAGAATCACAAGAAGAGGGTGTCGCATAGGGACCCCATAAGTCACAATGAACCATCTCAAAAATCCTAGATGCTTTATTCTCGCTCAATTTAAAACTAAATCTAGAGTGTTTAGCCTTATGACACACTACACATCCTTTATCTAAATGTGTTGCAGTAGTAACAAAGGGAAGTGACTTCACCACAGCTTCGGAAGGATGACCTAATCTCATGTGCCAGAGCGCCAAGTCAGAAGTAGCAGAACTGTCAACTGAGACTGTAAGTGCTGTAGATTGCTGCCGAAGGTAGTAAAGTCCATCCCGTCTCTCACCCATTCCAATCAGCTCCCTCGAACGAAGGTCCTGAATAGCACAAATGTTAGAAGTGAAAGTGACAAAGCAAGACAATGCATCACTCAATTGGGTCACAGATATGAGGTTATAATGTAGATTAGGGACATAAAGAACATGTTCTAGAACAAGGAAGGCACTCAAATGAACCGTTCCTTCCTCGGTGGCAACAACGGATGCCCCATTAGGAAGACCAACAGGACAATCTATAATAGAATGAATATCACACAAGTAGGCACGATTACCAGTCACATGATGACTACATCCCGTATCAATAATCCAAGAGGAGACTTCGAACTTACCGTTCAAGCGGTTCGAAGGGGGGTTAGTAGAGTGACCAAAGGTGGCAAAAAACGCTTGCCACTGTTCGGGAGAGATAGCGGGGGCGTTTTGTGTAGATGAACGTCCGATAGCGGCTTCAGTGGTGGCATTGGCACGAGCATGACCACGGCCGCGCCCATTAGAGCGGGGGCGAGAGATTGCACGTGAAGTAGAACTTCCATCGTCCGATTTGTTGCCATATTTCTCATACCACCAATCCGGAGTGCCATGAAGAGAGAAGCAAGTAGTGTCATCATGACGGGATTTGTGACAATGAGAGCACATTAGAGTACCCTTGGGAGGACGAGAAGACGCAACGCCCCTCCCACGTCCCTCCGTTTGGAGAGCGAAACCAACCACTTCGGGTTTGTCATCCTTGGCGCGCGTGAAACCACGCACCCTTTCTTCTTGAGACACTTGTTGAAAAGCTTTATTGAGAGTGGGCAACGGATCTTGGGAAAGCAACGAGGAACGAAGGGTACCATAGTAGTCCGAATAGAGGCCAAAAAGAAATTGATGCAAATGAATACTATCACGTTGTTTTTGTAAGGCCGGGCCAAGTTCACCACATTTACACCCAAGAGAGGGTTCATGTAAAGCTAATTCATCCCAAAGGACCTTTAATTTGCCAAAATAAGTAGCAACGGGCATTGATTTTGTTTGCTCACAACGGATAATATCGGACCTAAGTTGATGAATACGAGTGCCATTGACAACCGAATAACGCTCATGAAGATCATCCCATAAAGTTTTAGCATTGTCATAGTATGAAAGGGTACTACTAACCTCGGAATCGATAGTATTTGTAATCCAAGAAACAAGCATATAGTGAATTGTATTCCAATCATCCTCCGAACATGGTGATTTCGGAGCCATAATAGTGCCATCTAAAAAACCGTACTTGCGGCGAGAACTAAGGGCAACACGTATTGCACGTGCCCATGAATCAAAATTATCGGCTTTGAGGCGAACGGGTGTAATGAAATCCCCGGGTCTGTCTTGTGGACCGAGGAAAAAGGGAGAGGAGGGCTCGATTTTGAGCGTAGCACTGCCGGTAGGTGGCGGCTGTTCGTCGGCCATGGTGCCGATGGGGAAGGGTTAGGGAATTTAGGGTTTGTTTTTAGTTTTGGCTCTTGATACCATGACAAGAATATGGCAAAGGTTGCCTTTCATTAAACAATAAGGAGTATATATATACACACTAGGAAACAATAAGATAGAATTTCCTAATTATACTCTAAAAGATATTAAAGATATTACTCCTAAATATTATCTCAACAATATCAATATTATCTTAACAAAAACAAAATGTTACTTGATAAATAAATAAAAAAGGATAAGATACTGAATCAAACTACAAGTGATTTTAATACAGAATATAAAAAGTTTTTCGTCAACCTCAACTAGTACTATAAGATTGACCTATTCATATTATATTTAATCTACACTACAGAATTATCATAACTTCTGCAGGTTGGTAATTAATAATGATCTGCAGAAACAGAGCATATATGCAAATTTTCATGGCTTCTGTGATGATCTTTTCCAACTATCTAAAAAAGTCAACAAAATGAAACAAGCTAAAACTATGCCTCTACATATCCCATCGATCTTTACGTTACTCTGTCTTTCAACCCTTCTGACCAAATCCATTATTTACAAAACTACTGTTGAGAAGGTCAGAAATATGATTATGGGAGTGAATATCAAAATAACCTTGATCTCCTATTATCTAATCTAACCACCGAAGCTAGCACCGAGTAGTTCTATAATTTCAGTACCGGGGAAGCACCCAACAGAGTCTATGGCCTTTTTCTTTGCAATAGTGTCTACATCAATCAGGTTTGCCAAGACTGCATTACACTTGCACAAGGAGAGATTCAACGCAGATGCCCATCAAGTATACAAGCTATTGTTTGGTATACAGAATGCATGCTACGGTATGCAAACCACTCCATATTCTCCATCAATGATGTTTATGTATTCTATAATCCTGAGGGTGGGCCTGTAAAGTATAATCAGTTCAACCAGCAGTTGACAAATACATTTATAAGCCTTTCTAACCAGGCTACTGCTGGAAATTCATCACTGATGTCGGCAACAACTGTTGTTTATGTTACTAGAGACATATCGATGAGTTGTTATGTGGACTGCACTCCTGATTTGAGCCCCTCAGATTGTAATAGATGCTTAGGCACTGCGTTAGGCAGGCTTCAAACTCGTGGAATTCAAGCAGGAGTACTTCTGCAACCAAGTTGTAGATTGATGTATGCTTTCAATGATGCAGGACCTCTCTCACCAGGTAGTAAAAATAATCTAGGATATTCGTTAAACTTAGTCGTAGATATGCCCATATGATTGACTTCAAAATAAACGAATAAATGATACATCATGAAATCGAAGCACTGGCACCACTCAGCCGGGAACCAACCGTTTATCCTCAATTTGTATTCTTTAGTATTACACTTTATCCCCCATTGCCTTTCCTTTGAATGGTAACATCCCCTTTTTTCTCTTTCCATCTCCATAGTATGGTAAAGAAGATATATACTACACTTCGACATATATATATACACACGGTACTAAAGAAGCTAACTCTTCTTTTCAATTTATTTCTTGTAGGCAAGGAGTTATACGTTGCTTTGGGTATTGTTTCAGCAGTTGCAGTAGCATCGTTGTTCTTGAATATTCTTGTTTATCTGAAGAGAAAAAACGGCAACAGAAAGCCTACTGGTAAGTTTCACTCTCTTACTTTTAATACCCTGGATCAAGTAAGTGATTTTGAATCAGAGCAACTCATGTACAATTAAAATGTCACATCTGAAACATTCAAGACAAAAGGAAAAAAAAAAAAGGACACTTGGAAGACAATACTAGTTACAACTTACAACATATATTGTCAAGAAGTATAAGTTGGAACAATCCAATCTAGATATCAAGTGGATCTATAATCCATCTCTTCAGGCTAGTGGCTTAACCAAATGGGAATGATTTACAGTCATTGAAGGGATAGAAGAGATTGAAAGCATGGAAAACTTGCACTTTGAATTTAATACCATCAAAGCAGCCACAAATGACTTCTCGCCAGCCAATAAGCTTGGTCAAGGTGGCTTCGGCATTGTTTACATGGTATGATCAATACTTATCTTATGAAATTGCAATTGACGGTCACCCCTCATAGGTGGTGACTTATTTGACATTAGAACTGCTGATCTCAGGGAATACTAGCAGATGGACAAGCCCTGGCAGTCAATAGGCTCTCAAACGCTTCAGGACAAGGAATAAGAGAATTTAAGACTGAGGCATGTTTAGCTGCGAAACTTCAGCACAAGAATCTTGTCAAACTTTTTGGATTTTGCTTGGAAAGGGATGAGATGTTACTTATCTATGAGTTTGTCCCTAATAAGAGCCTCGATCGGTATTTGTTTGGTAAAGTATTTCTTTGACACATTCAGTAATTGAAAAAAGTTTACTACATCAAATTCAGTGCACGAATTAAAAAGACATGTGGGCCATATGAAATGTCATCACTAATAATATGGACATAAATCACAAACTGCAGATAAAGGAAGAGGGACATATTTGCAGTGGGAGGCACGTTACAACATCATAGTCGGAATTGCACAAGGCCTCTTATATCTCCATGAAGATTCTCGCCCCAAAATTATTCATCGGGATCTTAAACCTGGCAACATTTTGTTAGATGGAGAGATTAGACCGAAGATTGCAGATTTTGGCATGGCAAGGCTTTTTGGAGGGGACCAGACTCAGGGAAATACCAGTAGAGTGGCAGGGACATAGTAAGATTTCAAGTTACATTCATTTCCATAAACAACCTCATGATTTTCTTGAGAACCAAGGATTTTTTCTAGCTTTAAGAAACTGTTCTAAAAGACAAATGACAACATCATTATAACCTAAATAATTTGTGATGTAGTGGATACATGGCTCCTGAATATGCAACAACAGGATATTTTTCAGCCAAGTCAGACATTTTCAGTTATGGTGTCATACTATTGGAGATTGTGAGTGGTTAGCGGAATAACTTGTTTGAACCAGATTTGGAGGCAGAAAACCTTCTAAACTGTGTAAGTTTATATCTTCAGTCAATTATTCATTATGTCGCTATGATTATATTTGCATCATAATCTCTTTATGTTTAGGCTTGGAGACTTTGGGATGAAGGGACTCCTTTGAAGTTGCTAGATTCAGCACTAGGGAATGATATCAGGAAAGGTGAAGCAGAAAGATGTATACAGGTTGGGTTATTGTGCATTCAAGAAGACCCAGCTAAAAGGCCTAACATTGCATCAGTCTTGCTCATGCTTAACATCCAACCTATTACCCTGCCCCCACCAGTACCCCCTCCTGCTTTCCCTTACCGTCCACGAAACCGATCAGCTTTTTGTGGAACTTATAGCACTCAGGCAGAAGGCGACATCACTGAGTTGTCTCCTCGATGACAACGTGAGAAGTAGAAGCAGATTCAAAGGGAACGTCAAGCAGATTGGAATATTCTTTCAATAATTACGTTCGAAGTTTAGCTTTGGTGATGATTCTTTTTCTTATTGTTTGGTTTGATCAAATGAGTGGCAAAGGAACCTGGACCAGAAATGTTTATCACAATGCAAATTTTACTTTCCTTTGTTTGTTGTTGGAGTTTAGATTATGCTACAAATCATATTAGCTTCCCACTAACTGCTTCAGGAAGGTAATCATATCATTCAAGCATCGAAAAAGCAATAATATATGCCATATTGCCATCCGCACTGCTGCTGCTAGATTCTGCATACTCACATCTAGTTCTTTCTCTCCCTTTTAAGCCATTTTGATGCATACGACAAAAAATGGTAGTTAAAATAAAAATGTTGCATTCAGAAATCATTATTTTAGGTGCTCACTAACCTGTCCATTATATGCATAAATGCCCAGTATCTAGCTTTAGACGGCAAGAAAGTCGAGGTCTTTTCAGCTGTCATGATAATGTCTCTTAAGTGCATTTACAGTAAGCCCGTAGCAGGTACCAGAAGATCACTTGATCAGCTACTGCATGGACCCAAAAAAGTTGTTACAGGATTTTTGGCAAATGATTTATTTCCACAAAACAGAAAATGTGCATGACTGTGGCCTTGGATAAAAGCCTGATCGCACTACGATCAATTGAACACTCTCAGTAAGATTGCGCAGCACAAAAACATAAGGTATCAACATTCTTTTGAATGAGAAGGCTGTAAATTGCAGGTCAATAGGAACTCAAAATTTCATGTATCCTCACTACTAGCATTTTATTTGGATAAGGGGATTTGGAGGGAAAAGGAGAGAAAAGGAAAGGGAGAGATACATTTTCCTCTGTTTGGATGCAACATGGGGGAGTGGAGGGAATTTCAAGTATTAATTTTCCCTCCACTCTTAATAAAAAAAATACTTTCGACGTTGAAAAGATTTGGAAGGCAAATGCAACCTTACTCTTCCTTCCCTTTCTTTCTTCTCCCTTTCCTTTCCCTTCATCATTGTTATCCCAACAAAGCATAGATAAATGGAGATTGGAAAGAAAGATATGAAATTTGTAATTGAATAAATTAATGCTAATGAAAGATTATTCTTCCATTATATTAGAGATTAAATAAACTAGTCATTTTTTTATAATTGAACTAACTAATGCTAATTAAAGACTAGAGTAATCACAATGAAATTACGCGTAGTGGTAAAGAAAGTCAAGAGATGTGCCATGAAATAATTCCTCTACGGAAACTAACGTTGTTGGAAAAATACCTTACTTGACAGTATTCCCCACGTTAGTGTTTACACTTTTCTTTTTCATCGGTCGCATACTCCTGAGTGTTCACACTTCCATATTAGATAAAAGACCCTCTAATATCATATCACTTCTCATTACTAAACACCCAGGTCTCACTCACTCTCTCATTCAAATAAAAAGCTACCCAACTATCTCCTATAACAATAACTTTTTCAACAACAAAAATCCTTATTAACTCCTATCGCCTGTACTTTTCAACTAAATTATCAATTGATAACCAAACAACACCTTATAAACTAGTCCTCATTCCGATATGTTTAGATGAGTTCAAGAAAAATAGGGTGAAAAGAGTACACCCTGAGTACATGAAAATTTTGTGTCCGCTATAAACTCAACAGATTATTTCAGAGCCATCGTTTTCTTATAGTCCTAAGTACCACGACAACTTCTCATGAATTTAATGGTCACATAATCACATGAACAGACACTGGTTCAAATTACACTGTCAATGTGACAGTAACTTCTCACACATGAAGTAAGTTGGGTAATCTGTTCCTTACCCAATAAAAGAAGAAAATGGTCCTTGAGTATCAGAAATATCTACTCCTAGAGTCTGAACGATTCACAAACATTAAGGTGCAAACCCCGCCAACCCGGCAATGTCATATTAGGAGTACATAGAAAACTATCTTTTAAACGGAAATTCACTTAAGATTGTCGAGGAACCAACTCAACCAAAAGTGATGGCTGAAGGCTTAGGAACAGTTTATACCTTATCACGGCCCTCACACAATAGCCCTCGTACCGGTTGCTAATGTTCCACACTGAAAGAAGAGTGTATGAGATTTGAACTTGTGACCTTCTGATAACAATAGCTCTTAACGGAAAGACGGCTCTGCCCTTTATATGATTATATTCCCTAATAAAGATGAGTTCTTTTTAATAAGTAGTTTAGGTAGATTCAAAATTGTTCACATAAATTAGGTGACAACTGACATAAGGACACTAGATTGATCCAAAATACAGAAACAATCATACCTTATAAGATGATCCCAGAGCAGTACTCATCGTAGTTGCGGCATCAATCTTTTACTTAATGCATTTTTCACAGCAAACAGAAGAGAAAAGCCAAAGACCTATCTGATAGATGTGAACAGTAACATCTATCAATAGGTCTGTACTACATTTTTAAAAAAATATACTACAATTTTTTCTTGTACTACAATTTTCAGAAACTATACTACTGCAAACTATATATAAATATACTACATTACGTGAAAAATATACGACATAAATATATAAGTGTACTACATTTTTAAAAACAGAACGCCATCCATTAATGATCTCACTTAGGCTGTTAGGCATAGAGTCGAACACTTGGTCAGCATTACCAAATTAAGAGATCACGTTTTTTGTCTACAATGATAATTTGCTTCCGACAACCCTTTTGAACTGATAACCTAATGATATACTACCTCCGTTTCTTTTAAAGTGCTACATTTTGACTTGTAATATTATTCATTCATTATAATTTAACCGGCTTTTGTAATCTAGGAATGAGGAAAAATATAGTCATGTTGGATCTTGTTTGATTCATCTCGATATATATATTTTTAATATTTAATTGTCATAATTTTTACGAAGGTATAATTAACGATAAAAACGATACAAAATGTATCTCGACAAGTGTGTTAAAGAGAAACGTAGGACAAATAAAACAAAGGAAGGATAACATGAACACAAAGTATATATTTCCCATAGTGTAAAGTGATTTGGAAAGATTTTAAGAGACCCGGTTATTCACGTAATTGTTAGGTGGTTAACAAGAACCGATTTGTTGAATTGTCTTTACTATAAAAAGAACTATGTAAGTACTTGGTCTAGTGGAAAGGATTATACCCTTCCAACCTCAAGGTTGGGGATTCAATCCCCACTAGGGGCATTTTGAGGGGTAGGGATTTCCCTTACCCTTTCCCCTACTCTCAAGTGTCTGGCCCAATAGGACCCGAGCGGAGTCCGGGCCACTTTTTCTTACCAAAAAAAAATTGTAAGGTCTTATTCATGTCTTTTTCACTTGCTGGCAAAGACATTGTGATCTTCATACAGCCTTATTAGGTACTTAATTGTTAGTCAAAGTAGATTTTTTTCAAATTTTAAAAACCGATATAAAACAATTGAACCTTTTATATTCGATAGAAGGAAAATTTGCACAAAACCACCTTAAGTTTCCTATTATTTGTAAATTACCACATTTATGTTTGTTTTTTATAAATTACAACCTTAAGTTTACCAAACCTTTATAAACTCCCACCACTTAACGTATTTTGCCAAACTCCGGTGGTGGTGGGGCCCACTATGATTTTCTTATTCATTTTCCCTTCAATACATTCATTTATCTCTTCCTCTGTTTTCTTCTTGTTCTTCTCTACTCTCCCTCATCGAGTTCTCTTTTTTTTTATTGAATCTCTTCTACCTCTCTTGCTTTACCCAGAATTAGGCAAACAATTAGTGAGAAGTTATTCTCTACTTTCCTCTCTTGTAAATTTTCAGGTTAATGACTTTTTGGCCATTTCAGAATTAAAGGGCCTACAGCAATGAACAAATTCTGAAGATGGAGAAGCCATACTAAGTAAGCTTGAATGGTATATAAATGTTCCTACACCAAATGTTATGCGCATTATGGCAGATGGAGAACTTGGTGTATTTTCTACTGGAGCTTGCTCTTATGAATTATGGCCTTTATGGGTGCACCTCCTTTTGTCCATCCATGGTTGCTGCCTCAGCAGTCTATGTAGCTTGTCACACCTTGTTCAAGACGCCTGTTTGGACCGAGACACTCGAGAGTCATATCGGATTCCCAGGATCACAACTCATGTAATTTCCTGAACTAAAAAATTAAAGACATGCTGATATTATCATGTCTAGATTAACTAATTGACTAGTTTCTTTTGTCTTGGTTCTTACAGAGAATGTGCAAAGATGCTGGTCAAAACGACAAGATAAGTTCATCAATAGCTTCCAACTTTGGCTTGTAGGAACTGAACGTGTCCCTATCAACCCAACTCGTCATAGAATCTGAAAATAATTGCCATACTAAGTACCAACTGCAGGAAGGAGATACATCTACGAATCTCAAAAAAAGACTCAAAGATAACCAATCACCCTCAGATTAGTAGCTTTTCCGATGATACCGCACAAATTATACGTCTGCTAACAACACAAATGAGATTCAAGTCTAACTTGCTTCGAAGTTTAAAGCTAAGAAAAAGCGGGAATTGGAATAAGATTAAGACTTTAAATGAACAGCCTAGAAGCTTGAAGTTAGGATGAACTAGCAGGAGCTTTCTTTGCGGCCTCAGCTGCGGCCTTCTCTGCTTCAATCTCAGCAACAATGGCATCAATCTCAGATTCCTCAAGCTGACGCAGGCCTTCTTTTGTCATCACAGCAACTTCCAAGTTCTTTCCTCCACTTTCAACCACCTGAACAAGATTTACACGAAGTTAGCATTTGTTAACGTTCAAACAATCAAGCATTCAAGTGTAATACAACAAATCAAACACAACAGCAAAAATTCAAGTCTGAAGAGTGAAGACTCAAGACTCGAGACAAGACTGAAGAGTTAAAAGTGCCAGGGACTTCAAGAGCAGTAAGACTTACGGTAAAAGTCGGGGTTTTGATTTTTTATTTTAAAATAACTTTAAAAAACGGGTAAATGGTTCTGGGTCCGAGCAATAATTTAAGATGTGGTCCATATCCATTTTTTCAAAATAGGGAACCGGCTCCATTACCCATTGTCATCCCAACATTTGTTTACGTTCAAAAGCATTCAAGTTTAATACAACAAATTCAAGCATCACTTTAAAAGTTTAAAACTGAAGATTGTTAAGGACATTAGAATTAGATTTAGACTTGAGTGAGTAACAGGCTTTAAGAGCACTAAGACTCTCACAGTGAGAGTCAGGGTTTTAATTTTTTATTAAAAAAAAAACTTTAAAAACGTGTAAACGGATCCGGGTCCATGCAATAAGTAAAGGACCAGTCCATTTCCATTTTTAAAATAGGGACCCAGATCCATCAAAAAGAGGTCTAGATCAGGTCCATTACCCATTGCCAATCCCTTCTGATAAATTCTTTCTAAAAAGGGAATATCAAAATACCATAGCCACCTACAAAAGGGAAGGCAGTAGATCCAAGATCGGGTAAAGCTATAATGTCTGTCGAAAGAAGATGTATGTAATCATGGGCAGGGTTCAAACAAACATTATTAACTTCTTTAGACAATAACAGCTTCTAAGATTCAATAATGTTTTATCTGAACCCTGGCCACCTTCAACAGGGGAGGTAATTGACACTTGACATGACAACTAATGGAATTCAAAAGATAATCTAGGCACAATAAGGAAGTACTACTGTACTAGGCAATCTTAGATTCAGATCGAACACCAAACACCACACACATTATTCAATCTGTTATCAACTTACTCGTCACATATAACCTTCATCAGTTCCTCAATATTCTAAGCCATGACATGACATTTAAGAAGCTAAACCAAAGTACTAGACCAATAAATTCATAAGACATCCTTTTCACTATTGGGGCACAAAAATTTCAGTATTTATCCAGCACAGATCAAGCAACATATGCCTCAGTTGATGTTCACAATAAGATGAATAAGTAAGAATAATGTCACAACACATTATGACTTACTTCAAGTAATGCCCGAATAGCCAGCTTGATGGTTTCTTGCCCAGAAGTTTCTTTATAATTCTTCTCCAAAAACTCTCTTATTGAATTAGAGTTTCTTCCGGTTGAATTAGCCTTCCAAGCAGAAAATGTGCCTGATGGATCTGTTTGGTACAATGCTGGTACATCAGTGTATGGGTCAAACCCCACAATCAAAGTTGACAGCCCAAATGGTCTTACACCTCCACTTTGTGTATATTTTTGCTGAAGTCCAGCAATGTAACGAGTTATATATTCAACTGTAACTGGATCCTCCAAGGTAAGCCTGTGGCTTTGACACTCAATACGTGCCCTGTTTATAAGAACACGGGCATCTGCTTTGAGTCCAGCACATGCTAAAGCGATATGGTTGTCAAGGTTTACAATTTTTCTGACAGACCTGCAAAAGAGAGGAACAAAGAAACATAGCATTAACTCTTATTTTTCTTTTGAGGAAAGATACAATTTTCCATCATCAACTTTAAAGATGTTAAACTCATGCCTTTCTCGCGCTCAGAAAAAGGGAGAAGGAACAGAGGTCTGCAGTCTGCTCTAACATCAGATGTTGGAATTAGTGCAATGAAGATAAAGCTCGAATAGAGTTGAATAATTACGCTTCTCACATGGGAAGCTAGGTACTGCACAAGGTCAGAGGTGATACGATCATGCATCTTGACCAGAGTCAAACCCTGGTGAACCATCTCTTCTTCCAATTCCTATAGTCTACATTCCACTAGAAGACACGGGATGAACTAAAAAACTGCGTACATTTTTATCCATTGACTCTAATAATATTATTTATAGTCCTTAAACAATATTGTTTACCGTCCCCAAACAATATTAACAGCAAATTAATTCTCATGATGGTGACATCTCATTTGATAAGTTTTAGGTCCAAAAATAAATGTAGGTCCAAAAATAAATGTCTTCAGCCAGGTAACGCAAAACCAACATGTTCTATTGCAGAACCTACCCTATCTCACTCTCTCTCTCGCCACTGTGCAGCCCGAGTCCAACGCTATCATCTTATTCTAGAAAATAATCAAGCCTACTTTTCCATTTGGTGTTGCCTCATCCTTATTGTAACCAGGATAAGGATGAGCAATTTTTTTTTAGTCCATCGTACACTAGCACACTTGCAGACTAGTTACAGATAGCTAAGTAGTGTATTGTATTCCTGTATCCACTCCATGTACCAACAAGTTAAACCATTTCGGCTCCGTATGTTTTGGAGGAAAACATTTTCCTCTTTCCTTTTTCCCTTGTTTGTTTTGCTAGGGGGAGGTAAACCAGTTTCTCCGGTGTGGAAAATTTCTCTTTAAAAAGGAAGTCCATTTTCCTTTTCTAATCAAAGTACACCACATTTTCCACCATACTCCTTACTTCTTCTTGCTCATTCCTTCCATCCTTCCACTCCTTTTTGCTTTCATTTCGTTTTCCCCTAGGTTTTCTATCATCAAACAAACAAAGGAAAATGTGTTTTACAATCATATTTTCCATTGAAAATGGTTTTACTAAAGTACTTTTCTATGAAAAGTGTTTGCCATCCAAACAAATGGAGCCTTCAAGTAAACATAGTTCTCCTCTCTAAAATCCTATATATTGGGAAACCCACACAAGTTTCTCGTGCATCAAAATCTACAGAACCAAACCCATCCAAGCCCACTCCAATGGACTTATCCCCTACTTGTCTTTCCTTAACTTGCGAACGATTCATTTATGCTTTCAGTGGGCAATTGGTGCTATAGGAATGCCAATCTCAAAGCAACATTATTAAAGTTAACGCGTCTCCTTTGTTTGGTTTTCCTGATGATTGAAAATAGTTCTCTTCCCTTAAATGAACAAAATATTTCCTTTCCATTCTACAACAAAGTTTCCCTTGGAAAAAAGTTGTAATGGAAAAACATTTCGTTAGAAATTGATATTCCGTCCAATCAATCTAATACACATAGACATACACATAGCACATAACATTTCCAATTAGACACAAAATTAATCAACAAAGTTCACCAGATTTCATGATCGTCTAAAAAACTCAAGCTAAAACCCTAAACCAATCCATTCTAACATCAATCGGAAATCAACAAAGTTCACCAGATATCATATATTAAGAATCCGTTTCTACAATCAATCGGAAACCCTAACACATACATTAAGCTAAAAAATAACCAAAATTTGAAAATGAGATATGAAAAGAGAAAAGGAAGAAAACCTAGAATCTTGAAGCTTAGCGGCGGATTTCTTCTCGACGCCGAGAACGACGGTGTCGGTACCACGAACACCGACGGCGGCGTTACCTTTGCGCACGGCTTCAAGAGCGTATTCGACTTGGAAGAGATGGCCGTCAGGTGAGAATACTGTGATTGCTCTGTCGTATCTCGCCATTTTTGAGCTTCTTCTACTTCTTCAACAATGTCGGTCTTACTTTCTCTCTCTAATCGGATCGAGTGTGAGTATGGAAAATGTTGGAAGTGAGTGAGGGGAGGTTTGTCACAGATGTAAATCAAAGGGAATGCTTTTACAGAACTTGGGCAACAAGACACCCCTCCCAAAAGAAAGAATTAACAAAGTGAAAGTGAGTTTTGTTTTGCTTTCTCTTCATATGCCCCTTTTTCTTTAAAAAAAAAAAAAGATTATAATTTATTTATAGTCCATAAACCACAATGTTTTTACACTAACCCGATTTGAAATGTTTAATTAAACGGGTCGGAATATTTAATATTAGCCTATTTGTTTGATTAAATGGGTCTAAAAGTTGATACTTCCTCCGTTTTAGAATAAGTGATACATTGTCACTTTTACATTTTTTAAGGCAAAATTTATTAAGTGTAATTAAGCAATGATAAGTAAGGGATGGGCCATGTAATTAAACCAATAATCACCACCCACCTACCACCACTGCCCCACTCTCTCTCCTCCAACTCCACCACCAGACCCGTCCCAACTGCCACCCAACCTCACCAGAAACCACCCCCAGCCACCGAAACCACCTTCTTAACCACCCCCAGCCACCGAAATCAGCTTTCCTTCCACCCCCAGCCACCGAAACCACCTTCTTAACCACCATTAGCCACGAAAATCAGCTTTCCTGCCACCCTTCTTGTCGGGGATTTCTGATCGAATTTTGCCTGGGTGGTGCTTCGCAAGTTTGGTCGGTGGCTAGGGTTGCGATTTGGTAGTAGGTTGAGGGGAGGGTGGCTAGGGTTGCGATTTGGTGGTAGGTTGAAAGGGAGGGTGGCTAGGGTTTCATCTTGGTGGTAAGTTGAAGGGAGGGTGGCTAGGGTTTTGTTTTGGTGGGTGGCTGGTGGTCAGGTGGTGGAGAGAGATGGGGAGGGTGGTAGGTTGAGGAGAGAGTTAGTAGTAATTAAATTTTATTAGGACTATATAAATATGATTTAGTAGGTTTAATAAGGGTAGAATTGTAAAATAACACACTAAAACTTACCAAATAAGGAAAAAATCCAAAGTGTATCACTTATATAAAAACACCCATTTATAGTAACTGTATCACTTATTCTAAAACGGATGAAGTATTAGACAAACTATCCCGCTTCATACCATGACAACCCAATTAATCGAACAAGGTCAATAATCCTTGACTTGAACCCACTTATTTTGACTTGAATCCGATTATTCGCGTCTCAACTTTTGCTTGCCCTAGTCTTAACAAAAATATCGACAAACAATCTAGATGCCCATTCCGAAACCCGAATAAGCTTGAACAGACTAGATGTAAGAACTACACCAGTATTAGAAACTATGACAGATGACAGCTAACAACTACCACTACTATTACTTTTACTAAAGAAATCCTTCATAAGATAGTGATTTTACTTAGCATTTCACTTAGGCCCTACTTGGTGAATAGAAGGTAGTTGATGAGCTAATCATAATTCATTGACTAGTTTGACTAACAAATTGTATTGGCGAATCAGGTTAGATGATTGTTTCAGGCTTTTAGCAAATAATATAAAAGTGTTTGGTAAAATTAATTGATAAATAATAGCTATTTGATTGTTCAAACTATTAAAATGACATATGTCAAAGCTTTTACCAAAAATTTACCTCATCCTTAAAGAAAACATTCATAGAAGCTAACTGACTAATAATCGTAGTATTAAATTTATAAATAAATTCCGTAAAACTGTGATCAATTATCTCGAGTTCAAATAAACGACGAATACGAATCGGATATACCATAAGTACAAAGAGCTTCTAGTACATATTTTACAAAGTTCTAATCAACTCTGTCATACCAAGAAAGGCTTGGCGTAGTGGTTAAGGATTTGACCTCATGACTTCAAGGTCATGAGATCAAATCCCACTTGGGGCATTTGGGGTGGGGATTCTCTTACCATTCCCCCTACTCCCTAATGTCGAGCCCGCAAATACCAGATCAAGAAACTGTGTTAGTTGAGATTTGATTAGGGTCCTCCACATTACCTTCCCAAAAAAAAAAACTTTATCATCGTTTACGCGTCTTTGACATCAAAAGCACACTTTTTGCTAATGTCAAACGAACAATACCTAGTGCCTTCCGATCTAATTTTTTCTATTAAAAGATTATGATTAATATTGGGCATAAAGTGTGTAAAAAGGTTTCAATAAGGCCTAATTTTGTGTCCAGTAGATCGCATAGGCTAACTATGTGTTCGCAGCCACGGTAAGACAGAGGATACAAGTGTTATCCAAAAGGATGAATATTGGGCATAAAGCGTCCATAGGTGGCTTTTAGTCCGCCATTACTACCAAGCTTACAAATAATCCTCGATCAGCATCTTTAGAGACTAAAATCTTTCCCATAGAATCTTTTGATCCTCACCTTCCTGTTATCCATTATACCAGTTCAACACAATTTAGCCGCCCACCGCAACCTAGGCTCTTCATACCACTTATAAGGATCTAAAACTAACTTTACGTGTTCACAAATTGTGCAATTAAGATATAATATGGTATATGGACATATGTTTAAATTTTCTTATTTTATTTTCTCTCTGACATGAATAAGATAAGGAGTGCATTAACATGCTAATTAATTGAAAGAAAACAAAATAGATAAGTTACTCCATGGGAGATATTTTATTCCCCTAAAAAGATTCTTTTTACATAAGATTAATGATTACATTCTAATAGAAAGTTAATGATATAGACCACTTCCGTTAGTTCATAAAGATTCTTACACATCTTTTTCACGCATATCAATGTAAAACTTTAAAAGTACCTGCACTCCTAAGGCTCGTCATAATTTATCTCTCCTCATAATTTATCTCTCCTCACCACATTTTCTTCTACATCACTTTTCACTAATTTGTCCATTTACCCTTCTATTTTGAAGTTACATACTCCCTACATAATAGAAACTTGCAACATTTGGACTAGAGTAGTTTCCTAGGTGAAATTTCCTAATCACCCTATTAAACATAATTAATCAACCATCATCACCCTTAATCACCACCCATATTCATTTGTACCACCACTACCCCTTCAATCTATCACAACTGCCCAAGTAGTCCTCCACAGCCGCCATCAGCAGCGACTCCACTATCACCATCACCGCCACCAGCAGCGACTCCAATCTACCGTCGCCATCAGCAGCACCACCGCCTCTTCCCAAATCGCACCACATAGTCTTCCTAGATCGCACCACCTCCTCTTCCCAAATTGCACTACCTCACCTTCCCAAATCGAACCCAACTGGAAGAAACCCACCTGCACCACCAATTGGAAGAAACCCTACAATTGCACCGCCTTCTCATCCACTCCAATTGGAAGCCATGAATTCGAAGCCACTACTTCCCAAATCGATTTGGGGATTTCGAACAAGTGTTCTTCATATTTGGGGACTTTCGAATAAGGCTTCTTCAAATTAAGGGTTTTTTGAACAAGGGTTCTTCAGATTTGGATTGTTGATGGAGATTTGAAGGTAGATGGTGGTTTGAAATTGTGACGAACTTGTTGTAGGTGGTGGTTGTGGGTTGTGGCGAGTCGAAGGGATGTTGAAGGGAGGTTGAAGGTGGTGGTGATGGCAAGAGTTGATAAGTGGGTTGGTGGTGGTGATTAATTTAATTGGGGGAAGATTAATATTTGTTAATGATGTGGAGTTAATAATTATAGAGTTATAATTTATGAATTAGTTGAGTAATGGCATTTGTGTAATTTTTGTGAAATATTTTTGCCAAAAATAGAAAGTGAGTGAATTGTTGCAAATAATGTGTTACAACCATTTTAGGAAACTGTTGCAACTAATATGTTACGGAGGGAGTAGTACTTTCATTCATGGCCCTATTTACATTCTCTCTCATACTTTCTCATGCTCCATACCTTTAAAATTGATTTCATGAGTGGTCCCATTTATCATGCGTCATCATATGATTTACTTACCAAATGGGAACCTCAACAAACGCGGCACCTCTCACAATGGTGTTAAACTCATTTGAAGAGAGAGAAAGAAAAAGAGGAGGTGAATTTCCTCCATATGAGTGCTTTGAGCATTAATATTTTTGGGCATGTATTTGTAAAAAATATAAAAAGTAGATATTGATCAAATACATACGAATCCAATAAGATTCATAACCCTATAATCTGTACATGTAAATCATAACAGATAGCCAAATTAAAGCTTGTTAATAGTGTCTACTATACAAATGCAACAGCTATTGTGAAACAGAGAAAATAATTACCCACCTCTAAGGCCCTAACCGTTCTTTTTTATGCTTCGAAGTCTAGAATTGGCTCTAAAATTTCTTCTATTTCTTTTTGGGTGAAAATGGTATCTACCAGCGGGTCCATCGATAGCTATTTCCTTTGCCCCGAGAGCTTTGTTTAACGGTAAAGGTAGGAATGACAAGGGAGCAGAATCGGGTCGGACTTCGTAAACTCCAAGTTCTCTCTACCTCAATCTAACTTGGACGTTTTCTCTCCTATTCGGACTCAGAATATATATTCCGATTCAGACTTGGACTTTTTCCTTTAGATTGTTTCGGACTTGAATCAGATTAAATTGCTTTTTAAGATAACGAAAACATAGTCTTATTATGAAAATTGTAATATTTTACTTTTTCTTTTTACAAGGTATATAAAATCTCGGGTAGCCTCCTAACTCAATATAGACCTAACCTGGCTGCGCTTGAAAGCCCAAACTAAACCAAACTACCCCTACCCCCACCTACCATGGTAGCTCCGCTTGGGATTAAACCCAAGTCTTCCTTGTGGAAGATGGAGCAAGATACCACTAGACCAACTTAACACGTATTAAACAGATTCAAGTCAGATTCGAATTGGATCATACATAAGGTCCAACTCTTATTGAATTTTCTCTGAATTTTTATGTTTGCGGATTAGGACATGACTTTTCCCTTCAAGTCGAATCGGACAGGGCTTTTCCCTTCGGGTCGAATCAAACTCGGTCAGAGCCGGATTAAATTGTCATGCCTAGATGAAGGGTTGACCATCAATCTCTTGCAGTTACCAACGTTTGGAATTTAAACCTCTGACCAATTAGCTACAAGACGCAATGAGCTACCACTATGCCGAAACGGTCCTATGTAAAACAAGCAAAGGATTAAGGGGGTGTTTGTTTAAGGGGATTAGAGGGAGGGATTGTGATTATATATCCCAATGGGTAGAATTCCTATGTTTGTTTGGAGGGATTGAGAGTTTTGAGGGTGATTGGGAGTGAGATTAAATACCCCTTATTCCCACCAAAATAAGACATGGGCAGGGGCAGGTATTAGGGGGTGGGATTAAATTTTAGAATAAAATGACCCATTTACCCTTAATGAAAAGTAAGGAAAAGAAAGAAAGTGGAGGATTAGTAAGGGTATTGAAGTGAAATCATAATTTAATCCCAATCAATTCCCAACTCATACCAAACAAGGGATAGACTTTATTTTATCCTTATCTCAACCATTAATTTCCAATCCCCATCCCTCCTTCTAATCCCCAAACTCCCATTCCCATGTACCAAAGGCTCCGTAAAGTAATGGTCATCTCCAAGTGATCATAAATGATCCATCCCCATGCCCTCAAAGGCCCATCTTTTTCCTCATCTCTATTTTCAAAATTTTGTAATGGAATGATGGAGATCGATATTCAATTGAAAATCAATAGTCGCGTCTATTCTGTTTCCTTGGCCATGGATATTGGAGTTTACCAAGGTTAACACATGCAATAAATATTTCAGGTTCGCAAAGCAATCTAAATAACAAAATCGATGCTCTAACTGGTTTCTTCAACAACCCCAGTAATTTCACCGAGTTTCGAGTTGCTTTTGTTGGTGGGGTTTGGTTTAGGGTAAATGCTGATAATGTGTTCGATGAAATGTCTCTGAGAGTTATCTGCTCTTCTGCCTAGGATTAAACATCTTCTTTTTTTGGTAATTTCCATGAACTTCATGGAGATTAATATATGGTACTTATTGTCAATTAATTTATTAGAGGATCTTATATGTATAGCTCAACGAGGACAATCGCATAATTAATTTATTTTTGGTGCAAAGAGGACATATACATGATCACATAATTTACATGTAATCATACAAAAAACAGGACATTAGAGGCGCAATTGAGGACTTTCTTGACAAAAGAGTCTTGCATGTTTCTATAATCTATCCCATAAGTTTTGTACCACTTATGTGCCACTCCTTTTCATTTGTTGTTTGTTATGTAACTTAAGTTTAAAGTTATTAAAAGGCGAGATTTATTGATAACTAAAACCAATAGAATAGAGTGGCACATCAGTATTAAACGAAATGCAGGCTACAGCTTAATGATTAAAAGCCGTCAAACATGGCTGAATTACTATTTGAAGTATGAGCAGATTGTGTGGACAGCAAGTTAAAATAGTTGCTGGTTTCTGATTATTGATCAGTCAATTAAAACGTCTATGAAAATGCAAATGATTAAACTTATTAACAAACTTAGATGTTTTTCTTCATCTTGTGTGAATCCATTAAGTCAACGGAATCAAAACCATAAAAGTCAACATGATCATTGAGGAAGCAACCAACGAATCATCATCGTTATTTAAACTAAAATATAAAAATATAACCTTGAATTTTAAAGTCTCCTACCATCAAATACTATTTACCAAAAACACACATTCAAGAAATGCTTAAAGATTTAGCAAAGAAATTAGAATGAAACAAACAAACAAAAATCTTGCCTATCTCTTAATTTCAACCTTTTACTTCCTTTGGCATTCAATTATTGTGCATAGATGTGTTAATGCTCAAGTGCCAGGTGATTACATAGTAAGCTATTGTTCTGATTACGCGCATTATGATCAAAGAAGCGATTTCCAAACCAATCTTTATCTTCTAACAACTAGTCTTGCCTCGAGAGCAAACACAACCAACTTCTACAACTTCACCACAGGAGACACACCTGATCAAGTCTTTGGTCTTTTCTATTGTGACAGCCTTGGTGGAAATCAGACATGCCAAGAATGTGTCTCTAATGCAGTCGGGGAAATTCAGCAGAATTGCCCGTTTAGCAGAGAGTATATGGTGTGGTACGTGGGGTGTATGGTGCGATACTCAAATCGTGCCATAGTCTCCGTTAATGATGTCTCTATATATTACAACTTCATGCATCCTCCTATGATTTATAGTGAATTGAACCAGACTTTGTCGGGAGTTTTCACTAGACTTATCAATGATGCTACTAGCAATGGGAATTTGTCATTAAAGTCAGCTACATATGTGGTTGATGTTGCACGAGATTTGTCATTGACAGGGTACGTAGATTGCACACCTGATCTGAGCACCGCGGATTGTATGAACTGTTTGCAGACAGCTCGTAGCAGGTTTCCGTTTCTTGGGGCTAATCTTGGAGTACTTTTACAATCGAGTTGTAAATTGGTGTATATTTTCAATGATACTAGATCATTAAAACCAGGTTAGTCAACAATTGAATTCAATATCATATATACCTTATACTACTTTTCCTGTTGAATATGTCATAGTAAATCAAGATGAACAGAAAACATTCGTAACAAATATGAACTGAACTTTACTGACCTTCTGTCTTTAAAACTGTTCTATTTGTACAATGTAGGAAAGGAGCGACATGTTGCTTTAGGTGTTACCTCAGCAGTTGCTGGTGCATCTTTGCTCTTCAATGTCGTTTTTGTTTTCTGGAAGAGAAGAAGGCCTGCTGTAAAGCCTACAGGTAATCCTTTTCACATGAGGTCTCGGGACATAGGTATTGTTCTTTTCATCAAAAAGTAAAAACTTTCAAGAAAATTAGCTGAAGTAAGTTCGGACTAGGATAGCTCGGACGAAGAGGACAAAACCTTAGCTAGACGGGAGGCACTATGGTGTTGGCAAGACATTTCTTTTTATTTGCAATCTAAGTGATCAATCACTGCCTGTATTTCATTCTAATGGTTACATTTTGTCTTTTGTGTTCAAAGTTGGAAAGGGGTGGGGTGCTTGTGGTAAGCTGCCTTGGATATGAAGAATTTCTATATAAAAAAAAGGCCGAAGTAGCAGCAACTTTATAAGATATTGGGCAGATTGCCAAGACCCCCCTTTTCTAAGGTAGTTGGGGATTATCAATTCATGGCACTTCCCGGGCCAATCTGAGAACTTATTTTGGTTCAATACATCCACCTAATGACTGTAAATTTGCATTTCTATATGTTACTCCTCATAGATTGATATACACGTATCAAAACAATATCGTGTAAGATCTTGTTAGGTTTGTTTCAATGTGTATTTTTTAAAATCAAGTGTTCATACTTCTTGCTGATACATGGTCAAAAGAAACAGAGAAAGATAACAAGTTAATCTGCTCAGTGTATAAAACTAATTGTGACTATATGCACTGAACTTTTATCACCATTTCAGGGTTGGAGGAAATTGAAAGCAGGGAAAATTTGCACTTTGATTTCAACGCGATTAAAGCAGCAACAGATAACTTCTCCCCATCCTATAAGCTTGGACGAGGTGGATTTGGAGTTGTTTACATGGTATAGCTTTCAATCCTGTTACCGAAGTTACAAATCAGATTATGTTAATTATCTATTGTTTGGCGATTGTTTACTTAGCACTCATATTCGATGTCTTCAGGGCACTCTTTCAGACGGTCAGGCAGTGGCTGTGAAGAGGCTGTCATTTGGTTCAGGTCAAGGAATTCGAGAGTTTAAGACTGAAGCCTCTTTAGCTGCCAAACTTCAGCACAAAAATCTTGTTAAAGTTTATGGGTTCTGCTTGGAAGGAGATGAGAAGTTGCTGGTCTATGAATATGTGCCTAATAAGAGCTTGGATCGTTTTTTGTTTGGTATGTTATACTTATACTGCAATCTGCTGTCATAAGCTTATTTCGTTCCTTCATTCTTAAAATTCTGTTTTAGTTTGATTTTATCAAAGTGAAGCATATTGTTTTGGGCATAAAACAATCGAAAATTTGATTTGTAATGTGTAAAGCATGTTCCTTGTCTTGAAAATTTTCTTTTGAATCCTGATCATACATAAATGTTTATGATATATACTACGCAGATGCAAAACGAGGAGCAAATTTAAAGTGGGAAACTCGTTACAAGATCATAGTGGGAATTGCACGAGGCCTATCATACCTCCATGATGATTCCCGACCCAAAATCATTCATCGGGACCTCAAACCAAGCAATGTTTTGTTAGACGGAGAGATGAACCCGAAAATTGCAGACTTTGGCATGGCAAAGCTATTTGGATCAGATCAAACTCAAGGAAATACAAGCAGAGTTGCAGGAACATTGTAAGAATTCTACTTCAAAACTTAATGTTACTATATATACTGATTCAAATACCACTACTGTAACAATAATCGTCATTTGAAGAAAAACTAAACTAAACAATGAGATAACTATGATGCAGCGGATACATGTCTCCTGAATATGTAACAACAGGGCAATTTTCAGTCAAGTCAGACATTTTTAGTTACGGTGTCATACTCTTAGAGCTTGTTAGCGGACTGAGAAATGGCTACTTCGATCCAAATGCAGAAGATCATGAGAATTTATTGAATTATGTAAGTTCATATCGTTCAAAATCACCATGAATTTTATACTTTTACAGTTCCAAAATGTGATTTTTGCTGTTGCTTAATTTCCACTGCACTTGATTTCTTAGGCATGGAGACTATGGAATGCGGGGGATCATTTGAAGCTGGTAGATTCAGCACTGGGGAATAGTTTCTCAAAAGGCGAAGTTGAAAGATGTATACATGTTGGATTATTGTGCACTCAAGAAGATCCTGCTAAAAGACCAAGTATTGCCTCAGTCTTGCTCATGCTTAACACTCAGCCTGTTACGTTCTCGATACCTACATCCCCTCCTGCATTTCCTTACAAGAAAGAGAAGCCAATCGTTTCTCTTGTTAGCCGTGGTACTGTCGTAGAGGATGTCATCAGTGAGTTGTCCCCGCGTTGAAAGCATGGAAAGTGCGAAAGCAGCATGAGAGTAATACGACCATTTGTCATTCCGATTTATTAAAGAGTTGGTTTTGTGTCAGACGGTCTGATAAATAATATAGAAAAAGTTATGTGGGTGTGTATGATCGAAGTTCAACTCAGTCCATCTATACCAGCCAAATACAGAATGCAACAGATTTATGGTGGATAACAACTGAGTGCAAAGTATAAAAGGGCTGTGTTTGTTACAAGCTCTTGGCAATTGGCCCATTGTAAATTTGTAATTGTTATTCATTCATTCATTAATGAGACTATGGTTTTTAAAAGAGTCTACGACATTGATCGGACCAACAACTAATTCGGTGATTAATGATATATATTGCTATGTACCACTAAAATTATCTGGTGTTCTCAATACTTCTCTAATAGTTTTTGCTTGCTGTGGAGACTTTTGAAAACTTTGATTATTGTTATACTTGTCAAAGAAAGAGGCCAGGTATAGTTTAGGGCTGCCAAATGGATCATAGTGTTTAGGGTTTTGTTCATGTCAACATTAAATGCATCGAGAAATCTTTGACCCAAACCCAACCCAATTGTTTAATTGGTCAACTGACAACAATCATTAACCTAGAAATATCCCCTTATTAAACGGCTACCAAGTAACCTTTACCCATAAAATTATTTGTCTTGAAAATAAATCACCATTAGATTCATAAAATTTTAAATTTAGAGTAAAGTGCATTGATACACTAGATATTTTGGATTAAATAATCAACATAAGAAGACATTTTACCGTGACTTGAACTACTTTCTGAAAAGCATAAACTAAGGCGCCATTATACACCCTTTTCTTTTACTAGTGAGGCAATAACAAGAGTTTTACCCGTTTGTTTTGTCATTATATCTTTTTCGTGCGAGATGGCTAGAACATTCTTCATTTTTTTTTATTTTTTTTTTCAAATATGACTAATGTTGGCCTATTCTAGATTTCTATTACATGTATTGTAAAATAAGCAAATTATCACGTCGATATTCTACCATTTTGAATAAATAGGTTATGAGTTGCTGCTTTAGGTATAACATTACAATCAAACCTAAATTATCTAAATTCACATCCAATTCTTGTCGATCCAACTAATATAACAGGTCTAGAATCCTTATCTCGAACCTCTTATTTTAAATCAAAATATTTATCATGTCGTGTCAACTTTTACCCCACCCTAGACTTTAACAAAAATATTGACAGTCTTTTCTCCTCTAGTCTCACACTCAGTCATTTCTTCCTTTGACAATCACTCGGTAAGTCTTTTTCTTTTCCTCGTTTTTCATCACTCCCTTATTCAACTGGCTTCTTTAAAGAAATGCTGCTTTGAATTGCTTCCTATGAATATTGAAATTGCTTGTATTTTTTTTTGCTAATTACCAAAATCGATGCTTTAACTGGTTTTTCAACATACCCAGTAATTATTTTGCTTAAATTCATCAATTTCGTGGTACATATATCAATGGTTTTGGTTTATGGTATTACCCACAATGTGCTCGATGAAATGTATCTGTGAATTATCTGCCCTTTTGCCCAGGATTAAGCATGGTTCATTTCTGTCTTTTGAAATATAGTAAAATGGACCATGATGATTGGTGATCTCATGCTGTTTAATGGCGGACCTAGGATTTTACTATACGGATGTCCGTTAAAGATTTTGAGATTGGTAACTTGGCATTGAAAAATAGAAAATTAACACAATACTATAACTTTTTTTAGTAGTCTAATAAATTGATAAGTAAATTAAATATTTAAAATTGGGGTGTCGATATTGCAACCCCGTGCCTCATTGTAGGTCCTCCACTTGTAAGTAGATTATTATTGGCTGTAATGTTTGTGATTTGCCATGGCATTATTTGGTAACTGCCATGGCATTATTTGGTAACTGCCATGGCATTATTTGGTAACTGCCATGGCATTATGGAGATTGATATATGGTACTTGTGATTTATCCTGAGTACACATGGAATTTATTTAGTTATTTCTTTGCTGCAATCACATGGGGTTTATCTAATCCTTTTTTAAGAAAAAAAAAAAAAACCAAGATTAGTTTAAAAAGATGCCAGTTTTGTGTATTCGGATGTATTTTTGTACTGATGGTCGTGTTGGCTTTAATGTTGTTTGAATATAAACACGCAAAGGTTTAGGCATAGAATCAAACGAGTAAACTGGTCTAAATTAGTTTACGATGAGGCTTTGTTTTTCTGTTGTGGACCATCATGTATCTCAGTTGGCATTTAGCAAATTAGTACATACTTCCAATTTGCAATCAAATGCCTTTGTTTTATCTGAGAGTTGAGCCGTTTTTGTTAATGGACAAACTTTTGGTAATTTGATGTTTCTCTATTTTCTAATGTATCCTGTGACTCCTTTTTTGTGTAGGGTGTATGGTTCTTACGTTTCTTGAATCCATTCGTTCCAACTTCATACTGAGGGTGAAACTTGCCTGGTTAATAGGCGTCCAGAAACCAAAGTACCTATGGACTTAGAAGAGCCGGCCACATCGCAGGATTTGTTTTCCTGTAATGTAAGTTGGGTAAAAACTCGGTTTTTTTGTGCTGATACAGATATACTGTAACAACGTGCTTCCACTTTTTTCTGCATGTAGTAGTTGTAAGGTGAAAACACCTTGGAGAAGTAATAATATAGTTACGTGAGATCTTGTTATATTTATCTCAATGTATATTTCATAATATCTACATTTTTATATAATTTTTACTCAAGCGTCATTAAAGATATATTGGTTTTAAGACTCGTCTTAAAGACCACGAAAAGTTAAGTGGTGCATAGAGAAAGGACGGAGGGAGTATGTATTTTTTGGTGTCTACTTGTGCTTTCTCGGTTTCTTGTACTACAGTATAATGTGTTTTGTCGAAATTCTTGCTTCCTTCTCTTTCACTCCTGCAACTGTTTTAGAGGAGCCTGGAAATAAACTGTTAATGCTCCAGGTTTCTGCATATCAAGTTTTGGGGAATTTCTGTAATAACAACAGATTGTGTCTACATTTGGTTCTATCTTACTTTCTATTCTACATTCTATTTCAAATTCTGCCCTACTTCTATCTTACTTTCTGTTTTACTTTTGACTGTTGCAAATATAGCTTAATGTTGGTTATTTTTGTTGTCCCAATAGATGTCGAGCTCCAAATCCAAAAGAGCACCTGCATACTCCTTTTCTGATGAATCTACAAATTGTGTCTGTGATGCTTCTATAGAAAGGGAGCTTGAAGAATTGAGCAAATCCTTACCATCAGGGAAGAAGTTAACCGAGGGGCGCAAGTATATTTTTAGAAAAAACAAAAGGAGAGCACCATATTGGAAGAATTTTATTGAGTATGTGGAAGATGGGCTACTAAGGGCTGAATGTAAGTTTTGTGATAAATTGTTTGCTGTTGATGCTAATGCAGATGCATTTAACAATTTAAGGAATCATTGTGAATTATGTTCTAGTAATCCCTCCAATAGTAACAGAGGCATGAAAGAGCAAACTGAAATGAGTGATGGGGACAAGGATGATGAAAAGCATGGAGATGTAAACTTAAGAGAAGTTAGGAAAGCCTTAATATACATGATAATAGTGGATGGACTTTCTTTTCAACATGTGATGAAGAGTGGGTTTAGGCATTTCATATCTGTTGTATGTCCCGGCTTTCTCATTCCCTCGTGTCTCTCGCTGGCACGTGAAGCAGCTGCTTATACTCCTGCATATGAGTGAAAGAACAAAATTGAAAGAGCAACTACATAATTCTTGTCGAAGAATCTGCGTGACTACTGACACATGGACATCAATTCAAGACAAGAATTATTTGAGTGTCACAGCTCACTTTATTGACAATGATTGGACATTACATAAGAAGATTATAAATTTTTGTCCAATGTTTACTCAACAAGGCGAGGCTATAGGTAAGGGAATCAAGGAATGTTTGGAATCTTGGGGATTGGAAGATAAGCTTTTCACTGTCACGGTTGATAATGCTAGTTATAATGATATTGCATGTACATACTTAAGAAAGATGGCTCAACAAACTGGATGTGTCAGTGATGGGAAATATCTCCAAATACGATGCAGTGCTCATGTGATCAATGTCATTGTCTCGGATGCCATAGAGGAGAACAGTTTGTGCATTGAAAGGGTAAGACATGCTGTAAAGTTTGTCAAGGTGTCTCCAGCAAGGAAGCGAAGGTTTAAAGATCTTGCTCAAAAATTTAATGTTGAAAGCAAATGCTACTTGCATCTTGATGACCCCAGCAATTGGAACTCTACCTATATGATGTTAGACACAGCAATGAAATTTCGGGATGTTTTTAATGCGTTAGATCTTCCTAATGAGATGCATGTTCCACTTAATGAAAGACCTCCTGATGCTCATGATTGGAAAAAAGTAGAAAGATTGGTTGTGTTCTTGGAGGGTTTCTACTTGTTTACTCGCCGCATTTCCAGTTCTCTCTATCTGACAAGTAACAAAAGTCTATATGAAATTATGGCTTTAAACGATATGTTAAAGAAGTGGGTGCAAAATGCGGATCTTGATTTTCAAGCTATGGCAATTTCAATGAAACAAAAGTATGATAAATATTGGGGCAATGTGGAGAAAATGAACATGTTGATTTATATTGCCGTGATTCTTGATCCACATTCCAAGTTAATAGGTGTTCAATTGATACTAATGGATATGTATGGTAAGGAAAAAGGCGAGGAGTTGGCTAATGCTGTGAAGAATTATGCTTATTCTTTATTCGAGGAGTATAGAAGCATGCATTCCTCTTTGGTACCTCAAAGTAGGCAAAACATTGAATTGTCGCCAATGGAGGAGGATGGATTAGGAGGTTTTGCTGACTACATGAAAAGTCTCAAGGATAGAGTTACGATGATGAAAGGAACTAGTGGGTGTATGATAAGTGAGTTTGATAGGTATTTGAATGAACAACCTGGAGAGAAAGAAGAATCGGATACTTTATCATGGTGGGGTATTAATGGACATCGGTTCCCGATCGTTTCACGAATGGCACGGGACATATTAGCCATTCCATTGTCGACTAGTTTTAGTGTGGGACGTCGTCAGCTTGATCCGTATAGGAGTGCTCTGCCTCCCATGGTACTGCATCTTATCTCTTTTATAGAAAAGATAATTTGTTAATTTCAGTTTAATTTCTTATTTAACTTTATTTTTGTTTAACTTCCACTTCATGTTCAATGAAAGATGGTACAAACTCTTGTGTGTGGGCAAGACTGGCTTCGACCGAAAGGAGAACAGGGAGTTGACCTGGAGGAAACTTTGCCAGCGATATTAGAACTTGAGGAAGGTAATTATCCTCTCTACTTAGTCCTTTGTAGGATTTTCAATATTAATGCTTTACTTTCCTTTTTCTGTAATTTGAAGAGAAAATTGGAAAATCATTGTCCATACATATTATTATTACCAATTGAATCAAAATCTTCCATTTCAAAAAAGCTTTAATTGGAGATAGTAATTGAGCTTAGAGACTAGATCCATATGTTCTGCTAACCTCTCTCCGCCTGTCCTTTGCCTTTTGTTAAAAGAAAAACCATTGAATAGGGGCAAGGAAATTAGTTTATTAGATTGATGAGACATTATTACATTGTTACATGTTACTGCTAATAGGTCTGTGGTGCTTCATGCCTGCATATATTGGTGCATGTTCAAAGACATTATATATGATCGTTCAAGAAATCAGCTTTCTACTCCCTGCATGAACTTGTTCCTGTTTCTGACATTATGAACTTCCATGCTTTCACTTCTGTTTATTTTAATTTTCCATCTCATCTTTGCCAAATGCTTTGATGCGATCTGGGAGTTGTATGGACTTGCTATTAAAACTGGGATCCTTGCAAATAAGATTGAAGACCTATTTCTGGACTTTTCTGTTTAGTACAATTCAAGTTGAATTAGTGAATGAGGTTCTTAACATGCATTCAAGCGTTTTCTAATTTATTTGACTTCGTTATTCTGTGTGGGGATATTTTTTTGAACCTATTTGTGTTTTGTTTTCTACAGAATTTGAAAATAACAACTTAAAGGACGATGTTGTCCACGTGGATCCTTTAATATGAACAATGGATCAAGCAAGATATTGGAATCATTAGTCATGGACTCTATGATGAACGGCAGGTTCTCTGTAATGTAGTACATGCTTAGTTTTTTTTTGTAATTTCTAACATTGCTATGTTCTTTTGCCTTAATATGCTCATCTGACTTGATACTACTTGGTTCCATTGAACTTTTTAATATAGAAAGTATTGGCCGTAGACTTGAGCAGATTAACAGTAGTATTATGACTTGTGGGTTTTCTTTATTGTTGGCATTTGATCTTTTTTCATAGTAAATTAAAGATTACAGAAATCTGATCGGCCCTAGATCAGGTGCATTCAAAAGGACCCAAACAAATTCCAGTCCGGTTGGGTTTTGGACCAGTGCACAGTACTCCTTGGATGGACATACAATAGTGAAAGTGTGAAAGCTTATGTAGATTGTCCTCCAGATTTAAGCCCCTCATCTTGCTGAAGCTGCCTTTAAACTTTCCAGGCTTTAGACGGGTGGTCAATTGGTCACCAATAAGAAATACCTCGCAACCAAGGTGTCGAATGGACTATGCTTTCTTTGATATTGGATCGGTCTTGCCTGCAGTTAGCTGACCAACTACATGTTATCAGAACTTTCCATTTATTACCACGTTTTATCATAGACAATCAAACGGGACGTGTATATATGGTATAGTACTGTAATAAAGGCTGGCTAGTTCCATAAGTTGAGCCTCTAATCATGCAACTTGATACAGATTTGGGGTCTACTGGGTTGGACATCCGAGAAAGGTTCGCAGTTTTCAAATTGATCAAATTCTAAGGACGCTCACATGTGAAGAGAAATATCATTTTGATTGTTTAACTGAAACTTAAAAGATCTGGCGCATTCTATATCAAATTATATTCAAACTGAGGCAAATGAAATCTTAGCTAGTCTGTCTCTGTTGTCATCTATCGGGATGACGCTGCCTTTTAATTTTATATACTTAGTTAATGTCTGACTAAGATGCATATTCATTATTATAATTCAGTGGCTGAATTTTTCCCAGTCAAAACAATAATGCTTAATGCTGTTCAGCTCTTAAGCCAATTAATAATTAAAAAGTAGTAAGAACACACTTAAGAGTTAAGATAATATGTTTTTCAAGCCACAATCTTAATTTTGTATTCGTCTTTTTGTAAGTATCTCAATTTCGAGTTTATTTTATATAATCCGAACATTAATACTGGGAATGTGATTTTCTTAACGAGATACTACTCGTTTCATATCGGAACAAGTTGTATTGTAGATTTTTTTTTGTAATTGGGTATTATTTATGTTTCTGTCCAAGACAGCAACAGTGAATGTGGTGGTGGGTACTTGGTGGAATCGTGGCTCCCAAACGTCCTTCGTGGTGGTGGTTACCTGCAAAACAAGGAGAAACCTCGGGGGTGGTTCCGAGGATCGCCTCTCCGATGCCTAAGTCAGTCCAAATTGAGCACAAGATCTCTAGTAGAGAGAAAACGAGTATCAAGTGCAAGTATTTTATGAGTGTTTGATTGAACGTACCTTACCCATGCATGGGCATGGGTATTTATATGAGACATGGACTTGTAACTGACCTAGTAAAGTGAGTGGGCCTCTTTGAAAGTGGGCCAAGGTGGAACGAGGCCTTCATTAAACTCCAGCCTAAAGGCTATGTCCGGAGCGGTCTGCCTGAGGAGGTCTGCTCTGCTCCAGGCGCTCTGACGTGGAGTGGCAGGCTGCTGCCAGCTGGAGGTCTGCTAGGTAGACCCCATACAATTTGCCCCCCGGACCCAGTATTTGCAGATTGCAATATGCTGGGTTGATTTGTTTTTGTTCTGGCGTTCTGCTCTTCGCGGAATGATACGTGGCTGTCTGTGAGCTGCTCTTCACAAACTCCAGAATGCTTCCATTTTTCCCGCCCATTTGGTTGGGGTGTTGAGTAAGGGTCATTAATTCATTTTGAATTGAATTGAATTGATGTGACTCTTTGGGTTCCCAAGGAATGTAATGATGATAAGTTGGTGCTGAGTGGACGAATTATGCCTATTTAAAGGCTGAATCGACCTTTTGTGAAACTTTTCAGTTTCCTTTCCTTCGAACTCTTTGCTTTCAAACTTTCTTGTTGTTCTTCAAGAATTTCTTTTCGCCCTAGCCATTTTCGAGTGATTTCTCTTCATTATCCTGGGATCTGTCTGCGTTTGGAGATTAATTGATACTGTTGCGTTTGTGGCTTTCGTCTTCTCTTTCTTGGCGTCTTCTGTTCTCCATCTAGGTAAACTCCTTTTCCCAGATCTACTTTTGGTTTTCTCCTTCTTGGATGGTTTTGATGTGATCTTTTCTGTGTTTATGGATTTCTCCCCCTTTTTCCTTCTGTACGCACTTATTTGCCTGTGTTTTTGAGGTTAGGGTTTCTTTCCTTTGGTCTTCAGATGCGATTGTTTACTTCTTTGTTTCATAGATCTGTTTGGTGTTGTTTCGTTTCCGTTCTGCCGCTCTGAATGATAGGCTCTGTCCTGCTTCTTCAGCAGGACTCTGCTCTGGTTGGTAGGCTCTGCTCTGCTTCTTCAGCTGAGTTCTGCTCTACTGTTGACATTTAAGATTTTTAGGGTTTGCTTTGTTTACCCTGTTATCCTCTTTACTTGCTGGGTTGTAAGCCTGCGATGTGTCTTCATTGTTTTGTCTGCGTTATTTGCAAGAAAATATCCTATTTCTTGGCTATTTCTGATCTTTACATACCATACACATCCTTGCCCCCTAGTCTGGTAGCTCAGTTTGTAGGTCTGAGGTGCCAGACTATTTTTGCATGTATTTTTTTGTAAGAAAAGCAAGAAAATATCCTATTTCTTGGCTATTTCTGATCTTTACATACCATACACATCCTTGCCCCCCAGTCTGGTAGCTCAGTCTGTAGGTCTGAGGTGCCAGACTGTCTTGTGTGGTGACTGCAAGTCTGATGTGCTGTCGTCTGTTTCTTGTGTTGTGTAGGATGTCTACTTCTCAATCTGCTGCTTCCCGTGGGAAGGATGTGGTATCTACCTCTTCGTCCGAGCCGGATGAGCCTTATCCGGTGGACACTCAGTCCTCGTTTTTAAAGTTGGATCTGCCTCGGTGTAAGGACGAGGTGGTTCCGGAGGAATGGGAGATCTTTGACCCCTGGGACGGTCTTCGTAAGGAGGTGTTGGGTCCTGAAACCAACAGATTTCCTCCCAACTACAAGTTTAAGCCCACTCTGCCCGCAGTCAAATGGAAGTACAGCGACCATGAGATGCGGAGTCTTGCCCTTTACGACAGCAAGGGTAAGCCTTATTTGGCGAAGAAATCTGCAGAAGCGTTCAAACGGGCGCATGCTGCATACTACCTTGAGATTGCTGCGGAGATCAAGCCGCTTCGCGGGTCTTGGGTAGTGCTTCCCCGAGAGGGTCAGAGCCTGGCAGATGTACCAGAGGGGTACACTGCTGTTTATATGAAGCAGCTGGAGTTCGGGCTTAGATTCCCCATCCACTGGTTCTTGGAGTGGGTTCTCTGCCAGTATCATATGACTCTCTGCCAAGTCAATCCCCATTCTCTGAAGAAGATTCTGGGGTTTATTTGGGTTTGTGAAGCTCTGGGCTTCCCCCTCACCATGAAACTCTTTCAATGCCTGTTTTACTTTAAGAGGCAGGGGGGGGAGTATAGCTTTTTCACCGGCTCGGTGCGGGCCAATCATCTGACGGTCTATCCCGTTGATCTCAGTCTGAAAGATTGGCGGGATAGTTTTGTCTTTGTTAGAGTACCGACGGAGGAAGGGCACCCTTATCAATTTAGGGCCCCTCTGCGCCCTGTGGAGCCTAACTTCCAGAGGCAGTTGGACCCGAATGTGCTGAACTGGGACGAGAGGGTAGCTTACTACTACTTCAAGTCCAGATCCAAGGTTACTGCCGGGAAGCAGTTTCTTCCCAAGTACTGGTTACCGCATCACTATGTGATGTGTCAAAATGCCTTCTTGAGGATAGGCCATATGTCCCCTGACTATACTACGGGTAAGCGCTCTGCCAACTTTTAACTCTGCTTCTCATTTTCCATTCTGCTGTGATTCATTGTTTGTACTGTGCTGCAGCTCCGTGCAGACAGTTTGTTCGCCAAGTGATTAAGGGTGGGTTTTGAGCTGGCGGGCGTGTTCTGCCCCTTTCCATTATTTTCCTTCTGCATTCTGACTTGCTGTAGCTAACGAGTATTCTAATATTGCAGAGACTCTGGGGTCTGCCATTCCTTGGGAGCTGGGTTTGAGTCAGTCTTCAGTGTGTCACAGGTATCGTCCGGTACCTGACCCAGGGACCTACACCGTCCCTGACTTCATCAGGGAGATTAACACTACCTCCTTGGACCATCCTTCCCTCCGGACCAAGCACCCGGAACTTGTGGATAGGTTTACTGGGACGTCCCGGCCGCAAGGGGGCCCCTCTGCCACTGTCACAGAGATTCAATCTGATGACGAGGAGGAGGCGGCGGCTGTTCCTCTGCAGATCCATCGTTCCCGGCAGATGCGCAATGATGTTGGTGGATCTGCAGAGGGGGCCAGCACTCTGCAAGGGACTGTTCTGATTGTTGAGCCCCTGCAACAGCTTCCTCCTGCGCAACCAGGTATTACTTATGATGAACCCCAAGGTATTCTTTCTGCTTGTGTGCACTCTGCTAATCGCTTCTCATTTTCTCTTTTTACTTTCAGAACCGCCTGTGGTGGAGGATGTGCCCATGGGAGGGCCTGACCAAGCGGCGACAGAGTTTGACAGGACGGAGAAAGAACCTACTCTAGTGGGTGGTTCTGCTCAGCCTGATGAAGCTGGTCAGGAGTCCCATCAAGCCATGACAGAGTTTGACAGGACGGGAGCGGAGGCTGCTAAGACTGTCACGACTCAGTCTGCTGAGGATCAGAGTGAGGGCCAGTCAGGTAGCTGTCTTCTTGAGACCCAAACTGCTCTTTGTTATCGGTTTCTTTTTACCTGCACCTTCTTGATTTCCCTGTTTTTATTTTAATATGATAGGTTCTGCTGGGCAGGCCGTCCCTACGCCCGTTCAGACTAACCAGGAGACGGTGGAGCCTCTCCAGCATGAGAGGGTGGAGCAGCGGAGCTTGGCTTCCGTCCCAGTGGTGGAGACTGTCTTGTCTCTCCCTGTCCAGAAGTCTACTCCTCCTGTCCAGAGGCCTACTCCTCCTGGTAGGAAGGCTGCTCCTCCTCCTCCCAGAGGCTTTAAGCAGGTCCTTGCCCCTACTCCTGAGGATCTGGCGCGTGTGGTTAGTGTTTCCTTTTCCTCTCTTCCCTCTTGTAGAGTCAATTCGTTCTGTGCCTTACTTTGTTGACGGCATTTTTTACCTTTTGTTTTCTTCAGCAGCAATTGTGGGCTAGGAAGGTGCAGTCTGCTGCGGCTCTTCAGACCTCTGCTCCCACTGCGGGCCAGCTTAAACCCCTTGCAGAGGGTGCTCAGCAGACTACGGCTGAGCCTGAGGTCTCTTCTCATTCCCAGAAGAGGTCAGCAGAGAGGCAGAGTGAGGAAGGAGCTCCTCCTCAGAAGAAGACTCGTCTCCCTGCTGACTCCCCTCGGATCGTTGTTGTTGAGGACGACGTCGCCACCAAAGGTGTGTATCCCTTACCTGGTCTTAGCTCCGGCCTTTTCCCTTCTGTGGAACTGACTGGACTTTATTTTGGCTCAGGTTCTCTGCAGAGGGAATCGGCGGACGACCAGCACGAGGCTCAGGGGCGGGAGCAGATGTCCGTGGCCTTCCCTGATCCCAGTGAGTTGTTGAAGCTTCTGGCAAGTCGCTTCTCACCGGACTATGCTGTTCAAGATGTCCCCCTGGTGAGTTGTCTGTCCTTTTTACAGTCATCTGTTTAGGACATTAAGATTTCTTTCTGATCTGCTTTTTCCTTGATTACAGGCTGCACGGGCCGGCGCCTTCATTGGGGAGTTCTGCCATGCTGTAGGGCTGGGTAGACATGAGGCAGATCTCCCTGAACTGCAGCAGCTTAAGGCTCAGGTAGCACAGCAGAGAGCAGAGTATGCCAAGCTGAAATCCCAGAACTCTCTGATTGTGTCCACCTGCCGCGAAACTGAGGAGGAGAGGGATGCTCTGATTGTGGAGCGCGACACCTTGCGGACCGTCAACCAACGCATGGAGGGTCAGGCGGCGCAAGCAGAGGCTATCGCGGCTGAGCATTCCCGGCTCTCTTCTCAGCTTAGTGAGGCATTGTCTCGTGCTTCGACGGTGGAGACTAAGCTGAAGACCTCCGAGGCCCGGCTGCAGGCAGCGTTGAAGGAGCAGGAGCAGCTCAGGGGTCAGCTCTCTGCTATACGGGCTGATCATGAAGGCTGCTCTGCTAAATTGGCTCTGCAAGCCAAGGAGGCTGAGGCAGCTCTAAGACAGAAGGAGGAGGAGCTAGGGGCAGAGTTCTCCAAGTTGCTTTCTGAGAGGGAGGCTCAGCAGGCTAAGGAGGCTGAGGTAGCCCTAAAGCAGAAAGAGGCTCAGCTGCTGGCGGAGGAGGCTGCCCGGGCTGCGCAGATTGAGGAGGCATTTGGGAACAAGTACTGGGAGGACTGCAAAGTTGCGGTCCGCAGGGTTCTCTGGCATTTGCAGCCCTCTTTCAACTGGGATGCCTTTGAGGACGCCTATGCCAGTCAAGTGCATATGCGACCTCCGGTGACTCAGGAGCTCAGAGATCTGGAGTTGCTCTACTCTCTGCCTTCAGAGGGAGAATCTTCAGAGCAGCAAGTTGATGGGAGCTCTGCAAAGGATGGCAGCTCCGTTCTTAAGCAATAGGAACTCGGGCGGCTATCTCATGCTTCGCCTCAGTCTTCTTGTGACTCCTGTCTGAGCTGCTGAGGTAGGTGAGCTGGGAGCCTGTGCTGAACTGATTGCAGTCCTCCGTTTTTGCCCTCCGATTATATCCTAATTGACTTATCTTGTAATATTTGTAACTAAATAGTCAAACATTTCCTTTTCATCTGTATTTGCTCCCTTCTTTTGATTAGGTAGCCGCCGTTGTTGTAGTACTATGTAGCACTCTGATTTGGCTTATAGTCAGATCTTCTTATGTAAGATTCAATTATTTTTCCTGCAATGCGAGTTGCGTTCTTCTGTTGACTTTTGTGCTTTCTATTTGATGCATACCAAGTTTTGTTATTTCTGCTAAGTACTTGCGTTCTGCTCTGATGATGAGTCTGCCGTGCCATCAAGCAATATATTTGGGCGTTTTTGTTTACTTGGCTTGGTGGCCGGTGAGATTTGCTCAGAGCTGGGACTTTAGGGGCCCTTTACTCTTCTGCTCTGCCTTATGTATGACAAAGGTTCAACAACAGCAGAGCAGAGAAGGTATTTTGACGCCCTAAGTCATGATGGTTCTGGGAGTTTTGGGGTTCGCCCTTTAGCTCCTTCTTCCATCTTTTTCGTGTCGGCAGAACGCCAGAACAAAAGGTTAACCTGGAGTTCGTGTCGGGATACGCTTTGGTTCTTAGGAACGCTCGCGTCCCCATTAGCCTTAGGTGTCTATGACTTATCCTTGCTGCTTTTTGGGTCTTCGGCCCCGCAGGTTTAGAGGTAGAGGACTATGACATCGGTAAGTCGAGTCGGCATTCGATCACTCTGCGGGCCTCAGGGGCTCTTGGACAGAGTTAACCTTTTGGCCGACTCCCTTTCTTCATTATATAGTTTACTTTTGTGTCTGAAGAGCCTCTTCAGCCTTCAGTCTGACTCAGACCCTGTTTTCTTTTGCCAGACTGTGGTATTTTTTCTCAGTCTGCTAAGGGTCTATCTGATTTTGGCATTTTGTTTTTCATAAAGAATTGATAAGGGGACGGGGGTTTAATGCGAAATGGAGAGTGGTGGACAAAGGGTGGCTCAAAGGCCTTTCATTCATGGGCGTTTTGATACAATCTGGGTTACACGAAGTATTTTTTCAATATTCGGGCGTTCCAGTTGCTTTTCAGTTCACTTCCATCCATTCTTTTCAGTCTGTAGGTTCCGGGGTGTAGCTCTTCACTAACCTGGTAGGGTCCCTCCCACTTAGCCGACAGCTTTCCGTGTATTTTGTCTTTTTGCACAGCTGCTGCATTTCTGAGTACCAGATCCCCTACCTCCAGAGGCCTGGCCCTCACTTTCCGGTTATAGTATCTGCTGACTCTGGCTTTGTAGGCTTCCATTCTGAACCTAACTTCGTTTCTGTATTCATCCAGCAGATCTAGATTTGTCCTCAGGGCCTCGTCATTCAGACCTGGCTCAAATAGGCTGATCCTCAGACTCTCGGACCCGATCTCAACAGGCATGACAGCTTCAGAACCATATAACAGGAAGGGGGTCTGCCCAGTTGATTCTTTGATTGTGGTTCTTATCGACCACAGAGTGTTAGGCAGCTCCTCTAGCCACTTGCTTTTTTGCTCCTCCAGCTTCTTCTGCAGGCCTATCAGGATCTGCTTGTTAGCGGCTTCGGCCTGACCGTTGCACTGAGGGTTGCAGACTGAAGATAGGGCATATTTGATCCCAAACTGCTCCAACCACCCTGATAGGGGCATGTTGTCAAACTGTCTCCCGTGGTCGAAGACGAAAGCCTTCGGAATCCCGTATCTGGTGATGATGTTCTGCCACAAAAATTTTCTGACGGCTGCTTCTGTGATGGTGGATAGGGCTTCTGCCTCTATCCACTTAGTGAAGTAATCTACTCCCACAATTAACCATCTCTTCTGATATTGGGCCGTTGTGAAGGGTCCCAGGATGTCTAGCCCCCATTGGGCGAATGGGATAGGGTTGTAGATTGGCATGAGGTCGTTTGCGGGTAGCTTGATGTTCGGTGCAAACCTCTGGCAGCTGTCGCATTTTTTCACCAGAGCTTCAGAGTCAGCTTTCATTGTGGGCCAATAATAACCGGCTCTGAGAGCTTTATGGGCCAGAGCTCTTGGTCCGATATGGTGTCCGCAGAGTCCCTCATGAATCTCCCTCAATATGTAGTCTGCATCTCTCTGCCCTACGCATTTGAGTAGGGGCAGAGAAAAGACTTCCTGTATAGCTCGTCCCCGATCAGGCAGTATCTGCATGCTGTCAGCTTGAGTTTTCTTGCTTTCATTTTTCCTTCTGGTAATTTGCCAGTCTGTTTATACTCAGCGATCTCCTTGATCCACTTTGGCATATCTTCCAGTTCCAAAACTCGCTCTGCATCCTCGCAGATTGCACTGGTGGGTCTTACTTCCACCAGAACAGACCTATTCAGCTCTTGCAGACTGCTGCTTCCCAATTTGGACAGGACATCTGCTTGTGCGTTCTGTGCTCTAGGCACTTGTTCAATTCTAAAAGTTTCAAAATTTGAAATCAGAGACCTCATCCTGGCTAGGTAGCTCTGCATCGTCGGCTCCTTGGCCTCATACTCCCCCTTGACTTGGTTGGTTACCAACTGAGAGTCAATTTTGAGGTGGACGTGCTTGGCTTCCAGGGTCTGGCAGAGCTGCAATCCAGCGATGGCCGCTTCGTACTCTGATTCATTATTGGTTGCCGAAAACATGAACTTCAGGGCATATTCAATGATTTTCCCCTCTGGGGTTCTGATGACCACGCCTGCCCCAGAGCCGTTGATGGTTGCAGACCCATCTGTAAAGACTTCCCAGGCTCTGGGCTCTCCTACTGATTCCTGATAGGCACACTCTGCTAGGAAGTCAGCTAGAGCTTGTGCTTTTATGGCGGTTCGCGGGGCGAATTTGATACCGAACCCTGTCAGCTCCAGGGCCCAGTTCATGATTCTCCCTGATTTGTCTACCTTCTCCATTGCTTTTTCCAGAGGCATATTTGTCAGCACAATGACGGGATGTGCGTCAAAATATGGCCTCAGCTTTCTGGTGGCCAGCACTACTGCGTAGGCTGCCCTCTCTATCAATGGGTAGCGTGTTTCTGCACCCGTGAGGGTGTGGCTTACAAAATATACCGGCTGCTGCTTCTTGTTCTCTTCCTTCAGCAGGACTGCACTCACAGTTGCAGCTGTAACGGCAATGTATAGGAAGAGAGCTTCCCCTGTCTTGGGTCTGGCCAGTGTTGGCAGGCCAGAGAGGTGTGACTTCAACTTCTGGAATGCCTCCTTCTGCTCTGCTTCCCACCTGAACTCTTTGTTCCCCTTCAATATTTTGAAGAATGGGAGAGCTTTCTCTGCAGACTGAGCTATGAATCTGGACAGGGCTGTCGTTCTGCCTGTCAGCCTCTGGATGTCTCTGATGCTTTTAGGCTCTGGCAGATCCATAGCTGCTTTTACTTTGTCGGGATTCGCGTCGATCCCCCTTTCGCTGACTAGATAGCCCAGGAATTTCCCTGACCGTACTCCAAACACGCATTTCTTAGGATTCAGCTTCATGCTGTGTTTGCGGAGGTTGGCGAAGGTCTCCTTTAGGTCTGCTATGTGGTCAATCTCAGTTTTGCTCTTGGTGATGACGTCATCAACGTACACCTCCAAATTCCTTCCCCTTTGACCGGCAAAGACCTGATCCATCAGCCTTTGATAGGTGGCGCCTGCGTTCTTCAGCCCGAAGGGCATCATGACATAGCAGAATACCCCGATAGGGGTGATGAATGCCGTCTTCTCCTTGTCTGCAGGGTCCATGAAGATCTGATGGTATCCGCTGAATGCGTCCATGAAGCTGAGCAGAGCGTGCCCACTGGTAGAGTCTACCAGCTGGTCGATTCTTGGCAAGGGATAGCAGTCCTTGGGGCAGGCTTTGTTGAGGTCTGTGAAGTCAACGCACATCCTCCAGCTCCCGTTCGTCTTCTTAACCATTACCACATTGGCCAACCATTCTGGATATTTACAGGGCTCTATGAACCCTGCCTCAAGCAGCTTCTGAACTTCTTCCTCGATGGCTTTATTTTTCTCCGCAGAGTAGTTCCTCCTCTTCTGCTTCACAGGTCTGTATCCTGCAGCGGTGTTTAACTTGTGGTTGATGGTGGCTGGGTCCACCCCAGGCATCTCAGCTGCCGAGAAAGCGAACACATCTGCATTCTCTTTCAGCAGACTGATTAGGTTGACTCTGGTTTCAGGATCCAGGTCTTTGCCTATCCTGACTGCCCGGCCTTCTTCCGGTCCCAAGAGTACCTCTTCGGTCTCTTCCCCCGGTTCAGGCTTATTTGCCTCCTGCTCTGCTTCTGGCCGAGCATCGGCCTCACTGATAGCAGCACACTCTTCCTCTCTTTGCTTGGCCTCTTTGGCCTTTCCTTCCTTTCTTTCTTTCCCGGCTTCTTCAGCCTGGTCCTTCTTGGCTTCTTCGGCCTCTTTCCTCTTTCCTTCTTTCTTTTCCTTTCTCCTCTTTCTCCTGGACCCAGAGTGGTCGGGAGGAGGAGGTCTTTTATCCTTCTTTAGGGCGGTCAGATTGCATGACCTAGCTGCTCTCTGGTCTCCCTTCAGTCTGCCCACTTCTCCAGTACTGCTTAAGAAAAGCATGGTCTGATGATGGGTTGACGGGATTCCCTGTACTGCCTCGATGAACTTCCTTCCCATCAGAGCGTTGTATGGTGACGGGAGGTCTACCACCAGAAACTCTTGTACTACTGCTCTCTTCACTCCGTTCTGCCCCTCTGTGGTCACTGTCAGATGTATTTTCCCCTCTGGGATGATGGAATTCCTCGTGAATCCGACGATTGGAGTTCCTCCTTGCTTCAGCGTTGAACGATCTAGCTCCATTTTATCGAAGGTATCCTTATAAAGGATATTCACGGCGCTCCCGCCATCTACCAGTATTCTTCGTACATCTATCCTGCTAATCTCCAGAGTGACCACAAGAGGGTCAGAGTGCGGGAAACTGATGCCTTTGCAGTCTTCTGCTGTGAAGGTCATGTTTGGTAGATCTGGGCTCAGCTCTGCCTGGTTGATGGAGTAGAGGTTGGGGTGGGTGAGTTGCCTTAGGTGAGCCCTCTCTCCCCCTATCGAGCTAGAGCTGCCAAATATGACGTATACCGTCTTCTTTTTCCCTTCCTTGATCTCTGCTCGCTTGTCCTGCAGTGTCTGCCCTTCGCTCTGTTGCTCCTTCTCCTTGATCCCCTGATTCCAGGCGAGGTACTCTTTGAAGTAGCCTCGTCTGATCAGGCTTTCCAGATCGTTTTTCAGGCTTATGCAGTCTTCTGTATTGTGGCCCGGCGCCTCATCGAAAGCGCAGAACTCTGCCATGTTTGAGCCTAGGCTTCTCTTCTTGGTGGGTGGTGGTCTGTGCCACCTGCTGTCATCTCTGTGGGTCAGAAAGATCTCAGCCCTTGGCGCGCTGAGGTTGCTATAGTTGTTATATTTCTCTTGGGCCTTCAGCCGGTCTGCTTCTCTCTCTGCTTCTTTTTGTTTTTCTCTCCCTCTGCTCTGATGGGGCCTGGGGCCTCCAAAATTCAGTCTGCCTCCCATGAACTGGTGCTCATTCTGCCTGGTACCCTGTCTAGCAGGTCTGCCTGTTTCTGCTCCGTGTGTCGATGCTTTGTTGAAATCTTCGACGGCTATGTATTTTTCTGCCAGGGCCAGGGCCTCGCTGAGTTCTTTCATGGTGACCCATTTAAGATCATCTCTGAATTTACTGGTGTGGGGTAGGGCGTTCCTCAGAGCGTGCAGAGCGAGCTTCTGCTCCAGCTCTGGGATATGCACCAGCTCTTTGTTGAACCTCCCTATGAAATCCCGCAAGCTTTCATTCTGAGTCTGCTTCAGCAATAGCAGCTCGTGTGTGGATTTGTTCCTCCTACTTCCCCTAACGAAATGCTCTTTGAATCTCTTCTTCAGTTCATCAAAGTTAGCAATCGTTCCCTGGGGAATAGTCCTGAACCAGGTTTGTGCTATCCCTGTCAGAGTGGCACGGAAGTGTCTGCACCATGTGGCCTCATTGTAATTTCCTAGTTCCATGTGGGTCTCAAAGGCTGCCACATGCTCCTTTGGGTCTCCCTCCCCTTCGAACTTGAGATTGGACGGGAGCTTCGCTTTTGACACCCTGGCCGCAATGATTTCAGGTGTGAAGGGAGACTTGGAAGGAGATCTAATCTCCTCTGCAGGTGAGACCACAATGGGTCTGGAGTTGACTCTATGGGCTATGAGTCCTCTGAGGTCTGTGGGGGCTCCATTATCGCCAGAGCCCTCCTCTGGTATTGTTCCTAATCTCAGGCTGACATGCCTTCGACCGTTCCGCCACCAGGCGCAGACAGGGCCTCTTCAGCTCCTGAGTTGTGCCTGGTTCTGGGTCGCGGCTGGACATTCTGGGCCACGCCCCTTGGACTTCCTCTGTGGACAGATCTCCGACTTGAGCCTGCCGTATACCCTGTGGGTGTCGGTTCTTTGAACATACTGGGATGATCTTGCTGCATTATTTCAGTATCCCACTCTGCTTCCTGCCAGCCCCTCCTGATGTACCCGGGTCCAGAGCGGCTAGATAGGCCATACTCCGACGTCGGGGTGGGTGTAATGTTCGTCATATTGTACCCGCATAAGGGGTCTGCCGTGGCTGCCTCCTCTTCAGATGACAGTCGCAGGTGCCTTCGAACTGAATCGTGTGTTCCGGTTCTTTTTCTCTTTCGAGTAGGTTGGCTTCCAACAGTTTGCATAAACTGTTGAGCAGACTACAGCACTTGAAAAGCTGCTTGAAGTTGCTCCGGTGTGGGCATGACAACTAAGCTGCTTGGCTGTGGGGTCTGCCTGGTTTCACGGTGAGGGGTGATGGTGTTTTCCCTCCTGCCTGATCTGGTGGTAGCAGCACTACCCCTTCTTGTTGATCTCGTGTTTGTTTCTCTCAGTGGAGAGTTGCTTTCTCCTCCTGAACTGTCGGAACCGAGCGTTTCTGAGGTTGGAACCACCATTGCGAAGTTGTAGATTGGGCTTTTCTACTCTTCCCCTCCTTCTAGCGCCAAATTGTTTCTGTCCAAGACAGCAACAGTGAATGTGGTGGTGGGTACTTGGTGGAATCGTGGCTCCCAAACGTCCTTCGTGGTGGTGGTTACCTGCAAAACAAGGAGAAACCTCGGGGGTGGTTCCGAGGATCGCCTCTCCGATGCCTAAGTCAGTCCAAATTGAGCACAAGATCTCTAGTAGAGAGAAAACGAGTATCAAGTGCAAGTATTTTGTGAGTGTTTGATTGAACGTACCTTACCCATGCATGGGCTGGGGTATTTATATGAGACATGGACTTGTAACTGACCTAGTAAAGTGAGTGGGCCTCTTTGAAAGTGGGCCAAGGTGGAACGAGGCCTTCATTAAACTCCAGCCTAAAGGCTATGTCCGGAGCGGTCTGCCTGAGGAGGTCTGCTCTGCTCCAGGCGCTCTGACGTAGAGTGGCAGGCTGCTGCCAGCTGGAGGTCTGCTAGGTAGACCCCATACAATTTAGAATTAAAAGAATTGCTCACTGAAGCTCTGAGCTAACAGACAAAATCAATTTTCTAGCAAATCAACCAGCTTTTTCATCCTTAGAAAACAAGAAAAATGGGTGCTTGAACGCAACTTCGCATGTAAACCAAGTCTAGCTTAGCAGGCAGACTCTTATAAGTGGAGGGAGAGGAGAATGATAAGAGAAATCTAGTTACAATGACCGGTATAAATCGTATCTGTGACTTTGAACCTCCGACTTACTACACCAAATACTACTTGGTAGGATACGCAATTACTTAAAAATACTAATGTCCTCACCAATATTTTCAAAGTACTCCATAAATTGGTCGTCTTTGAATGGATTATTAAAACATGTACAGCATCCTCACGGAAGCTCTCAGTTGACAAACAAAATCAACTCCCTAGCTAATCAAGCTGCTTGTTCACCCCCAAAAAACCAGAAAAAATGGTGTTTCTTTTGAACCCAGCTACCATTTCATCTGTTTACCTAACAATTACAGCTCTTTTACTCAAATCAGCAACTTCTCAAGATATAACTTCTGTCTACATGCATGGAAACTGTTCAGATGGTAGGCAGTTTGATCAGGGAAGTGAATACCAAACCAATCTTTATTACCTTATATCCAACCTCACTGCGAATTCGGACACACGAAAATTCTATAATTTCACCACTGGAGTATATCCAAATAGAGTATATGGCCTTTTCCTTTGTAACAGTGTTGTTGAGAATCAGATCTGCCAAAGTTGTATTCAGTCTGCAGCAAATCAAATTCTACAAATATGTCCATCAAGTGTTGAGGCGATAGTCTGGTATTCGTTATGCATGTTGAGGTACGCAAACCACTCTATCTTTGCCACTAACGATGTCTCGACACACTATGTTTACACGTATGGTCCAAGCGACTATAGCCGGTTCAATCAACAAATGTCGAATGCATTTATCGGTCTCTTTAGTGTGGCGTCTGCTCAGTGTTTATCACTGGCCTCTGCCACAACAGTTGGTATTCTTGAAGAAGATATAACAATGAATCCTGCAGTAGACTGCACTCCAGATCTAAGCCCCTCAGATTGCCGCAGCTGCTTACAAACTGGTTTAGGCCGGCTTCCAACTGGAGGTCAACAACTAGTACTGGTTCTGCAGCCAAGTTGCCGATTGACGAACGTTTTTCTTGATACCTCATTTTTGTTACCTTCAGGTATACATCAGTCAACTGTAACTATGGTCTTTACTGCATAATTACTATCATCTAGAGAAAGATCAACAGGAGTTTTGGCCTGAACAAAGTCTGGTTAGTAACTTTTTGGCTGGGACACTGGATTGGGCCCGGCCCAGTTTTTAAGATGGTTCTTTTGAGCTTTGGGCATGATTAACTAGGCCCAATAAGCAAATTGGAGCATATTTCACGCTTAGGACTGAAAAGTCTTAATTGGCCAGAGCTGATTTTTTGGGGGTTCAGGGCAGAAGTTTCCACCCCGAAAATAAGGCTCGACTAGGACCATTAGGATGTTCGAAGTGTTCTATATCACAAGGACCCTCAAAAGTAGGACGTCCCCAATATTCTGACTTAAATAGTTTAAATGGGTGCTTATCTTTTTTATTAGACTTTTCAATTAAGAAATGGGCACAAAATATTTTGTGACTTGTAGCTATCCTAAATTACGTTAGTTCTTATTCTTATTGATCCATTATAACATTACAATAGGGCCATCTGTTCTTTCCATATTTAGTGGCCTGTAGCTATCTAGAATTACGTTAAGTCTTGTTCGACCTGATTCCTTAGCTCGCAACATGCGTTTTTTTTGGGAGAAATCCCTCCCCATTCCATGATCACCTCCACCATAATCTCCTCACACTGCCAAAGCATACAATATTAGTGTCATTCACCCCGACTTCCCTGTTACATGAGTACATGACACGCTCAGATGATGGTGTGATACGAGTAACCTCATTTGTGTTTCTATCTCTATTTGTGCTGGTCAATAACCAATTATGTATTACCAATAACTCAATTAGAGGTAACAGTTCCCACATATATCAAGTATAGTAACCCCCCCTCTGTGCAAGATTTTGAGAAACTACTCTTTAAAAAATTTGCTTGATTTCACATGTGCTTCTGTTAAGATGATAATAAACTCCTTCTACTTTTAAAGAATTTGTCTTATTTTTCAGAGCCGAATAAGAAGTTATACATCGGAATCGGTGTAATTTCAGCAATTGCGGGAGTATCTATGGTCTTGATTGTTTTACTTATTTGTTGTCTCAAGAGAAGAAAGGCCCCAAAGAAACTAGCTGGTAAATTTCGTTCTTGCGCTCTCCCTCCTAATTGAAATCAACAGAGGAAACAAACTAACAAAAAGTATTGAAGTTAAAAATTTAACCACTTAAACTTCTCCACATGTTCCAGGGCTAGAAGAAATGGAAAGCATGGATAGCTTGCAAATAGAATTTGATTCCATCAAATTCGCCACATACAACTTCTCGGAAGCCAACAAGCTTGGAGAAGGTGGATTTGGTATTGTTTATATGGTATGAAAGATTAGAATGTTATTTTAGTTTCATGCTTTACCTTGCTAGAGAAATATACTTATGTGAGGAAAGACGATAATTTCAGGGGACGCTCTCGGATGGACAGTCTGTAGCTGTTAAGCGACTGTCAAATGCTTCAGGACAAGGGATTAGGGAGTTTAAGACGGAGGCTTGTTTAGCTGCAAAACTTCAGCACAAAAATCTCGTTAAAGTTTATGGGTTTTGCTTGGAAGGAAATGAGATGTTGCTGGTCTACGAGTTTGTGCCTAACAAGAGCCTTGATCGCTTTTTGTTCGGTCTGTTTTATTTAGTTCCTTGCAATATACAACTATATTTCGTCACTATAGTTGATATTTTATCTTTTCTATTAGTCACCAACATTAATGAAGATATAGGAGTAGCTAACCTGACTGTTAGCTTATGCATACAGAGGAATACTACAAGGCTTCACAATTTTGGGGCCTTAGAATATGAAATGTCATATAGCTAATTTGGAAGCAACATAAATTCTTATTAAGGATGCCTCAATTTAATAAGCCAGCACAATTTTGATTGTCAGATTGGTGATCAAGTCCAGTATCTGCTGATCTAACCACAGTAGCGTACTTTATTACAAGATTGTCTCATAGTGTGTTTGTGTAAAATGCAGATGCTAAACGAGGAGCAAATTTAAAGTGGGGAACTCGTTACAAGATCATAGTCGGAATTGCGCAAGGTCTACAATACCTACATGAAGACTCGTGTCCTAAAATTATTCATAGGGATCTCAAACCGAGTAACATCTTGTTAGATGGAGAGATGAATCCCAAAATTGCTGATTTTGGCATGGCAAAGCGTTTTGGAGGAGAGCAAACTCAAGGGAATTATACAAGCAGAATTGGAGGCACATTGTAAGATTTAAACTTTGGTTATATGATTTGGTTGTTAAACTTTATAGATTGCATATGAATTAACTAGTTCCATATATAGATGCCTTGCTTGGTGCCTATACTTTTTATGGGGTTAATCATATCCTTAACTTTCAAACCAATTTTAAATTGGTCAAGGAGATGAAAATGCCTTGATTAAAAAGTCAAGCATTCACATGTGTTTTGTTTCATATTCCTTGTCACACATAAACTCCATTCACGCTATCAAACTTTCTATTTGATTTCACGACTCCTAAAACACACATTTGACTATTAATATCTTTATCTACTCGTAAAAATTGATATTTTCAATACGTAGCTACGTATGTTATGTATTGAAGAGGGGTTAGGTTAACATATATGGACTCTGCAAAAAGCGAGAGGGAAGTTTAGACTGGGACGAAGAGATTCTTGCATTAAATTTTCAAATATATTATCTATGACACTTATATGTAATACATTACACAGTGGATACATGGCTCCAGAATATGTAGCAAGAGGGCACTTTTCAATAAAATCGGACATCTTTAGTTATGGTGTTATACTTTTGGAGATTGTTAGTGGATCAAGGAATCTTCCAGATTCAATTTCACAAGAAGAAAACCTCCTAAATTATGTAAGTCCAAACTTCCAATAATTCAAGGTAACCTTCTGATCAAGTACAGTTTTGTTGCTTATACTTTCCTGGTAACACGAACTTTCAGGCATGGAGACTTTGGAACGAAGGGACACATATGAATTTGGTCGATGTAGCGTTAGGAAATAATTTCTCTAGAAGTGAAATTGAAAGATGTATACAAGTTGGGCTGTTGTGCACACAAGAGGATCCGGCGAAAAGGCCTAACATGGCGTCAGTTCTAATCATGCTTAACAATCAATTACATGTTAATCTTCCGTCACCTACTTCTCCTCCAGCTTTTCCTTACAAACATGAGACACCAGCAGTTTCACATCGAAGCTCTGGAATAGCGGCACAGGATTTTATCACCGAGTTGTCTCCTCGTTGATGGTATGGAAAAGGAAAGCAGACAACACATAAAATGTTGCTAAAACAAGAGGCAGTTTACACTTCGATATAGAATGTATATATAGTATTACTCAAGTATTATAGAATTGAAGAAATTTTTGTTACCTCCATTAAGTTCGCTATATATATTTAGGCGACTTTACGACAATAATTCAATAAAGAAATCAAATTCTGCCACTAATCATAGGAACAACATTTGGTGCACCCTAGAACAGCAAGTACAATACTCACACTGTACTAACCTCTCTGATGATTCCATTAAACTAATTATGAGCTGCGTCACCACAACCTCTACATTCATTCAAATAAATGGCAACAGTACAGTACTCAATCTTTCCATCCCACTAGAGGAATACGTCAAGGGGACCCTCTCCCCCTAAATCTCTTGGTTATATAAGCTGGCTACAGCTTCAACCACTAAGACGCTGCAAAATCTCAGACATAGTCGAATCATAGATAAAGTCCTCAAATCCATATCCGCCCAGTTCTCCACGGCCAAAGCGATAGAATTTTTGGAGACACTGGCAAGAGCCTTCTGACATCCATATTCAGTTAGCATAAGCTAAAAATTCACATGCCTATCATCTCTATTTCATGTTGACATGATAATGGAAATCAAACACTCTTCAAACACCAAATCTAGAATCTTAACATAATCTTTTGATAGGATTGTTATGAAATAAACATTAAATATGTTTGAGACTGCAGAATTATAGTCAACAATAAAATGTTAGCGAGAAAGCCAAAAAAAACAGAAGAAAATACACATGGAGAAATTGCATAAAATAATGTAACCTTTTGCCCGTTCGCAAATAATAATGCAACCTAAAGATTATTCTGGAATAATGCAACATTTATACCCCATTTATTTTAAACAAGTCAAAACCGAATAAAATTAATTTTACCCTGAATAATAGGTTAAGTGGCAAACATGTCGGCTTATAATTAGTTCTAATAAATTAATTTATAAAATAATTTAAAAATAAAAACATAAAACAAAAAAAAATTCCCACCCACCCCACCCCTAACCCCCACGCAGAATCACGACCCCCCCACGGCCCACCCCCAGCCACCCACAACCACCCACAACCACTGCCACCCACCCCATTTTCCGACCCCCAGCCACGGTCGAAACCACCCAACAACGACCCCCCATAAATCACCCAACAACGACCCCCCATAAATCACCCAACAACGACCCCCAGAAACCACCCAACAACGACCCCCCCACAAACCACCTCGAAAACAACGACCCCCGCGTGAAAACCACCCAAGCCCCGCCCAAGCAACCCAGCCACAACCGAAAATCACCAACCTCCCTCGAAAACGTTTCACCCCTGCCCAAAACCACCTCATTCAAGTGTTTTAACAAAAAGGGGGAGGGAGGAGTTCGTGGTGGCGCAGCCACGAGGAGGGGAGGGGAAGCGAAGGCGAAGGGGAGGGGGTTTCGTTCGGTGGTGGCGCAACGACGAGGAGGATAGGGGGAGGGGGAGGTGGGGGTGGGGGTTGGGCTTGAGAGCAGTAGGGGGTTGGGATTGGGACCGAGATCGAGCAGCAAGGTGGGGTTGGGGGTTGGGGGTTGGGGTTGGGGATGGAGCTGGCGCAACAGGGGGGTGGGGGGTTGGGGGTAGCGCAAATAAGATCATACGGATCCTGCTCCCGGTGTACATTAGCTTTTTTTCAATGTACCCAAAAATAAATGTCAGACATCTTAATAAATAAAGTATGAAATGAACATTAATTCATCTTCAATGAACATATGGGGCCAGTTTCTTCTCTCTACTCCATTATTTGACATTTTGAATTGATTTGACAAAAGAAATTCCCTCCAAATGTTCCAATTAACTTTGGCATATGTTCTTTTATATAATTTTATTGTTCACTGTGATTATTAAATATGCTCATTTATTTGTTTCAAATGTTCATTGTATAATCTTACTCAATTTCAGAAAAGTTTTTGTTCCAATTAACTTTGACATATGTTCTTTTATATAACCTTATTGTTCATTATATTTATTAAAGATATTCATTTATTGATATCAAATGTTCATTGTAAATAAATATTAGATTTATGTAAAAAAAAAACATGTCAAAGTTAGTTGGAAAGTTTACAATGAACATTTGAAATCAATAAATGAACATATATAATAACCATAATGAACAAAAAGTTATATAAAAGAACAAATGTCAAAGTTAATTGGAACAAAAACTTTTTTGAAATTGAACGTATTTTACATTGAACATTTGATATAAATAAATGAACATCTTGTATAACTATAATGAACAATAAAGTTATATAAATGAACATATGTCAAGTTACTGTGAATATTTTTTTTGTAAAAATTGAGTTTATTTTATGATGTACATATGGTATTTCTAATTGAACATGTTCAATATCGAGAATGAACATTAGCTTAAGGATAGTGAACAAATTTTAAGTTTAGTGGCGCCAATTAATTTTTTGAATTTCAAAAATTTTATTTGTGTACATTAGAATTCTTCAAATGTACATCGGATCACCATAATGACGTACATGATGACATGTGTTGGAGCACAATGCTCATTGTGCTCCAGGGTGCACCTTCCACTTATTGTGGGGGTAGGGGGGATTTTATCTTTTATTTTTTTAGTTTTTGTTAATATATTAATTAAAATTTATAGTTTTAAATAAAAATTACCAAGTGTTCAGGTAACCGGTAATTTGTCCTATTTAAATTAAATGGGGTATTAAGGTTGCATTATTCCAGAATAATCTTTAGGTTGCATTTATATTTGCGAATCGCCAAAAGGTTGCATTATTCTAGATAATATTTTCAAATATTTATGTGATTCTATTAATGTGACCTAATCCATTGGTATGGGATGTAGGAGCTTTTCTAATGTTCAACGGAGGAAAAACAAGGTGATTACAAGAGAAGTCTTTTTAATTTCATGGGCCTAATGGTTTCTTTTATAACATAAGGAAACCTTAAATAAACCTCTATGTAACAGTCTCAAACAATAGGAAAAATCATAACAAATAGGAAAAATTGGCGCCAACAGCACCAACTATTCGTTTGGTGCGCAAAACAGTACAAACTAAAGTTTGTGTCGTCCACGTACCACAATATTCGTTTGTGTTGTTTTGTGCACCCGGCGCATAAAGTTTGTGTTGTGCAATGCACCTTATTTAGTTTGTGTTGTTTTGTGCACCAAATCAATAGTTGGTGCTGTTGGAGTCAATTTTTCCTAACAAGTATCATGAAAAAACACATAACCCGCCCGGGCCCAAAACAATCCGCTTGGGCACTATGTCTACTCGCCCGAGCTCACCGGTCACTAAAATCTTCCCTTCTTTTTTTGTTACTATATGTGCTTATTAAGTGCCACTCAAACACTGTTCGAAATGGGATTTTAAGACATATATATCTAACACAGAGACATTGCACAATCCTCCAAAACTAGCCCTGTGTACAACAAATAAACTCTTCAGATAAAGGGTTAAGTACCCAAAGAGATGCCCAAGTCTGTTGATAAAAATGGTCAATTTATATGATCAAATATGACATATATACTAACATACAAAATGCACATCAAATGCTAACCAACATAGAAAAAATATAAATGAAAGTGATCACACGGTTGAAACTTGAAAGTGCTTCAAAAATCATGAATTTTTCTTTTCCTATCTAGTGGGTGTTATAAATTCTAATAATAGCTAGTTATGTGATGTAGTGGCCTGGTGGGTGAATTATTTAGTATATCATGATTTTTTTTTCTATCAGTATTATGCCCATGTTCATCACTACTTTAGGTAATTGCCTAATTTAGGATTATTAAGTCCATGTAATGTCTATTTGAGACATTTTGTTGACTCAGTGTATGAAACCAATTATTTGGTTAGTTGTATGCTTTGCTTTCCATATTGGGTAGATTCTAGTTGCTTGCATGTCTACTTTGATAGTCCTCCTGTTTTTTCACTAGTTTTATGCAATTTGAGTTCTCATTAACCAAAGTCAATGGGTCGATGGAAGCTTTCATATACACAAGGCAAAATGCAATAGAAGTGACTTCATTTCTGACACCCAAAAAATCAAAAAAATGTTGTCGGTTTTCAGCCCAACTATATTTCAACTTCTTTGTTTTACAGCTCTTCTGCTCAAGTTTGCATGTTCTCAGGACATACATGAGTACATACATGGCAACTGTTCGCATACACATTTTGAGCAGGGAAGTGAATACCAAACCAATCTTTACCATCTACTTTCTAATCTCACCTCAAATTCTGACACAAAAAAGTTCTATAATTATACAACTGGAGAAAATCCAAATAGAATGTATGGCCTTTGTTTTGGACGAATTTAATGTGGACGGGCAATTCGTCGAGATGATTTTGTAAGGCCAACAATTCAATAACCTCGATCGAAATAATATGAGAACAATAAGCAAGAACGTATGATAATATAAAGTAGTGAGTTGTTTAATAGCAAAAATACCGTGAGTAATACAATGAGATCAAATAAGTATTTATACTAATTACATAGGCCTTCTAGCCGTTTTTCTTAACCTAACCAATAGCCCCTCAACGGCTAAAACCTAACTAACAAGCTCCTAAATGTTAGGCGTCCAATCCCATCTCTACTTGGACTTGGTCTTCAGCTTCTTCACGTTCTGGGCCACGCGCTGCACTTGTGCCATGTCGTCCGTTATTTTAATGATAATCTGTAACATGCTCCTTGTCATTTTTAATTGTAACATTTTTAATGACATTATATATGATCGTTTAAGAAATCAGCTTTCTACTACCTGGTGGAATTATGAACTTGTTCCTGTTTCTGACATTATGAACTTCCATGCTTTCACTTCTGTTTATTTTAATTTTCCATCTCATCTTTGCCAAATGCTTTGATGCGACCTGGGAGTTGTATGGACTTGCTATTAAAACTGGGATCCTTGCAAATAAGATTGAAGACCTATTTCTGGAGTTTTCTGTTTAGTACAATTCAAGTTGAATTAGTGAATGAGGTTCTTAACATGCATTCAAGCGTTTTCTAATTTATTTGACTTCGTTATTCCGTTTTTTTTGAACCTATTTGTGTTTTGTTTTCTACAGAATTTGAAAATTACAACTTAGAGGACGATGTTGTCCACGTGGATCCTTGAATATGAACAGTGGATCAAGCAAGATATTGGAGTCATTAGTACTCTATGATGAACTACAGGTTCTCTATAATGTAGTACATGCTTTGTTTTGTTTGTAATTTCGAACATTGATATGTTTTTTTAACCTCAATATGCTCATCTGACTTGATACTACTTGGTTCATTGAACCTTTCAACATTGAAATTATAGGCGGTAGACTTGAGCAGACAAACAGTAGTAGTTTATGACTTGTGGGTTTTCTGCAATATTACAGACATCGGATCGGTCCTAAATCAGGTCCATCCAAAAGGACCCAAACAAATTCCAGTCCGGTTGGGTTTTGGACCGGTGCACAGTCCTCCTTGGATGGACATATAGCAAGTGAAAGTGTGAAACCTTTATGTAGATTGTTCTCCAGATTTAAGCCCCTCATCTTGCTGAAGCTGGCTAGAATCTTTCCAGGCTTTAGACGGGTGGTCAATTGGTCACCAATAAGAAATACCTCGCAACCAAACTGTCCAATGGACTATGCTTTCTTTGATGCTGGATCAGTCCTGCCTGCAGTTAGCTGAGAAAACAATCTTAATTTTGTATTCGTCTTTTTATAAGTATCTCAATTTCGAGTTTATTTTATATAATCCCAACATTAATATTGGGAATGTGATTTTCTTAATGAGATACTACTCGTTTCATATCGAAACAAGTTTTTTTGTAGATTTTTTGTTTGTAATTGGGTATTCTTTAGAATTAAAAGAATTGCTCACTGGAGCTCTGAGTTAACAAAAAAAAATCAATTTTCTAGCAAATCAACCAGCTTGTTCATCCTTAGAAAACAAGAAAAAATGGTGCTTGATATATGTTATTTAATGGAACTCATAAGTGATTAAGTTACAATGCTTTAAGATACATAATATGCATACAATATATGATTTTTTTATGTGGTAAGTAGAAGGAGCCCTGTTCGAACGCAACTTCGCATGTAAACCTAAGTCTAGCTTAGCAGGCAGACCCTTACAAGTGGAGGGAGAGGAGAATGATAAGAGAAATCAAGTTACAATGACCTGTATAAATCGTATCTGTGACTTTGTAGCTCCGACTTACTACGCTAAATACTACTTGGTAGAATACGCAATTACTTAAAAATACTAATGTCCCTCACCAATAATTTCAAAGTACTCCATAAATTGGTCGTCTTTGAATGGATTATTAAAACATGTACAGCATCCTCACGGAAGCTCTCAGTTGACAAACAAAATCAACTCCCTAGCTAATCAACCAGCTTGTTCACCCAAAAAAACCAGAAAAAATGGTGTTTCTTTTGAACCCAGCTACCATTTCATCTGTTTACCTAACAATTACAGCTCTTTTACTCAAATCAGCAACTTCTCAAGATATAACTTCTGTCTACATGCATGGAAACTGTTCAGATGGTAGGCAGTTTGATCAGGGAAGTGAATACCAAACCAATCTTTATTACCTTATATCCAACCTCACTGCGAATTCGGACACACGAAAATTCTATAATTTCACCACTGGAGTATATCCAAATAGAGTATATGGCCTTTTCCTTTGTAACAGTGTTGTTGAGAATCAGATCTGCCAAAGTTGTATTCAGTCTGCAGCAAATCAAATTCTACAAATATGTCCATCAAGTGTTGAGGCGATAGTCTGGTATTCGTTATGCATGTTGAGGTACGCAAACCACTCTATCTTTGCCACCAACGATGTCTCGACACACTATGTTTACATGTATGGTCCAAACGACTATAGCCGGTTCAATCAACAAATGTCGAATGCATTTATCGGTCTCTTTAGTATGGCGTCTGCTCAGTGTTTATCACTGGCCTCTGCCACAACAGTTGGTATTCTTGAAGAAGATATAACAATGAATCCTGCAGTAGACTGCACTCCAGATCTAAGCCCCTCAGATTGCCGCAGCTGCTTACAAACTGGTCTAGGCCGGCTTCCAACTGGAGGTCAACAGCTAGTACTAGTTCTGCAGCCAAGTTGCCGATTGATGAACATTTTTCTTGATACCTCATTTTTGTTACCTTCAGGTAATCATCAGTAAACTGTAACTATGGTCTTTACTGCATAATTACCATCATCTAGAGAAAGATCAACAGGAGTTTTGGCCTGAACAAAGTCTGGTTAGTAACTTTTTGGCCGGGACACTGGATTGGGCCCGGCCCAATTTTTTAAGATGGTTTTTCGAGCTTTGGGCATCATTAACTAGGCCCAATAAGCAAATTGGAGCACATTTCAGGCATAGGCCTGAAAAGTCTTAATTGGCCAGAGCTGATTTTTGGGGGTTTTGGACAGAAGTTTCCAACCCGAAAATAAGGCTCGACTAGGACCATTAGGATGTTCGAAGTGTTCTATATCACAAGGACCCTCAAAAGTAGGACGTCCCCAATATTCTGACTTAAATAGTTTAAATGGGTGCTTATCTTTTGTATTAGACTTTTCGATTAAGAAATGGGCACAAATTATTTTGTGACTTGTAGCTATCCAAAATTACGTTAATTCTTATTATTCTTATTGATCCATTATAACATTACAATAGGGCCATCTGATTTTTCTATATTTAGTGGCCTGTAGCTATCTAGAATTACGTTAAGTCTTGTTCGACCTGATCCCTTAGCTCGCAACATGCGTTTTTTTGGGAGAAATCCCTCCCCGTTCCATGATCACCTCCACCATAATCTCCTCACACTGCCAAAGCATACAATATTAGTATCATTCACCCCGACTTCCCTGTTACATGAGTACATGACACGCTCAAATGATGGTGTGATACGAGTAACCTCATTTGTGTTTCTATCTCTATTTGTGCTGGTCAATAACCAATTATGTATTACCAATAACTCAATTAGAGGTAACAGTTCCCACATATATCCAGTATAGTAATCCTACTCTGTGCAAAATTTTGAGAAACTACTCTTTAAAAAATTGGCTTGATTTCACATGTGCTTTCCTTAAGATGATAATAAACTCCTTCTATTTTTAAAGAATTTTTCTTATTTTTCAGAGCCGAATAAGAAGTTATACATCGGAATCGGTGTACTTTCAGCAATTGCGGGAGTATCTATGGTCTTGATTGTTTTACTTATTTGTTGTCTCAAGAGAAGAAAGGCCCCAAAGAAACTAGCTGGTAAATTTCGTTCTTGCGCTCTCCCTCTTGGTGGTATTCTCATCTTCTTCTCCACATGTTCCAGGGCTAGAAGAGATGGAAAGCATGGATAGCTTGCAAATAGAATTTGATTCCATCAAATCCGCCACATACAACTTCTCGGAAGCCAACAAGCTTGGAGAAGGTGGATTTGGTATTGTTTATATGGTATGAAAGATTAGAATGTTATTGAAGTTTCATACTTTACCTTGCTAGATATATATACTTATGTGAGGAAAGACGATAATTTCAGGGGACGCTCTCGGATGGACAGTCTGTAGCTGTTAAGCGACTGTCAAATGCTTCAGGACAAGGGATTAGGGAGAATAAGACGGAGGCTTGTTTAGCTGCAAAACTTCAGCACAAAAATCTCGTTGATCGCTTTTTGTTCGGTCTGTTTTATTTAGTTCCTTGCAATCTGCAACTATATTTCTTCACTATAGTTGATCTTTTTATCTTTTCTGTTAGTCACCAACGATTAATGAGGATGTGTAAGAGTAGCAGACCCGACTATTAGCTTGTGCATACCGAGGAATAGTACAAGGCTTCACAATTTTGGGGCCTTAGAAATTTAGAATATGAGATGTCATGTAGCTAATTTGAAAGCAACATAAATTCTTATTAAGGATGCCTCAATTTAATAAGCCAGCACAATTTTGATTGTCAGATTGGTGATCAAGTCCAGTATCTGCTGATCTAACCACAGTAGCGTACTTGATTACATGATTGTCTCATAGTGTGTTTGTGTAAAATGCAGATGCTAAACGAGGAGCAAATTTAAAGTGGGGAACTCTGTTAGGTCTATGGTGTGGAGATGGCTAAGAGCCAAGGTGACAAGAAGGGCTCATGAGGTGCAAGGAAGGAGCAAAGGGAGGCCTTGGCAGCTTCTGGTCGCGGGTCGCAACGGGCTGGTCGCGACATCCGTCGCGGGTCGCGACGGGCGCCTGTTGTTGCACCCTGTTTTCGCGTATTTCGTCTCACGTGAAGCCGTTTTGCTATTTTCGGGGGTAGTATAAATACCCCTCTTTTCCCCATTTGTACATATGACATAATATCACACAAATCAAGAGGCTAGAGAGAATTTCTAGGGTTTTGTGCCTTTGTCTGTGTAGCTTGAAATAGCTTGTATCTCTCTCAATCAATCATCAAGATCAATACTACTCCTTAGTGCTTGTGGGTTTTTACTCCCGGATTCTCGGGTCTTCCCACGGTGCCATTACTTAACCCTCTCTCTCATTTATTTCTTCATTTATTGTTGGATTGCTTTCTTGCTTGGTTGTTGGCTTTCATTGTTAATGTTGATGTTTGCAAACTAGTTTCTATATTGATTCTATGTTCTCAACAATTGGTATCAGAGCCTAGGTTAATCTTTGGTGATATTTGAGTTAGAGTTTGTGTGGAAACTTGTGTTTGTGATTGAAAATCAAAGTTTGTTGCTTTGGGTGTTTGGGATTGAAATTTTGGTGTAGAAATTTTATTCCTTGTTGTTGAAACCCTAGGTTGAGAACTTTGTGATTGTTTAATAATGGATGAGAGCAAGTTGAAGCTTGAGAAGTTTGATGGGAAGGACTTTGGCTTTTGGAAGATGCAAATAGAGGACTATTTGTACCAAAAGGGTCTTCATCTACCTCTTGAGGGCAAGAGACCGGATAGTATGAAGAAGGAAGATTGAAGAGTGTTGGATAGGCAAGCACTAGGTGTGATTAGATTGACATTGAGTAAGAGTGTAGCCTACAATGTCAAGGATGAAACATCGACGGTGGATGTCTTGCAAACATTGTCGAACATGTATGAGAAGCCTTCGGCAATGAACAAGGTGTTTCTTATGCGTCGGTTATTTGAGCTTGAGATGAATGATGGTACTTCGGCTCCGGAACACATAAATGAATTCAACTCGATTATTTCTCAATTGTCTTCGGTTAATATCAAGTTTGATGATGAGGTGAAGGCCTTGATTTTGTTGTCATCGTTGCCTAGGTCTTGGGATACGGTAGTTGCCGCCATTAGCAACTCTTCCGGCAAGGAGAAGTTAAGGAATGATGATGTGAGGGACTTAATCTTGAGTGAGAGCTTGAGGAGGAAGGAGTCCGGTGAGTCATCCGGTGGTGCCTATTCTAGTGAGACAAGGGGGCGATGGAGACAACAAAAGGGGAACCCAAGAGGGAGATCGAAGAGTAAGGGGAGGAGTAAATCGAGGGGGAAGGGAAACATTGTGTGTTGGAGTTGTGGAGTGAAGGGTCATACAAAAAGAGAGTGTCCGAATCCTAAGAAGAAGGGTGGCTCTAATCAAAAAAGAAATGATGATTCAAGTTCATCGGTAAGCTTGGCATCAAGCGATGAATTTGGGGATGCCTTGATCTTGAGCGTGGATAGTCCCATTGAGACATGGATACTTGATTCGGGTGCATCGTTTCATTCTTCACCATGTAAGGAAATTTTGCAGAACTTCAAGAGTGGCAAGTATGGGAAGGTGTTTCTTGCGGATGATAATCCGTTGGACATTGTGGGGAAGGGAGATGTGATGATCAAGAATTCAAGTGGGAGTTCTTGGAAGCTTGAAGATGTGAGGTACAATCCTAAGCTAAAAAAAAATTTGATTTCGGTGGGTCAATTGGACTCAAGTGGTTATAGAACTATGTTTGGGGAGAGTACTTGGAAGGTGTCAAGGGGTGCCATGGTGGTTGCTCGGGGCACGAAGACCGGTACCCTGTACACTACCTTAGGGTGTACTAATATGGTTGCTACAACCACGGAGTATGATACCAAGCTATGACATACTCGGCTTGGTCACATGAGTGAGAAAGGGATGAGGATGTTAGCTTCAATGGGTAAGTTGTCGGGCTTGAAATCAATCGACATGAAATTTTGTGAGACATGTGTCTTTGGGAAGCAAAAGAGGGTGTCTTTCACAAAAACCCAACGGTCCTTGAAGAAGGAGAAGCTAGCGCTTGTGCACACGGATGTATGGGGACCATACCCCATCAAGTCCCTTGGTGGATCTCACTATTTTGTTACCTTCATTGATGATTCAACCCGGAAAGTATGGGTCTACTTCATGAAGCACAAGTCGGAGGTGAATGAGAAGTTCAAGACTTGGAAGGCGGAGGTTGAAAATGCTTCGGGGGCGAAGATAAAGAGTATCAAGTCCGATAATGGAGGAGAGTATGAGTTGGAAGCTTACAAGGAACTTTGTAAGGAGCATGGCATTGTTTTGGTGGGGACTATTCCCGAAAAGCCTCGCCAAAATAGGGTAGCGGAGCGGATGAATAGAACACTACTTGAGTGAGCAAGGTGCATGAGGTTATTTGCGGGTCTCCCAAAGTGTTTTTGGGCGGATGCCGTTAGCACCGCGGCTTATTTGATAAATCGTGGACCTTCGGTGCCCTTGAGGTTCAAGATACCGGAGGAGGAGTGGAGTGGTAAGGAGGTGTCCTACACTCACTTGAAGACCTTTGGGTGTGTGGCCTATTTGCAATCCGAGAAGAGAGACAAGCTTGACCCTAAAGCCATGAAATGCTACTTTGTGGGGTATGGTGATGAGAAGTATGGATATAGAGTGTGGAATCCTAGTAACCGCAAGGTTATTAGGCATTGTGACATTACCTTTGATGAGAACTCCTTGTACAAGGATAACTTTGGTGGAAAGTCCGTTGAAAAAGAATCCATTGAGAGTGAGCGAGAAGTTGTTGAGCTAGATGGTGATGTGAGAATTGGAAACGAAGATGTGCCAATTCCAGATGCATCTCCTCAACATGTTGTGCAAACTCCGGATGATCCGGTTTCTAGTGAATCGGAGGAAGATGAGGATACTTTTGTGATGGAGGAGGTTGAGGTTCAAGGTGAGCCTAGTGAGGTTCGTGAGGAACCAAAGACACCGCCACCGGTGAGGAGAACATCAAGGCTCTCTAAAGCACCGATTAGGTTCACACCACCACCCATAAAGAAGACTTCGGCTAATTACTTGTTGTTGACGGATTCCGGTGAGCCGGAATGTTATGTTGAAGCAATGAGGTTAGGTGATTCGTTGAAGTGGGAGCATGCAATGAGTGAGGAAATGAGCTCATTGAAGAAGAACGACAGTTGGGTGTTGGTTGACTTGCCTAAGGGCAAGAGAGCACTTTTGTGCAAATGGATCTTTCGCAAGAAGGATGAGCCGGATGGTAGTATTCAGTATAAAGCAAGACTTGTGGTGAAGGGCTTTTCACAAAAGGAGGGCATTGACTTTCATGAGATTTTTGCTCCGGTTGTGAAGTTGACTACCATTAGAATCTTGTTGGCAATTGTGGCTTCGGAAAACTTATTCCTTGAGCAAATTGATGTGAAAACGGCGTTTTTGCATGGTGATTTGGAAGAAGAAATCTACATGAAACAACCGGAAGGGTTTGAAGTTCGGGGAAAGGAAGACATGGTATGCAAGCTCAAACGGAGTCTATATGGGTTGAAGAAGCTCCAAGACAATGGTATAAGAAGTTTGATAGCTTCATGTTATGCAATGGTTTCGTGAGAACGGATGGCGATCATTGTTGTTACTTTCAAAGGTACGTAAATGGTTATGTTTACTTGCTTTTGTATGTTAATGATATGCTCATTGCGGGTACTAGCATGAAGTTTGTGAATGACTTGAAGTGGAAGTTGTCGGAGAGATTTGAGATGAAAGACTTGGGTGAGGCCAAGCAAATACTTGGCATGAGAATCTCTAGGGACTTATCGGCGGGTTTGTTGAGGTTGTCTCAAGAGGAGTATGTCAAGAAGGTGCTAAAGCGGTTCAACATGGTTGATTCGAAGCCTCGTAGCTCACCTCTTTCGGTGGACCTATAATTGACAAAGGAGGATTCACCCAAGACAAAGGAAGAAAAGGAAAGGATGGCCACTTTTCCTTATGCTTCGGCCGTGGGGAGTATGATGTATGCTATGGTTTGTACTAGGCCCGACATTGCCCATGCGGTGGGAGTTGTGAGTAGATTCATGTCAAATCCGGGTGAGCGACATTGGGAGGCCGTGAAATGGCTCTTGAGGTACTTGTTGGGTACCTCTAGTATGGCTCTTTGCTTTGGGAGGAATGGAGTTGTTCTTGAAGGTTTTGTGGATGCCGATTTTGGGGGATGCTATGACTCAAGAAAAAGCACTTCGGGGTATGTTTTTACTATTGGTGGTACGGCCATTAGTTGGATGAGCAAGCTCCAAAAGTGTGTGTCCATGTCTACGACGGAAGCCGAGTATGTTGCTATGTCGGAGGCGGGGAAAGAGATTGAGTGGTTGAAGAGTTTCCTTGAGGAAATGGGTATGAAGCAAGAGGTTTATGTGTTGCATAGTGATAGCCAAAGTGCGGTGCAATTGGCTAAGAATCCTATGTTTCACTATCGCACTAAACACATCAAGAGGCGGTATCACTACACTAGGAGTCTAGTGGAGGATGACTCTATGTGTTTGAAGAAGATTGCCGGATCGAAGAATCCAATGCTCACGAAGGTTGTAACTTGTGAGAAATTGGGGTTGTATAGGACCTCAATTGGGCTCCATCCATGAGTGGTGGATGGTTGTAATGGTGGGGCGCTATGGTGAAACATTGATGAGATGATTGATGATGATGAGAGATGTGTTGGGGATGTTAGTAGCATGGTCTTAGACCGATCTCCAAGTGGGAGATTGTTAGGTCTATGGTGTGGAGATGGCTAAGAGCCAAGGTGACAAGAAGGGGTCATGAGGTGCAAGGAAGGAGCAAAGGGAGGCCTTGGCAGCTTCTGGTCGCGGGTCGCGACATCCGTCGCGGGTCTCGACGGGCGCCTGTTCCTGCACCCTGTTTTCACGTATTTCGTCTCACGTGAAGGCGTTTTGCTATTTTCGGGGGTAGTATAAATACCCCTCTTTTCCCCATTTGTACATATGACATAATATCACACAAATCAAGAGGCTAGAGAGAATTTCTAGGGTTTTGTGCCTTTGTGTGTGTAGCTTGAAATAGCTTGTATCTCTCTCAATCAATCATCAAGATCAATACTACTCCTTAGTGCTTGTGGGTTTTTACTCCCAGATTCTCGGGTCTTCCCACGGTGCCATTACTTAACCCTCTCTCTCATTTATTTCTTCATTTATTGTTGGATTGCTTGCTTGCTTGGTTGTTGGCTTTCATTGTTAATGTTGATGTTTGCAAACTAGTTTCTACATTGATTCTATGTTCTCAACAAACTCGTTACAAGATCATAGTCGGAATTGCGCGAGGTCTACAATACCTACATGAAGACTCGTGTCCTAAAATTATTCATAGGGATCTCAAACCGAGTAACATCTTGTTAGATGGAGAGATGAATCCCAAAATTGCGGATTTTGGCATGGCAAAGCGTTTTGGAGGAGAGCAAACTCAAGGGAATTATACAAGCAGAATTGGAGGCACATTGTGAGATTTCAACTTTGGTTATATGATTTAGTTGTTAAACTTTATAGATTGCATATGAATTAACTAGTTCCATATATAGATGCCTTGCTTGGTGCCTACACTTTTTATGGGGTTAATCATATCCTTAACTTTCAAACCAATTTTAAATTGGTCAAGGAGATGAAAATGCCTTGATTAAAAAGTCAAGCATTCACATGTGTTTTGTTTCATATTCCTTATCACACATAAACTCCATTCACGCTGTCAAACTTTCTGTTTGATTTCACGACTCCTAAGACACACATTTGACTATTAATATCTTTATCTACTTGTAAAAATTGATATTTTGAATACGTAGCTACAAATGTTATGTATTGAAGAGGGGTTAGGTTAACATATATGGACTCTGCAAAGAGCGGAGGGAAGTTTAGACTGGGACGAAGAGATTATTAAATTAGATTTTCAAATATATTATCTATGACACTTATAATTAATATATTACACAGTGGATATATGGCTCCAGAATATGTAGCAAGAGGGCACTTTTCAATAAAATCAGACATCTTCAGTTATGGTGTTATACTTTTGGAGATTGTTAGTGGATCAAGGAATCTTCCAGATTCAATTTCACAAGAAGAAAACCTCCTAAATTATGTAAGTCTAAACTTCCAATAATTCAAGGTAACCTTCTGATCAAGTACAGTTTTGTTGCTTATACTTTCCTGGTAACATGAACTTTCAGGCATGGAGACTTTGGAACGAAGGGACACATATGAATTTGGTCGATGCAGCATTAGGAAATAGTTTCTCTAGAAGTGAAATTGAAAGATGTATACAAGTTGAGCTGTTGTGCACACAAGAGGATCCGGCGAAAAGGCCTAACATGGCGTCAGTTCTAATCATGCTTAACAATCAATTACATGTTAATCTTCCGTCGCCTACTTCTCCTCCAGCTTTTCCTTACAAACATGAGATACCAGCAGTTTCACATCGAAGCTTTGGATCCCCGGTTGAGGATTTTATCACCGAGTTATCTCCTCGTTAATAGTATGCTAGGACAAGAGGCAGTTTACACTTTGACATGGAATGTGTATAGTAGTACTCAAGTCTCAAGTATTATAAATTTGAGGAACGTTTTATTGCCACCAATAATTTCGTTCTATATTTTGATGATTTTACAACAATAATTCAATACGGAATTCAAATTCTGCCATATAATCATGGGATCAACATACGGTGCACCCTAGAACACTGGTACTCACACTGTAATTCCGGTTTTATCATTAAAAATAGCTTATGGAAGTTTATGAAAATAAACTTCAAATATATGGTGTTGAATATGTGTCGAATTAGTATGTTGGTTTGAATAACCAAGTACGGGTGTTGAATAGCTTTTTCTGTTTAGTAAACCTTATACTTTATACTTTTCTGTCAAATATATTTTTTGGATTTTATAATTTCAGGCAATCCATGAGGCTTTAGAATGGATAATAGAGAATGACTTATACAATATTCACCTGTTTTCTGATTCCAAAATCTCAGTGGACCATATAACTCACCCCCCTGTCATTAAGGACTGGTATTGCAATGTGGCTACTATGTGCAGGGAACACCCAGGGAGGACTAGAACAAGGGAGATCGCCAAGATTGGAAGGAGCTACTTGGAGGATACAGACAAGCTAGCTAAATGGACGAGGGAGCAAGATTTTGATTATAATGTAACTGCAACAATGTACTCATCTCCATTTGTAGGCAATGGTTGTAACTTAAGAATTTCTCTACTTTTGGATACTATGCGTGGGGCTGTAGAAGCCAGTAGACATCACCAAACATGTGCTTCTAACTGTCGATGTAATAGTTATGTAGTTAATTAAATTATGATCCTTCCAAACAAAAAAAAAGGTTATTATGATTAGGTTAACTATTAAGGGTGCTTATATGTTAAACTATAGAGTTAACCTTAGCCGTATCCACCTATATGAGTGTTGCTTAACACATCTGTATTCCGTTCTCTCCCACAATAAAACTACTCTCCCTGTGTTTGGTGCATGTATCTAGTACCCTACTATTGGACCACATTAATTTTGTGTGTGTTATATATTGTTTTACGTTCTAATTGTTTATCGCTTATATAATCTATCATAACAACTGGTATGTCTAACGTCATAAGCGAATCCTTATTTTCGAAAAGCTTATCAATTGTTTTCATCTACGAAGTCACCAAATAATGCTCATCAAAATTTATCCAAATCAAAACCTATTGATTAGCAGCATAAATTGACAACTACAGATGAGGCATTATAGTTGAGAATAGCCTGACCTTCCAAAACATTACCCTCGATCCTTGATAGTTGTTAGAGGGGAGAAGAGAGAGTAAATAAATTATGTTAGTGCTAGTAACCGGGAAACAAAGATGAACACTATAAAAACAACAACAAACAAGAACGATCTTCTAGGCGTGTTTGAGAACACTTTCCCAAAAGTGATATAAAGTACGGGTTGCACGGAATTCACCTCCGAGATACAAAGAAGAACAGTGAATATCATGCTCGTATGAGATTCACCAAATGAGAACAAATGTTTGTGTAATTGCTTTGATGAACAATGAACCAAAGAGAGAAAACTTGTGAGTGCTTTTTGAGAGAATAATAATGAATATTATCATTCATCAGAGTTTTGCCTTTTATAATGTACGTTAATGCCTTGGAAAACCGACCTGAACTGCTCAAAGAGCATGAATCGGTATAATAAAGACGTCCGCAAAACGGCACAGTCGCGAGTCGCGACCTTAAGGAATTCTGGAGCACCAAAATGGCAGAAGCTCGTCGTGAGTCGCGACCAAGCAAAATGCCCAGGTCGCGGAGGGCGACCTATCTCGCGACCCGCGAGCCTCGGCTGCTCCTTCCCCATGCTTCTTTTCTTGCTGCACTGCAAGCCTTATGAAGCTTAGTTTCCAATGCCATAAACCACAACATGCATATCAAACATTACTTAAGTAGCGACACCATAACCAAGCAACTTAAGTTAATGTTACATGAATTTAATCATTCGAATACTCTAAATATCCAACAATCCTCCCCTATTTAGAGTATTCTATAAGATAATAAGCACCAAACATCATCAAAACAAACAATCTTATGCATCAATGAAAGTGTACTAAGACTTGAACTTCCAACTAGTATAATACACATTCCAAGTATCCGTATCCGAAAGGTATCGCAAGCGATTGGACCAATCTCAATACAAAGTGGAAAACTTGAAGATGCCATACACACAATATTAACTACTTGAACTCATTAAACTTGACACTTAAAGCCATGTGTCCATATCATTCATAAGTGTATAAAAGCTATGCCCCTATAGCTACTTGAAGCGGCTAAACTTCACACTTACATAGGTAGAACTCTTAAATAAACATGCCACTATGACAAAGCATAACAAGAGAACTATTAAGATTCACAACCTCTTTACAACATCATAGTCAACCAAGAACAATACTTGAGGATACTTACAAATGTTCTTCAATCATCAAAATGAAGGAATTAATCTTATTGAACTTAAGACCCAACGTCTTATTGGGCGTTAAGTTAAGATTCCCTCACTCGTGATTAACAAAGGGCTCCAATCCTAGACCGATTGCCATCCTTTTCACCGTATCTCTAACCAAGGCCTTTGTGAAACAATCCCCTAGATTATATGTAGTTCGCACATAGTCAACAGTGATAACACTATCCTTGATAAGTCCTTGAATGTAAGAATGCCGCACACCAATGTGCCTTGACTTACCATTATAAACTTGACTATATGCCCTTGCCAAAGCTGCATCATTATCACAATGTATCGCTATGGGCGATATTGGTTTTGGCAACAAAGGTATCTCAATCATGAGATTCTTTAATCACTCTGCCTCTTTACTAGCCTAGGACAAAGCAATGAACTTCGCAGTCATGTAGGAGTCCTCAATGCAAGTTTTCTTCTTGAAAGCCCAAGAGATAGTGATAAGAGGTTTTTAGCGTGTCGTTAAGGCACTAAGAACCGCTTAGCAAACACAATTTATAAACCTAACTAGCAACTACTAAGCACGTAGTAACGGCAAGTCAAGGGTCGAACCACAAGGAAATCGGGATTGACTATAGTCCACTAAGTCCAAAACTACCTAAGTGAAGGGTTTTTGGGGGTTTAAGATTGAGTAAGTAACCGACTAATTAACTAGCTAATGAATACCGACTAATAAGCAAATAGGAGGATTAATATGAAAAGGAAAACACTAGAGTTCGGGCTACTCATATGAACGTGGGCTAGACAACGATAATCAACGCTATGGTGATTCACAACGGAGTCAATATAAGGTTAAGTTTCCCTCTAATATACTTGAGTCCTCTCTCGAATGGTCCTCAAGAGTAATCGATTAATCAACCAACCAAATCCTCTTTCGAATGGTCTTTGGTCCGTTGATTAATAAATTCATTAAGTTCGAAAAACCCCTAATTAAAGGATCCCCTTAATTCCTACCCAATCCCTTGGTCTAGAAATCAAGTCGAAACATGGAAATGACAAAAGGGATTAGAGTTCGATTAAGAACAATAAAAACCCTAAGTGCCCTAGTATAAACGTGATCAAGATCTATCCTAGGGTGTCAAAACACCACATTCAATGCATAGACAAACAATTGAATCATAAAAAGCATAGATAATCTACATTAAGCCCTTAATTCATACTTTCGCCCAAACCCTAGATTAGAAACTACTCACTAATCATGGATTCTAAGCAATTGAAATTCAATAAAGTAAACATCATAAACAAAGCAAAAAGATTAAAGGAAAGAGATAAAAGAGAAATTACTTGAATTAATTGATGAATTCGATCTTCAATAATGAAAACAAAGGAGTAAACTAGAGTTTGAGGGCTAAGAGAGAGTTAATTAGAAACTAAGTATGAAGTAATAGGTCATGTCGAGTCTAAGCTAAAAAAAAACTAATTAAAAGCGTCATTAAACTAAGACGGAGAAAACGGGTCAACACCCGAAGTCAGGTCACCACGGTCGTGGTGAAATCACCACGACCGTGGCCCCTGACTTTCATAGGATCAGTTTCCAATCTTCAACAGTCTGTTTTGCTCGCTGCAAGTCCCCACGACCGTGGTGACCTGCTGGTCAGCGGACATCTCAACTTCGAACGATCATATCTCTCTCGTCTCTTATCGGAATTGGGCTCATGACCAGTCGTTGGAATGCTATCGAAACGAGCTAACACCTCCCACCGGAATCACCTCAATCCGATTTACGAATCAAACTTTATGTCCATTTGAAGTTCAACAGTCCCCAACAAATCTTCTAATGATCATATATGACTTTGAAAACCTGTTAGTTAGTCTGAAAATCATCCAAAAAAACTAAACGAGTAGTGAAGCAACCATTAAGCTCAAAGTAATCAAAACCATGCAATGCAAGACTAAAATGCTCTAAATCTATATGCATCGACACTAAAAATGCAGCATGGATAGGCACAATAAAGTACTTATCAGATAACACCTCCCCCAAGTAGAAAAACAAATCCACTTGTGGAAGAGTGATCCTCTCTATTAGAGATCTAACTTGCATCCGAATAACCTTCTAAGACCGAAGGATATCCGCTGTAGGATAAACCATAATCCTTGGTTTTCCCCAAATACCTTAAGATACGATGAATAGCATGCCAATGCTTCATACTAGGGTTACTAGTATACTAAGCTTGCCTACCGCAAATGCGATATCCGGCCTAGTACTCGTCATAGCATACATCAAACAACTTATGACCCGTGCATACTCAAGTTGAGATACCGCACTACCATCATTTGGCATTAATTTCTCACTTGGATCCATAGGAGTTGATACAAAAGAGAAATCACTAACATTGAACTTCTTAAGTACCTTTTCAATGTAGTGTGTTTGTGATAAAATCAACTTTCCATTGCTTCTTTTAATTCTTATGCCTAGAATGACATCCGCTTCTCCTAATTCTTTCATGGAGAACATTGATGATAGGAAAGCCTTTGCACACTCAACTTGTGACAAATCAGTCCCAAAAATCAACATGTCATCTACATATAGACAAATCATTACACCATGACCTAAGTCATCAATTTTGCTATATACGCACTTGTCCGAATTATTCAACTTAAATCCGTTAGACAACACAACCTCATCAAATTTTTGATGCCATTGCTTGGGTGCTTGTTTTAGCCCATACAAAGATCTAACGAGTTTGCAAACTTTATCTTCTTGACCTTTCAAAACAAACCCTTCGATTGTCTCATGAAAACCTCCTCATCTAGCTCTCCATTTAAGAACATTGTCTTAACATTTATTTGATGGATCACAAGGTTGTGTATAGCGCAAGAGCAATCAACAACCTTATAGTAGAGATTCTAGCAACCTTATAGTTTGGGGTTGTGCATATGTATCCATTTACACACAATTGATTTACACTTGGGAGGCAAATCCGCCAAAACCCATGTGTTTCCCATAATGGAATCCATCTCATCATCAATAGCTTCCTTCCAAAAAGGAGCATCTTGATCTCATGGCCTCATCATAAGTCAAAGGATCACCTTCCACATTAAACACATATGGAAATTTAGTTAATATAGAGCTTCTAGATCCTTCAACTAAATATACATGAAAATCCGGACCAAAGGATTTCTCCTTTCTTGCCCTTGTACTTCTCCTAGGTTATGATGATGTTGATGCTACATTCTCATCTAGAGTTTGTTCATCTAATTCTTGATCATTTAAAGACCGATCAACTTCTTGAATAATTGTACTTGGAGTTACATCCTTTGGTCTAGGAATTGATGAATATCTATTTTCATCAAATCTTGCATCTCTTGACTCCACAATAGTGTGAATTGACCAAACGTCATTTTTTTCTATAACATATTTACTATAGGCCTTGCTATGGATAGCATACCCTATAAAGATGCATTCAACTCCCCTCTCACCTAACTTTTTACGTTTAGGTTCCGGCACTTTTACAATTGCCCTGCAACCCCAAACTCTAAGGTAACTTAGATTTGGTTTTCTTTTGTACCATAATTCATAGGGTGTAACTTTGTTTTTTTCTCAGGAACACGGTTTAATATATATCAAGCCGTTAAAGCCGCTTCACCCCAAAATCCATCACTCAAACCGAATAGGATAACAAAATTTACCATTTCTTGTAGAGTTCTATTCTTTCTTTCCGCTATACCATTTTGTTGTGGTGTATAAGCCGCGGTTGTTTCATGTATAATTCCTAATGATTGGAAATAACTAGGATCATGGTATTCACCACCCCTATCGGTTCTAAACCGTTTTGCTTTGTCATTTAGTTGCAATTCAACTTCGTTTTTATAGATCTTAAACTTATCTAGAGCTTCATCTTTAGTGAATAAAAGATAAACATAACAATACCTAGAATAATCATCTATAAATGTTATGATATACTTCCTCCGTTTCTAAATAAGTGACATACTTTTCTAATATGAAAATGTCACAATAAGTGATACTAAGCTCAAAATAGGACATTTTAAATGATAAAATTACATAATTACCCCTACTCAAGCAATATATATCCAATTGTTTATTTAGTTAAAGTACTCTTTCTCTTTTTAATTGTGGTCCCCAACTTTCTCTCTCTAACCTCCTTGGTTTTCCCCCACTTTCTCTATGTTCCACTTATTTAGACACGGAGGAAGTACTTCTTATTACCTAAAGAAGGAGTGCTATGGAAATCACATAGGTCACTATGCACCAAATTAAGCAAACTAGTATCCCTTTCAACATTATTTGGGAAAGAATTCCTGGTTATCTTAGTAAGCATGCATGTTCTACAATTCTCTATGCTTGGATCAAAACTAGGATTCAAATCATCCTTTGACATAGAATATAACTTTCTATAATTAAGATGACCAAGCCGATAATGCCAAAGCGAAGAATTATCATTAACAACGCAAACATTGTTTAACAAAGTATTCGAAATACTTAACTTGAACATTGAGAGGATTTAGTCGTATCACCTATTCAAAGATAAACCTACAGTCCTCTAAATATGGTAGTCAATGGAAGCAGGGTCGAATCCACAGGGAGACAGAGTTTCTAAATTAATATTCAATCAAATCAGCTACTTCAGATGAAATCAGGGAAGAATTAACTGAACTAAATATTAAGCTAAGGAAGACAAATTAATCCGAGGATTTAACTATGGACTAAAAACCTAGGGTATTAGGTCGGTCCACCATGCTTATACCAATCAAACAAGGTCAACTACTATCAAAACCTTAGTCAATAGTCAAGGGATTAGAGCATGTGTTGAGCTATGGTTAAGACTCAACGCTCATAGTTTAACATACGCCGCATGTTCACTAACGTAATCAGAACTACTGACGTGTCCTAGGCCTCTAGTCGTAAGACGGATCTGTGCAAACAACTATTAACCACAAACAATCACTGAAATTGTACACTAACATTAATCACTAATTAATAACAAACCACATCACAATCACCCTAATCAAGCCCTATAAATTGATATAAATTTAAATAACAATCATGGTATAAACATGGCTTCCCTATCTAACACCCTAGAAAGAGAACTACTCACTCATAATTGAATTGACACTAACAAAACTAATTGGAAACCCTAATAATTGCATCATGAATGATTAAATACTTAAGCTAAATAATTAAGAATAATAAAAGAGATTAGGGTAGAGAAGAATACCAATTGACAGAAAGCAGGAACTTTTATTGAAATCGAATAGGTTCAATCACCTTTAATCTAATCTAAAGTCTTTAAACTAAGCTAAGAACTATGAGAAATAAACTAGAATAAAAGATGTAAAAAAGATGTCTCTAAAATAATGAGGAAAAGGTATTTATAATACCCCTCAAAGTCAAACTAAATGCGGAAACAAAAGTGGAAAAATCGCGTACGCGGGCACGGGACCCGATCGGGCCAAATTCCACCCGATCGGGCCCACACACAAATCAGCACACTTTGTTCTTCTTTCAAACGTAGCATCAGCAGCAGGTGTGGCAAAATGGGCCCACCCGATCGGGCCCAGCAGCACTGCCCGATCGGGCCTGGAGACGTAAAGGGCCAGCCAGACTCCCCTCATACGCAGCAACAAAATGAGACCCATGGGTCTCCCGCCAGATCGGGTCGGGCAGAGGGCGCCCGATCGGGTCTGGGCACTTCGTCTCTCGCCCGATCGGATCGGGCAAGCCTTGCCCGATCGGGTCCGTAACTTATGTACCCGATCAATATATCTTCGCCCGATCGGGCCATTTTTGCCCGATCAGAGTACGGAAAACTCCTTTTTGAGTCTTTAGCTCTCAAATCTTCACGTTTAGAGGTCTTGGGACCTCCTAAACTACCCATAAAGCTCGTGAGCCATCTTACGTGCCTCGTAATAACTCGTAAAGCCGTCGTTGCTTCCATATAGCTCAGGAATAAGGATAAAACTCCCTAAAACCTGCAATTCAACACTAAAACACAAAACCACAACTATATACGATAGTTAGCATAAAATAGTCCCAAGAGCTCCAATGACGCACAAATTAGCTTGTAAATAAGGGAGAAAAGTCTATATAAATACGTGATATCAAACTCCCCCAAGCTAAACCTTTGCTTGTCCTCAAGCAAACAGAACATGAACATGTAATAGATTGCCTCACCCCATAGATAAAAATCAATCAAAGCTCAAAACATTTTCAAGACTAAGAAACGTTCAAGCAGGCATAATTCAAGTTTGGCTAAACAAATCCATCCAACCACCAATCATCCAAGCAATTTATCAAATTCAAGCATCCATAAGGCATACAAATCCTGAAAAGGCTCTCACAAGGGAGTCACTCCTCTCTATTTTGTGGCAGGCAAAGAATATGCCCGAACAGTCACCAACCCGACCATAAATACCCTTCCCATTCACACTCTCATGTGTTTAAGAAGGTTCAATGACGCTCATCCTAGTCAAGTCGACTCAATTAGCAGACATACTCTTTAACTTTGACAAACTGACTCGAAATCAATCAAATGAACACTGCAGACACGAGCTTAAGAGGACTTTAGAGAGTTGTAATGGGGCTTAGGTAAGAGGTAGGGAATACTTTTGGGTAATGTGGTGGAAAAACCAAGAAAGGGGGAGCATGAATCATTCAAACAAGGTCTAAGATGGCCTACACAACTCCCAACAACACCAGAAAACCACGTAAAGTAACCCAACTCTCATAAATCAATGACAAACTCATAACAAACCCAATTTTCAAGCAATGAAGCGAATATTTCTTTAAGAACGTACGTGAATGAAAGAACTTCGAATTCTTTTTAACTTTTATTTCATTTTTCTGAAATTCATTCACGCAACTCCAAATTTGCTTTTTCTTTTCTTTATCTCACTCTCAAACCGCAACAAATACACTTTTAAATTCCTCAACAACCAAACTAAACCAAGAAACCAATCTCAAACTCAACCCATACAAGAGCTCCCCCAAGCTAGGCTTGGAATAATATCAAGTGAAGGCCTTGGGCTCATAATAGGGGATTAAGTAACATGAAGACAGATCATTAGGCTCAGCGGGGCTAAGGAGGATAAAAGTATATCAAAAATTCACTCTGAAGCTCAAGAATAAGACAAAAGAACGCCTCTATTACAGCTAATGCTACAAGTCATCGAATATCAGACAAGTACGAAGTCAAAGTCAAGATCAATCCACTAAAGAGGAACTAACACACAAGAATAGACTGGATAATAATATAAATCCAATAGGCTTACAAAGAGGCCTCACAGTCTAACCAATTCAGGTATGCAGCACAAAGTGGTGTAATATAATTAAATTCTCTCGAAATCATAGCAATCAAACATCAAAACATAGCCTCAAGATCACAAATGCCCAGCAATCCAGAAAACAAAGTCAAATCATTTTCAAATAGAGCACAACAAGGGGCACAGGGAGGCAACTAAACCAGTCATGGGAACCATATTTTTGTGATTTTTTTTCATTTTTTTGAAAGCAGTAAAGCTATCCTAGAAAGCAGTAAAAGAGATAGAGAATACAAACAGAACTCCTCCCCCAAGCTGAACTTAGCAGTGTCCTCAATGCCAAAAGGTAACAAAGGACGATGATAAGAGGAAAAACAATGTTAGTACCCTCACTCTCGCTCACAAAAAGGAAGAAAAAAAAAAGGAAAAAGGGAAAGAAAAATACGAGTTGCCTCTCGCACAGCGCTGGTTTATAAAGGTTCCGCACGACCATAATCCTCCATCTCTCAAATAGGAGGGGCTTGGCAATGAGTGCCACCCTCATCAAACATCTTTCGCCTCCAAATGTTCTTGATAATGCCTCCAGACGGCGAGGCAACCTTAGGTGTAGTTGGAACCTTCTCCACACCTTCTCCACACCTACTTCATCCAAAACCTCATCCCTGCAACAAGATTGTTCAAGCATAGGTGCCATAACAACATTGGTTAGTTTAAAAATCACTTTATCATCACCAACACTCAGAGTTAGAGACCCAGACTTGACATCATGACAGCACCAGCAGTACACAAAAACGGCCTACCCAGAATAATAGGAATCTGGGCATCCTCATCCATATATAGCACCACAAAATCAACAGGAATATAGAATTTCCCAACCCTAACAGGAACGTTCTCTAAAACACCTAGAGGGTATTTTATAGAACGATCAGCCATCTGTAAAGTGATTTGTGTGCATTTAAGTGCTCCCATATTCAGTTTCTTTTAAACAGATAATGGCATAACAGAAACAGAAGCACCTAAATCACACAAAGCCTTATCAATAAAAATAGGTCCAAGATGGCAGGGTATAGAAAAACTATCAGGATCTTTTAACTTTGGTGGGGTTTTATTTTGAATTAAAGCACTACACTCTTCAGTAAGAGCGACACGTTCTACCCCACCAAAGTCTCTTTTCTTTGTTATCATGTCTTTCAGAAATTTGGCATAAATAGGGACTTGGGTAATTAAATCTGTGAATGAAATCGTTACCTCAAGGTTCTTCACCATAGCCAAGAACTTACCAAACTGCTGATCGACCTTTGATTATTGCATCCTGTGAGGAAAAGGTAGCCTTGGTGTAAAAGGCGTTCAGAAACCTTCTCCTTTTTCTTCCCTGTCTGTTCAGCTTCTGCAGACAAGTCGACTTCAGACGTCGAATTCTTCCTTTTTCCTTCCTCTACCACCCTCTTCTTCCCCGAAGTTGGGGTAACCTCATCAACGGGCAATGGAGGAGCATCATAAGCAATGCCGCTACGAAGGGTGATGACATTCACATGTTCTCTATGAATGGGTTGCCCTGGCAATTCCCCCTGACGCCTCTGAGCATTAGTGCTTGCTAATTGTGCAACTTGAGCCTCGAGAAGTTTGATGTGCTTCTCTTGGGCTCTTTGTGCTTCCTCATTAGCTCTTTACATAGCTAGCATTTGTAGCTCTTGGGCTCTTTGTGCCTCCTCCTTAGCCTTTTGCATGCTCAACATCAGCTTCATCACTTCAGATATGGGAGGCTCTTGTGGGTTATTGTTTTGTGGAGGTGGGGTGTGGAAATTTTGTGAAGTTTGGAAGTTGTTGGGATGATGGAAGTTTTGTGGTGGTGGTCTTTGGAAATTTTGTGGGGTTTGATGGTATGAGGGTTTGGGATGGTTTTGTGGAGGTGGAGGGTGATTGTTTTGTGGATTTTGGTAGTTATGTGGAGGGGGGAAATTGGGTTGTCTCTGTTGAATGGCGTTTGGCTGCTCCATCTGAAGTTGACTGAACTGACAGTCATGTCCAAAGTGACCCTGAACGCCACATACCTCGCAGTAAGATGAGGTAATGGGTGCTACGACAGACATAGCATTGATACTCAAAGGAGGTGCTGCTGAGGAAGAGGAACTAAAGGTGTTAATCTGCTGACTCAGCTTCGCTATCTGCGAAGTCAATAATGCTATGACATCTACCTCCAGTACTTTCCTCGTGAGGCTGCGGGAAGTGGAATGATCATTGGCTGCGAGGTTTGATAGAAACTCATAGCCTACATCCACTTCCTTGTCCAGAAAAACTCCTCCTGCAGACGAATCAACAGTACTCTTCGTCTGAGGCTGCTGACCATTGTAGAATGTCTGCGTCAAGAACCATTTGTCCATGTTGTGGTGTGGACACTCTCTCTGTAAATCTCTAAATCCAGTCCACGCTTCCCGATGTGTTTCATCAGGCTCTTGGGAAAACCTGGCTAGTTTATTCCTGATTTCTGCTGTCTTTGTGGGTGGATAATACTCTCTCAGGAATGCAGCAGAAATCTCCGACCATTCAGACACTTTGATATCATTGAACCACTTTTGAGCTTTGTCTCTGAGTGAAAACTCAAAAAGCATGACCTTCAACTGCTCAGGTGTGACCCCTTGATGCTTTACAGTTCGGCAGAGTTGTTGAAATCTCTGCAAATGATTGGCCGGATCTTCAGTAGGATGCCCACCAAACTGATTTTGCTGAACCATGCTGATGAGTCCGGCTTAATCTCGAAATTGTTAGCGGCGATGGTGGGCATTGGTGGTCCAGTAGAAAGACCATCTGGGTTGGGAACCCCATACGAATTCAGTGATTTAGACATAACTGAACTCGAGGTGTCTGATCCAGAGGTCTTCAGCTGAACAGACTGCTTTTCTCTCTGATTTTTCTTTCGAATCCGCCTGATTGTCCTAGTAAGATCGAGATCCGCTGGAATGGGGGAACCGTTTCTTTGAGACCTGGGCATACAAAAGAAACAAAAAGAAGCAGTAAAACGTACCTCAATTGGAACAATGAAGTTCCAATGAGGTACAGGGAAGTAGACCAAATAATCAAATAAAAACTTAGAAAACTAGGATTCAAATCATCCTTTGACATAGAATATAACTTTCTATAATTAAGATGACCAAGCCGATAATGCCAAAACGAAGAATTATCATTAACAACGCAAACATTGTTTAACAAAGTATTCGAAATACTTAACTTGAACATTGATAGGATTTAGTCGTATCACCTATTCAAAGATAAACCTATAGTCCTCTAACTATGGTAGTCAATGGAAGCAGGGTCGAATCCACAGGAAGACAAAGTTTCTAAATTAATATTCAATCAAATCAGCTACTTCAGATGAAATCAGGGAAGAATTAACTGAACTAAATATTAAGCTAAGGAAGACAAATTAAACCGAAGATTTAACTATGGACTAAAAATCTAGGGTATTAGGTCGGTCCACCATGCTTATACTAATCAAACAAGGTCAACTACTATCAAAACCTAAGTCAATAGTCAAGGGATTAGAGCATGTGTTGAGCTATGGTTAAGACTCAACGCTCATAGTTCAACATACGCCGCATGTTCACTAACGTAATCAGAACTACTGACGTGTCGTAGGCCTCTAGTCGTAAGACGGATCTGTGCAAACAACTATTAACCACAAGCAATCAATGAAATTGTACACTAACATTAATCACTAATTATGAACAAACCACATCACAATCACCCTAATCAAGCCCTATAAATTGATATAAATCTAAATAACAATCATGGTATAAACATGGCTTCCCTATCTAACACCCTAGAAATAGAACTACTCACTCATAATTGAATTGACACTAACAAAACTAATTGGAAACCCTAATAATTGCATCATGAATGATTAAATACTTAAGCTAAGCAATTAAGAATAATAAAAGAGATTAGGGTAGAGAAGAATACCAATTGATAGAAAGCAGGAACTTTTATTGAAATCGAATAGGTTCAATCACCTTTAATCTAATATAAAGTGTTTAAACTAAGCTAAGAACTATGAGAAATAAACTAGAATAAAAGATGTAAAAAAGATGTCTCTAAAATAATGACGAAAAGGTATTTATAATACTCCTCAAAGTCAAACTAAATGCGGAAACAAAAGTGGAAAAATCGCGTACGCGGGCATGGGACCCTATCGGGCCAAATGCCACCTGATCAGGCCTACACACAAATCAGCACACTTTGTTCTTCTTTCCAGCGTAGCATCAGCAGCAGGTGTGGGAGAAATGGGCCCACCCGATCGGGCCCAGCAGCACTGCCCGATCGGGCCTGGAGACGTAAAGGGCCAGCCAGACTCCCCTCATACGCAACAACAAAATGAGACCCATGGGTCTCCCGCCCCATCGGGTCGGGCAGAGGGCGCCCGATTGGGTCTGGGCACTTCGTCTCTCGCTCCATCGGATCGGGCAAGCCTTGCCCGATTGGGTCCGCAACTTCTGTACCTGATCAATATATCTTCGCCCGATCGGGCCATTTTAACCCGATCAGAGTACGGAAAACTCCTTTTTGACTCTTTGGCTCTCAAATCTTCACGTTTAGAGGTCTTGGGACCTCCTAAACTACCCATAAAGCTCGTGAGCCATCCTACGTGCCTCGTAACAACTCGTAAAGCCGTGGGTGCTTCCATATAGCTCGGAAATAAGGAGAAAACTCCCTAAAACCTGCAATTCAACACTAAAACACAAAACCACAACTATATACGATAGTTAGCATAAAATAGCTCCCAAGAGCTCCAATGACGCACAAATTAGCTTGTAAATAAGGGAGAAAAGTCTATATAAATACGTGATATCAAACATACATACCATTACATAAATAACCCAAACCAAAAAAGATCCTCCTTTAGATAAAATAAACTTATCTCAAAACCATTTTAAAACCTATTCGATTCAAGATATCTCCCGAGACTAGATTCTTTGTAAGGTCCGGAGCAAATACAACATCTCTTAGAACAAGAGATTTTACGGAACTAAAAACTAGCTCAACTTGCCCTACACCTAAGACTTGAGCAGTAGAATCATTTCCCATGTAAAGAACCTCTCCTTCATCCGCCTCCTTGAAGGTCTTGAAGAGAGAACGTTCCTTGCATACATGCCTTAAAGCTCCCGAATCGATGTACCATAAACAATCATCCTGTACACTAAAGATTTCAGAAATCGTACACACATAATTGAAAATCGAATTAAGTGAAACTTGTGCACATGTACCTTGCTTGGCTTGGGTATGGATAGACTCGCCTTTCCCACCACCATGCCCATTCTTGTTGATCTTTTTCTTCCAAATGGTGCAATCCTTCTTGAAGTGACCGGGATTTCCACATTCCCAACAAGCTCGTTGTTGTTCTCCCCCACCAAACTTTGGTTTCTTACCATACTTTCCCTTGGTGAAGTTATGTGCCCTCTTCTTTGGATTAGAGTCGTGAGACTTTCCATCCTCCACCATGTTAATAGTGGAAGAATTAGGATTTACCTCCTTTTGTCCATCTTGAACCCGAATGCCCTCTTCAATCCGAAGATGAGCACCCAATTGTTCAATAGTCATTTCATCCTTCCTTGTTTCAAGCTATTTCTAACAGCTTTCCATGAGGAGGGTAATTTGACGATTATTGAAGAAACGGCAAAATTTTCATCCATACTAATGTCATGTTGTTTAAAGCTTCCTAAAATTCTTTGCATTTCATGGAATTGTTCCATAATAGGCCTAGACTCAACCATCTGAAAATTATTGAAACTGCTAACTAGAAATATCTTACTAGAAGCATCTTCGGCCATGTATTTAGTGTAACATCCCGTCTTTTAACAACAATAAAATAAAGGTAAAATGAAATAAAATAAATAAAACTAATAATTAAAGAGATCAGTGGCAGCGGAAATACCACTGAGACGGTAATGCTACTCTTAGTAAATAAACTATATTATAAATAAACAATCCCAAACGTTAAACATCCTCAAAATAAATAAGGAGATGAGGTCCCATACCATCAACCCATAAATAATACTACAAATTGAAAACATCCAGACCCTTATTTAAAAATAAACTAAAAATCCATAGAAAAATAATCCATAAAATCCAATAAAAGCTACTTAAAACCGACTAAGGAAGAGGTCTTAACCGGTACATCAAGTGCTCATTGACAAACACTATGACCATATCCTTGCTCACAAGGTCATGTCTCACAACCCCTGTCCAAATTGTAACAATCCTAAACTTACACATCTGCAAAGATATACAACAAAAATCCACGATCAGTGGGGAGTAACTTACAGCTCTCCCAGTCCAATCAGGATTCAATTAACAATTTAAAGTATGAAGAATAATGTGAGGCACACGAAATAATCATACTAAGACATATCAAAATCATAAAGCATGCAGAGTAGGAATAACAACTCAAGTTAATTAACAATAAAAATAAATATCAATGATCATTCAAGGTAAACAAGGAAAGAGTTCCATAAATAGATCGTCAAAAGAAATAAGAGGCTTCAAACTTTAATAAGTGAAATAAGTAAATAAACGAATAAATAAATAATTTAAATGAGTGAGATGAACGCTAGTGACCCGCAACCCACTTCCTAAGAGTATGTCAGATCGCAACCTCCAGAACGGCCTATGGGTTACGTTCCCTACCGTCTGTGTCTAAGAATGGCCAAACTCTCGATGCGGGACAATACACGCAGTATTTCCCGACTTCTCGGACGAAAACATATCCTAAGTTTCTCCAATGTAGGGTTGCACCCTGCTCAGTGCCCCCTCACCTCTCGGAGTGCATGTTCAGTATCCTTGGAATAAAATAATCCCTTAGACTACTCAACTCAAAGTAAAACAATTAAAACCAATAAAGTTCTTCAAACATCAATTATTCATCAAATCATCAAAATAACCTTCAAATGTTCTTCAAATCATCAAATATACTTCAAATCATTAAACCTCAAATAATTATGATTCTTCAAATAGAAATCATAACTCTTCAAAAAGAAATATTTCAAAAAAAATCTTCAAAATAATTCAAATAGAAATAATTCGAATAAAATAAACGAATATAAATATTCTTCAAAAATTCAAGATTTCAAAATATAATCAAATTCCTTCAAAATTTTCAATTTAAATAACTAATACGTAAAAGTCGTTATCTGAGTTTAGGTATGAAGTCAATTATAATTTAATTATAAATTTTCTCCGTACATAACTCTTGGCGAAGTGATGCTAAGGGCAGTATTATTCTCCCCCGAGCATTACGACGTCGATAACTCAAAATACGTCAAAATACTTTCAAAAAGGGTTTCACAACAACACGAATTCAAACCTCATCACAATAGCTCAACAATTCGAAATTCAACAACCAAACATACAACCATAATTAATAAAGGACAAATTGCATAAATACAATTATTAAAATAACATAAACAGTGCTGCTACACATTTAACAAAACGAAACAGCAAGCCAAAAAGGAAAAGGGAGGGGGCAGCACTGGGTCGCGGGCCCGCGACCCAGCTCGCGAGCCGCGAGCAGCCCAATGCTCTCCTTTGCCCGTTTTGTCCGATACATACCAAATTAAATCCAATTCAAAACATGCTCAAATAATGATTCCACAAAATTACACATAAACTTTACCAACTTAAATAAGCATGCTCAAATTAGATACTTCAAGAAGATAATTAAAATAATTCACAAGTCCTTCAAATCTTGCAAAACTAATAACTTTAAAACATGCTAAAACATGATTAATAATTCAATCTAAACCAAATAAAATTTCAGCACTAATTAATCATGATAATACACCTAAAAACATTAAAGAACATTTCCAAAAGCATACTCATCATACTATAAAAATTAGGCATGCTTAGAAGTTAAAAACCACTCAAATAAATTCATTTGCTCTATGAAAATAAATTCCAGCAATATAATACTCAAAATAAATCATTTAAAAACATTAAAGAACAACCCTAAAAGTATATACATCATACTATAAAAATTAGGGCATGCTTAGAATATAAAAACCACTCAAATAAATTCATTTGCTCTATAAAAATAAATTCCAGCAATATTAAAAATAATAAAAAGACCAATAGAACATCTAAACTCATGCTAAATCATATTCCAAGTTAATAAAATAAATCCATCATCATTCACACTTCAACCAAAACATTAAAATCGATAATCTCAATAAACTAAAATAATTCCAGCATTTAATAAATTAATAAAAACATGAATTAAACATACTAATCAATAAAACAAACCAAGAGTAACAACCCTAACATGATACTAATCAATACTAACAATTCTAACTTCATAAATAATGGTTTTAAGTACTCTAGAACATAAATTAAAACAATAAAACAAAACCTAACATGAATCCTAATAATAATAACATTAATATCATAGATCTAATAACTAAAACACATCCTAACATGATTCTTTTTTTTTTTTTTTTTTTTGAAAAGAGATACCACGGTTATATCATATCAAACTCCGCCAAAGCCAAATAACTTTGCGGGAAATTATCCGTACAAATCAAATCATCCCCAATAGCAATATCCCTTCTAGCAATAAGATGAGCTACCGTATTCCCACCCCGTTTGACATGAGTACACAAAAAATGGTCAAAATGTAATCTCAACATAGCTAAATGCTCATAGAATAAATAGATTGGGGAATGTCCCTGGTGCTTGTTGTTAATGGCATTAACCACTGACAAAGCATCACCTTCAAGAATGATGTGATGAAATCCCAGCCTCCTCGCCACATCAACACCATAACAAGCTGCCCCCGCTTCCACCATGTTAGCTGCCCATCTCCCAGCCACCCTCTTCGATGCCACAGCAACAATAACTCCACGAGAATCCCGCACCACCACGCCAAAAGCAACAGCCCCCTTCCTCACATCGAGCATCAAAATTCACTTTCAACCACCCAGCTGGTGGTGGACTCCAACTCCCTGCACCATTACTACTTGCATATGCACCACACCCAAACACCCTACTTGCATATTCCATATACTCTTCAGTCAAATGTACAAAGCCTCTCGCCATGTGCACCGCATCCGGGGTTGAGCTCTCAAAAATATGCTCATTTCTACAAGCCCACACAGCCCACATTAGTGAAAGGCATTTTCTCCAATCATCATTACTCATTCTAGAATGCAGCCACCAAATTTTCTCAGAGATAGAATCATTAGGACTCTCATTAATGACTTCAGTTAGACCACTACTTTCCCAAATAGCCACTGCATACTTACAGTCAAACAAAGCATGAGTGATAGACTCAACATTAGCATCACAGATTTGGCATCGAGAATCAACACAAATGTGTCTATAAAAAAGTCTTTCCTTCACCGCGAGATGACCCCGACAAGCCCTCCATATGAAGTGTTTTAATTTTGGCGGACCATCTACCCCCCAAACACATCTCCATAGCTCTGCATTTTCCTCATTGTGTCGTCGCCACCTATCAATGTGACCCATCCTCGCCAACCAATATCCAGTACGCACACTATACTCTCCATTTGTTGTCAAGCTCCAGTAGCGTCGGTCCCTCGGTAACCCAGACATAATAGGTATCTCCTGTACAGCTTCAGAATCCCTATCATTTAACATGCCCCTCACAGCCTCCATATTCCACTCCCCTCTATCATAGTCAATAAGCTCGGACACCAACGTATCCGGGTCACAATTAATATTTGGGGACGGAATACCTGTAGGCAGCCATGAATCATCCCAGACCTTGATATTTTGTCCATTACCCACCCGCCATTTTAGACCGTCTAACAAAAGGGATTTTGCTCCCCACAAGCTCCGCCACGTATAGCTAGGGTCGTAGCCCCTACGAGCATCCAGGAACTCCCCATTTTTAAAGTAACGTGCTTTGAGTACCGAATACAGAAGAGTACCTGTGTCATTACATAGCCGCCAACACTGCTTTGCTAACATGGCTTGGTTAAAACATTTTAGATCGCGAAAGCCAAGACCACCCATAAATTTCGGCAGGCACAATTTGTCCCAGCTCACCCAGTGCATTTTCCTCTCATTCCCCTTCGAACCCCACCAAAATCTTGCCAAAAGAGAATGCATTTCCTCCAAGAGACCATCCGGTATTTTAAACACACTCATCAAATAAGTCGGGATAGCTTGGGCAACTGCTTTAATAAGGATCTCCTTGCCGGGTTTTGACAATAACTTTTCTTTCCATCCTTGTAGCTTTTTCCATATTCTCTCCTTCAGAACAGCAAAAACCCTTTTTTTTGACTTACCAATAATAGTCGGAATCCCCAAGTACTTCTCGTGCCTGTCAACCATTCGAACACCTAAGATGTCAACAATCTCCTGCATCCTTAATGTCTCCACATTCTTACTAAAAGCCACCTCTGTCTTACTAAGATTGACCTTTTGACCCGAGGCTCCCTCGTAAATACTGATAATCTCAGCTATCTTGGAACACTCTTGCAGATTGGCTCTAGCAAAAAGGATGCTGTCGTCGGCAAAGAAAAGGTGAGACACCCTTGGCGCCCCTCTACACACACGCACACCATGAATTTCATTATCCCTTGCTGCCTTATTCAACAACATGGAAAATGCATCATCACAGAACAAGAATAAATAGGGGGAGAGCGGGTCACCTTGTCTTAGGCCACGAGAAGGAATAATTGACCCTGAAATCACTCCGTTAATCTTAACCGAGAAGGATACACTCGTAATGCACCCCATAATGCGTTGCACCCAACTAGTTCGAAACCCCATTTTTAACATCACCCGCTCCAAAAAACACCACTCTACTCTATCATAAGCTTTTGTCATGTCAAGTTTCATTGCAACGGACCCCTCCTTCCCTTCACACCTTCTCTTCATAGCATGGAAAATCTCAAACGCCACTAAAGCATTGTCAGTAATCAAACGTTTCGGCACAAAAGCACTCTGATTAATAGAAATAATCCCATTGAGAAAGGGTTTTATTTTATTAGCCAGAGTCTTAGAGATAATTTTGTAGAGAACATTGCAAAGACTAATGGGCCGAAAATCACTCACCTTTTTAGGATCATTACATTTCGGAATGAGTACAATGCACGTGCGGTTGATCTCATCTAGATCCACATTCCCTCTCCACCAATACTTCACAAACTGTATAATATCATGTCCGATCACGTCCCAAAACTTCTGGAAAAACAAAGCATGCATGCCATCCACCCCCGGCGCTTTGTTAGGATGCATTTGGAAAAGCGCCGCCTTTATTTCCTCCCCCGTTGGTTCTGTGTCTAGTAAATCATTGACATCATCTGACACAAGGTGCTCCAAACCACCCAAAGCTGCCTCATAATTAGAGGACCCCTCAGTAGCAAATAAATCATCAAAATAGGAAATCACTACCTCCTCAATCTCCTGTTTCCCCCTCTGCCACTCACCATTTGAGTTTTCAATGCCATTAATGTAATTGCGTTTCTTGCGTTGGCTAGCTTTATGATGAAAGTATTTGGTGTTTTTATCCCCATCACGTAATTCATTCGCCCTTGCTCTAGCGTACCAATAACTCTCTTCCAATCTATGAAACTCATCCAGTTGAACCGCAAGCAGTTTTCCACGCGCCAAATTAGTTTCATCTGGAAAGCCCTCCTGAACCTCCTTCAACAATTTTTCAGTCTCCTTGATCTTTTTCTTGATATCGCCAAAAACTGACCTAGCCCATGTAGTTAACCTCTCAGCACAACGCACAATCTTAGCAGGAACAGTCCCACTCACTTCTTCACGCCAAGCATCTAAAACCACCTGCCCACACTCCTCCTTTGCAAGCCACATAGCCTCGAAACGAAAAGATTTATCTCCTCCCCTCCTCACAGCGGAAGCATCAGCCTTCAACAATAAAGGTGCATGATCTGATCGATAAATAGGGAGGTGAATCACATCAAAAAACGGGAATAAATCACACCAGTCATCCGACGCCAACACCCTGTCAAGACGCTCTCTCACAATTGTTTCTGGAGACGTGCCACGCTGCCAGGTAAACTTGCTCCCCCTAAAACCCAGGTCACGAAACTGACAATCATCAATCGTCTCACGAAAAGCATCCATCTTACTTTCCCCCCTTACAGCCCCCCATATTTCTCCGACATAGCAACAATCTCATTAAAATCCCCGAACATCATCATCGGACCATGACATTGCCCACGTAAATTTCTCATTAGTTGCCAGGACAACTCTTTTCTCATAGTATCAGCCCACCCATAGAAGCCCACCACATGCCATTGAAACGCCCCATCTTCATCTCTAACCTCTGCAAGAATATGATGGTTAGAAAAAGAACTAATAGCCACGTTCACATCCCTCCACCACAATCCCAATCCACCCGACAAACCATTACTGCTTAGACACAAACCATTCACAAAACCACAAGAATTACGAACTCTCTCCAACTTACGAGCATCAATCATTGTCTCCATAACAAAGACAATTTCCGGCCTCTCTCTCCAGCATCTGTCCCGGAGAGCCGACACTGTCAGTGGGTTGCCGAGCCCCTGACAGTTCCAACTCAAGAGTTTCATAGCTGTTCGCGGGGTTGGTCAAGACCAACCACCGCTACTGGAAAAAAATCAGACAAAGAGGAAGTAAGTGATGCGTTTTTGCAACGTTTCCCACCCTCATCCATCTCCATCATGACTACGTCATCCCCATCCATGTTCGCTTTCCTTTTATCGCCACTGCCACTATTTATAGCCTGTTTGCCCAGACCCTCTTTGTACCTCTCTCTACCTTTATGGATTTTTACCTTACTGAGTTTACGTACAGCATTTGGTGCACACCCAACAACAAATTGTCCACTAGCACTCAATAAAGAATCAAGGCATTCTGCTCCTTGAATATTGGAGATAGTTGAATGGAATTCCACCTCATCATTGTTTTTGTCCACTTCTGTCCCCTGTACCACTTTCACTCCATCAGCCTCACTGCAACTATTCTGTCCCATGTTACCATTTAGAGAAGAAGAGTTAGATATTTCCACCTCCCCCTCAATATTAAGGTCTTTCTTCTGCTGCACTAGTACATTTATTTTAGATGTAAGACTTCCACCCCCTTCTCTTGAGTAGATTTTGCTTGTACAACAAATTTCGGAGGTAGTCCACCATCTGTTCGTCCCACAAAGAGCTCCTTTTTGCAAGATTTCATTGCCTCAGCCTGCTCCTCAATTTGAGATTTACCTCGTCTGGGGGACGCCTTTATACGCGTGTCCCATCTCAACTTCTTGTCTCCATCTTCCTCCGACACATTCAAACAATCTTTTTCGCTATGGCCCATAACACCACACAAGAAACAAAAGAAAGGGAGGCGTTCATACTTCAAATCAATCTTAACAATGACCCCATTCTTTGCCTTCACCCTTTGAGAGCGTTTAAGAGGTTTGCTTACATCAAGTAGCACTTTAACACGTCGGAACTTATGGATTGCCAAAGAATCTTGCTCCATTTCCATAACCTTTCCTAGATTTGCCCCAATCGCCATAACATCTGAATCCGATCGGCAATTGAACGGTAAATTATACAACCTTACCCAGAAAGGAGAGTGCGTAAGAGTCACATCCGAAGGTTGTTCATGCCCTGTTATCTCATTCAGAATTAAGAGATGTTGATCAAAGCACCATGGACACCCTTCCATAACCTTCTGCTTATCCTTCCAATGGAAAAATTGGAAAACAAATAAATTTGTCCCAATCTCATTGATTATAACCTTTTTTGAAAGAGCCCAGACCTGTGTCATTGTCCGCTTAAAAGCATCGACATGGTAATTTCTATTGGTCAACAAACGCCCCACAAGCATGAGTTCGACTTTGGTATCAATTTCGGCTGATTCCGTTGCCTCCAGTTCAACCACGTCAGATTCTTCATCCTCAATATTGAGTTGCGAGCAGATTGTAACCAATTCCTCTGCCATATGCACTGATAAAACCACCGGAGGTGGAGGACGGCTCGCTGAACGAGGAGAAACCCTATCTTCCGATAGAGAGAAAGCCCTATCTTTCAAGGGAGGATTTTTTTTTTCTCACTCAAATCCTAACATGATTCTAACATAATTAAATACTAAAGTACTAGAAGGGATGTTAGTTACCTCGATCTAAGATGGAAAAATAATACTATAATAACAAAGAAAGAAGAGAAGAACATTGCCCCCAAAAATCCAAGAAACCGAAATCACTCGACATTTGAAATGAAAACTGCAGCCACGTCCTTCCTCTTATTCAAAAACAAATTATACCACGAGCAAGATCGTTCCGAGTAGATGAATTTTGACTACTCACACGTCCAATTCCGATAAGAAACGAATGAGATATAGGGTAAGCAAGTTTGGTGTGTCCAAATGGACGAAAATGGGAGAAGGAGGGAGATAGGGCCTGTTCTCTTCGGCTAATTCTAGCTGAACTGAACTGAACTGAACTGAACTGAACTTATTGGAGCTGAACTGAACTTATTGGAGCTGAACTGAACTGAACTGAACTGAATTGAATTAAATTATAATAAGTATATGAATAATAAGTAAATAATAATTATTATGAATATAATAATAAGTAATAATAATTCTAAGTAATAATAATTAAATTAATAATTTAGAATAATATCAAATGAATAATGATAATATTATTTTGATGTTATTATGATAAATTTAAATAAATAAATAATAATAATAAAAAATTAATTTTAAAAATAATAATTACTGATAATAATAATAATAATTTATAATAATGAGTAATTACAATTATTAGTATTAATATATTAATACTTGATGATGATATAATATAATGCCTAAGAAGTAAATTAAAGTATTACCATTATAATAATAATTAGCTTAAAACATGGGTTGATGTGTGCTTCTAACTAAACCACGATTTGTGGTGGGTTGGTCTATGATAGAAATACACCAAACCGCCAAAGTATATTTAATATACAACGTAACGACAATGTTGTATTTTAAATAGTACTGCAGTATTATTAGCAACTTTGTAATTTTTTCATATCTTCTAGCTTTTTGTAGCTTATTTGTATGATGTAATAGTGAATTTTATTCAATAAAATAAAGCAACAATTGCAAATTAGAATACTCGTATTGACGTGAAATTTGGTTAAACCGTGCACCAACCCAAACTTTGCTGAGCCATAATAATAATAATAGTAATAATAATGAGTAAAGATATAATAATAAAAAATATATATAAATAATACTAATAATTACTATTATATAATAACAATAATAATAAGTAAAATAAATTAGACCAATAATAATAATATTAAACAAATTGGTTATATAATAAATGGAGCTGAACTGAACTGAACTGAATTTATTGGAGCTGAACTGAACTAAACTGAACTTATTGGAGCTGAACTGAACTGAACTTATTAGAGCTGAACTGAACTGAACTTATTAGAGCTGAACTGAACTGAACCGAACTGAACTGAACTTATTGGAGCTGAACTGAACTGAACTGAACTGAACTTATTAGAGCTGAACTAAACTGAACTGAACTGAACTTATTAGAGCTGAGCTGAGCTGAACTGAAAATAAGCTGAACAGAACAGGCCCATAGTGGCGTGTGGAGTAAACCCTAGGGGGGAAAAATGGCTGGCTTTCCTTCCCTTGGACAGCAATATCAATTATTTAGGTTAGGATATAAGATGCTAAAATAGAGTAGGAGAATAAGGGTTGATTGGTTTGCAAAAGAAAAGGGATTTTGGCTACCAAAAATAACAAGATGCTCATTTAAATTCAAAATAAACCTCCCCCCCTTTTTCTCTCTAAAAACCGGCCACCCTAGACCCCAAATACAAGTGGGTGGGTCCACTTAAGCGGTAAGGATTAAATTCTACGAGTTTGACCCAAAACAAATAAACAAAGTTCACAACATAAATAAATAAATAAATATAAACTATTAGCTCTACTAAAAAATAAATAGTAATAATACTAACTTTTATAATTATAAACTCAAAATAAATAAACGAGAAATTAATACATTTATACATTTCCAAATAAAACATTAATACAACAACTTAAATACTTTCAAAACCTTCAAAATAAAACTAAACTATATAAATTGAAATTTCCGAATATAAATATACACCAAAACAGAATATATATAATTTTAATTAAATTAACACCCAAAAATCTTGGGGTGTTACATCTAGACCCTAAATCATCCCAAAGAACTTTAATAGATTCATAGTATTGATATATATCAAATAAATCATCGGACATACCATTGAGAATGTGACCACGACATATGTAATCGTTGTTCTCCCACTTCTTCCTTTTCCTCGTAGCCTCGATAGTTTCATCATCAACTTCAATAGGCTCCGGGGATGTGAGCACGTACACCACCGCCAAAGAGGTAAGAAGAAAGTGCATCTTCTTTTGCGATCTACGGAAACCCACGCCTTCAAACTTGTCAAGTTTGTGGAAATTCGCTGTCATCTCATGAAGTGTAGCCATCTTTGAGTAATATCGCTTTTGGATAGTTAGTGCTAGTAACCGGGAAATAAAGATGAACACTATAATAACAACAACGAACAAGAATGATCTTCTAGGCGTGTTTGGGAACACTTTCCCAAAAGCGATATTCCGACCCTATACAAAGCACTGGTTGCACGGAATTCACCTCTGAGATACAAAGAAGAACAATGAATATCACGCTCGTATAAGATTCACCAAATGAGAACAAATGTTTGTGTAATTGCTTTGATGAACAATGAACCAAAGAGAGAGAACTTGTGAGTGCTTTTTGAGAGAATAATAATGAATATATTATAATTAATCAGAGGTTTTGCCTCTTATAATGCACATTAATGCGTTGGAAAACCGACCTCAACCGCTCAAGGAGCATGAAATGATCTAATAAAGACGTCCGCAAAACAGCCCAGTTGCGAGTTGCGACCTTAAGGAATTCCGGAGCACCAAAATGGTAGAAGCTCGTTGCGAGTCACGACCAAGCAAAATGCCCAGGTCGCGGGGGTGACCTATCTCGCGGCCCGCGAGCCTCGGCTGCTCCTTCCCCTTGCTTCTTTGCTCGTTGCACTGCAAGCTTATGAAGGTTAGTTTCCAATGCCATAAACCACAACATGCATATTCAAACATTACTTAAGTAGCGACACCATAACCAAGCATCTTAAGTTAATGTTACATGAATTTAATCATCCAAATACTCTAAATATCCTACAAAATATAGAGAAGTTTTACATTAAGTTTGCTCAATTAATCTCAATAGAATAAGAGCATTATATAGTCTCACAATATTAAGCAACTAATTGAAAAAGTAACCCTGTGATAGAGAACATGACCTACACCACATACTCTATAACTATAAACTAATAAACATATTTTTGTTATTATATAATTAACCAACTAGCCACTAATCATAATTATTAGAAAAATCATTTAACTATTTTTAGAGCATAACCTAACAATCCTCCCACCATTTGCAACAATTCTATTAGCCTCCGCCTTCAATCTCTCATTTCCACGATTGACCCCAACTCAATAAAGGTAGTAGTTACTGATTTACTGTTAGCATTCATTTAGGTTGAGGATTTTCAAAGTATGCGCAGAGTAATGTGAAAATTCGAAGGGTGTGTTTTAAAAATAAGACTATTATAAGTTTTTTATATCATTACTTATTTGGTTATGTCCTTTAACAGAATAGGACATTACCATCAATAAACATGTAACGAAAATAAATAATAGTAATCTCTTTTTCTGTTTAAGGACATAACCAGTTAAGAAAATTAAGAAAGACAATGTCCTATCATGTTAATGGACAAAAACTAATTAGAGGCTTATGGTGGTCGTTTGGAAAAAAAAAAGACCACTATAAAATCATTCAGGGTATTGTCCCACGGTAAATCTCTATACTCAGGGGGGGGTGGACACCAAAATAAAAAAAGAAGAAATAAAATTAAATAAATGAAGGAATTTAAACATTCTATAATCAATTTAGCAAGTTTTTAGTTTTTTTTTAAAATGTCAATGTTTTAGCCATATTTTTTTTTGTTTAGCTAAAACCTAATATGTTAATTATTCGCACGCATAACATTCATATAAGTAACTCCGCATGTGAGTGTCTGTGTGATATTCACTGCTGGTCTCAAGCCCGGATAAAGGAGGAGAGTTGCCGTAGGTTTGGGGCGGCCAGCGTAAAACATAGCCCCATATCATGACATGAATCGACAAATGAAATACTTGGGGGCGTTCCCTACGCAGCGACGCGCTGCACTTCATAGACCCGGGTGTAGTGATAAGTATGCAAGGGTTGCTAGGTCGTAGGCATCAGGGACGGGTGCGGGTAAAGAAGCTAGTCCAGGGTAGTGGTAGGGGTAGTAGGATGCGCTTTGGAACATGGAACATTGGCTCTTTGACGGGAAGATCGGCGGATGTGGTGGAGGTTATGAGGAGGCAAAAGATTCACATAATGTGCCTTCAAGAGACCAAGTGGGTTGGTGGAAAAGCAAGAGAACTAGCCCCATGGGGTTATAAGCTTTCGTACTCCAGAAAGGATAAGAGTAGGAATGGAGTAGGCATCATTATTGATATGGAATATATTGATGATGTGGTGGAAGTTTCGAGGAAGAGCGACCGGATTATGAGTATCAGGCTAGTATTAGGGAGGGAGGCGGTGACTATCATAAGCGCATATGCGCCGCAAGTGGGATTGGAAGCATCTATTAAACAACAATTTTGGGAGGATTTAGACGAGGTTGTGCAACGAGTGCCTATTAGTGAAAAGTTGATCATTGGTGGGGATCTTAATGGACATGTGGGCACTAGTCGAGTTGGCTTTGAGAGCATTCATGGAGGTTTTGGGTATGAGGAGAGAAATGAAGTTGGAAGTGGTATCTTGGATTCATGTTAGTTGTTGTTGTTGTTGTTGTTGTTGTTAACCTCTAAATTCTCCTTTGGCAACGGTTTCAGTTGACAATTTATGTTAGCCGACCCCAAATCACTTTGGAAATAAGGCTTAGTTGTTGTTGTTGTATAGCATGCATATAAGTCTAGTATAGGGGGTAGGAGATTGGTTATAACTTACTTGCCTTATATGCAAGCGATGCGTGCCTCGTGCAAAAGATTTATATGTAAGGATTTGGGAGAAATTACGTTGTAATTTTTCATACTTTTAAAAATAATCGTTAAGTTTTAGTTATTTAATTTTTTATAGGGTGTAATTGTAATATCAAAAGAGTTTAAATAGTGAAACAATTTACATATATAAAAAGGACTAATAAATATTAATGAGTAGATTAACAATATTGATTTAGAAATAAAACGTCAAAAAAGACAAAAAAAAACTTACAAAAGATTAATGGAAGATATCATTAGCATCATCACTCATGCTTCAAATATATATTATCCCTCTCTCTCTACCACTTTAGCACTCATCTCTAAAATAAATTATCATATTTCATGATCAAGTTGATCAGATGCACCCCCACTCATGAGCAATCAACTATTCATGTATTTGAAAATAAAAAAAATTCAAAAGTATATAAAAATATAGCAAAATGGGTGTCTATTTATAGATTTCCAAAAAATATAACCATTAATATATCTTTTTAATTGTTATTACTTTGTAGATTTTTAGATATTTTAGTTTGAAGTTTAAATATTTTTGGCTCTAAATCTGATGACTTTTGGAAATAAAACGTAATTCCTTGATAATTCCCTTGATTTATTTTTAATGTGTATTTTCTTTTTCTAATTTTGGTGTCCACCCTCTCTTCCTTTATAATATTGAGATAAATAAGTGCATAAAGAAACAATCTTTTTATTATTCTTTTGGTAAATGCATAAAGATAAAATCTTGCCGGTGATATAGTTACCTCACTTGCTTCTATGTGTCCGATGCGTGTAGTTCTACAATTTTCCAATATTTGAGGACTTCCCAAGCAAGCTGTTAATAAAGAGACAGGTTGCATAAAGAAACGAACGGGACTTAATATATTAGTCAGTTGATGTGAATTGATATGTTCAATTATATGGCATGATGCATGTCCGATGATAAACTAACTTAGTCGTTGATTCATACAATCAGAAAATTCATCGTCTTGGACATATAAAAAATAATATAAATGAAAGGTGTCCCTTCCATTGTTGAAAATTGTCACTAAAATTAGATCCACAACAATTAGTATATAATAACAAATCTTATTTGGATATTATTAAACATTATTCAACGGTTTAAAATTAATGGTATTTTAATTTGAATTGTATAGCAAAATTTATACTCAATCACATTACATAACATTCTTATATTATTTGACTCAAAATTTAATAAGTTAGTTGTTAAGTGGCCTAATATGTCATGGACTCATGGTTCATTATTGCTTGGTTAGGTCATCATCAGTACTGGGTCCTTATTCACCACTACTTTAGTTAGTTACTTAGTTTAGGTTTATTTATTGTTTTATTTGCCTATCTAAGAGGCATTTTGTTGACTCATTATGTATGCAAGGGAGTTGGTTTTTGTATCCTTTGCTGTATATGATATGTTCTACGAGGATTATTGTTAGATGTTTCAAAACATCTAATAGGGACACATTGGTTATTCACATGTTAAACGAGGGGTAAAGTGGTCATTTAACATGTAAAATGAGAGGCAATATGGTGGACTTAAGTATATGAAAACACACCTCATTTAACATGGCATATACATGAAAATAAAATGTCCAATATACGGTAATATAGTATCCAAATGATGTAAAATAGGGTATATTCACATCAATATAGTGTCTAAATTAAAGCAATAGTGTTAGATCTAACTGTTATACGTTTATCATTTTTCATATTCTAGTGGAATGCATAGTTGCATGTCTACTTCAAATCTTCCAACATATAATATTGGTCTTTTTCTTACTACATTGTTGGGTTTGTATGGTAAAGTGTCCTATCACATCAGAACCTTGCATAAGTGAGCTTAGCCTAACTTCACACCCATATACATCGCAATTCCATGACGACATGTTAATGGAAGTGTTGGAACGCAAGGGAACACTGAAGAAAGGAGGGTTTGAATTGAATGGCTATTTAAAATCGAAATATCGCATAAACGATATTTATGGCACCGTGCCAGCACTGTTAAAATTCGTTTTTCTCTTCTAAACTCAAACAATAATATTGACACAATTGAGCAGCGGAAATAATAAATCAAGTACGCAATTTATATTGGCGACCCCAACTCTGAGATCTATTAATATTTAACTCAAAATATTTATTTTTTGAAACAACTCGTTTCCCCCACTACTAACCCTAGTAGTGCTCCCCAACACTTTACTCTAAATGCTGCTAACCAAATTAAAAACACAGCCGAATCCAATTTGACACTCTCCAAAAATAAATTAAATAAAAATCCAAAGCCTCGTTTACAATTGCTTCTTAGTTAAGCATATACAACAACAAGGAGAATACTTTAACTAACTATAGCACTATGCTATATTCACTGAGTTCAGGGAATTCGGTTTCTTTCTTTGTAAACTCACAAGTCTGATTTTTCTTTGTAAAAGCATGTCTTGCAAGTAAAGAGGCGTGGCCTTATATATAGGGTTAAACCCAATTTCTAATTCTATTAGAGAAAGAATCAATCTTTTAAGAATTTTATCTTATCCTTTAAAACAAGGAATAATTATCTTATTAAAAGATAAGACTCCATCTTTTAAAAATCAGATTTTTATTTTGAAAACCAAAAATCTTTTTCTTGAAAAATTCTTTTATGATGAAAACTCATATTATTGTATAAAGATTAAAAGATAAAACTTTTATCTTTATCTAATAAAATCGTATTTTACAACCATGATTTTTCCAACAAATGATATGTATATAATTATGTTCTCTTTGGCATAAAACAACTGAAATCATACTTTAAAACCATTTCTCATTAGAAATCATTTTTTACCTTTCTTTTTCGAAAACTAATAAATTTAATAAAACCGAATTCCTTTCACGTGTAACTGTAATCATGATTCTCTATTTTTAATCGATAAGAAATAATTCGTCAACTTAAAATTACATTATGTTATAACATATTGTTACGTTTAGTTAATTACAAGAAATGATATGTATATAATTATGTTCTCTTCGGTATAAAACAGCTGAACTAAACTGAACATAACTAAAAAGAACTGAACTGAACTGAACCGAATTGAACTGAACTGAAATGAATAGTGATATGTGAGAGTAAAAATATTGTCCAGAGCTGAACTGAACTGAATTGAACTAAACTGAAAATAAGCTGAGGAGAACAGGCCTGAGTCCTAAACTTCTTTCTTCCGCCACTTGAGCGTCCTTGAAGTCCATGTTAGCACTTTTCTTAAAATACTGTTAGACATCAAATTGTTATAATACAATGTGTATCATTATCAAAATAATACGGACTTAGAATCTGAAGCAACAACATTCCAATGACCATTCAAATGACTAACTAGCTGTCAACTTTGCCGCTCACAACCAAGTCAATACATACCCTGGTGGAAGCTGCTTACTTATACCTAAGGCAAAATGCAATGGAAGTGGCTTTATGACACCTAAAAATCAAAACAATGGTTTCCAGCCCAACCTTCTTTAAACTTCTTTGTTTTACATCTCTTCTGCTCAAGTCTGCAAGTTCTCTGGATATAAATGTCTATATACATGGCAACTGTTCGAAAACGCCTTTCGAGCTGGGAAGTGTATACCAAACTAATCTTTATCACCTACTTTTCAATCTCACCTCATATTCTTACACTCAAACATTCTATGAACTTACAGTTGGAGAAAATGGAAATAGAATCTATGGCCTTTTCTTATGCAGCATTAGTGTCGAAAGCCAAATCTGCCAAAGTTGTATTCAGACTGCAGTGAATGAAATGCCATATCATTGTTCTTCGAGTGCAGAAGCGATTGTGTGGTATACGTTTTGCATGTTACGCTATGCAAATCACTCCATATTCGGCATCAAAGATGTCTCAAAATACTTTCTTTCTACAAGTGGGCCAACAAAGTATACCCAGTTTACCAACCAATTGGCAGACACTTTCATCGGCCTCTTAGATGTAACCTCCGCTGGACGTTTGTCAGGCAGCAAAATTGGTTATCTTGGAGAAAACATAATGGTAGCTTATATGGTAGAATGCACGCCAGATCTACGCCCCTCCGATTGTCGCAGCTGCCTACAAACTGGACTACGCCGGCTTCAAATCAAAGTCCAGCAATTTGGAATACTCGTGCAGCCTAGTTGTCGATTGACATACTCTTTTCTTGATTTTGATTCTCCCTTAACTTCAGGTAGCGGTTGAGTTTTTCATTAAATTGAGGATTTGGGATTCTTGGTCTTCTTTATTTTACAGCCCGGGTGTAGTGTTACATCGTCTTACGTTATCCACCTCAATATGTACAACTTTTATCATATACCCGGATATACCATGAACATTGTACACCAATTGCGATTTTCTTTTGCTCATTGTTCATTTGAACATCTAAGTTTTGCTCACTAGAAGACTTTCAAATGGTCAATGAGCAAAAAAGTAGCCTTGCAAGTAGGATGAATTTCTTATATCATACCAAAGATTTTAGTTTATTTTGAAAGATCATTGACCTTAAGATGCATTTGAGTTCATCTGAGATGTTTTGTTTTATTTTTCAGGACCAAATAAGAAGTTGTACATTGTAATAGGCGTGATTTCAGCAATGACATCAATACTTTTGATCGCAATCGTTGTTTCGATCTGTTGTGTAAAGAGAGGAAAGGCCAAAAGAAGACCAACTGGTAACTAGAATCCTTATACTATTTCATTTGTTACAATAAGTATCCAATCTCTATTCTACAAGTGAAGAATAGGGGTACACCAAAAATCAAATATTTTTTTTTTTGTTAATTCATAATTAAATGGAACAAATTTCTCCATAACTATCTGTTTTCATATTTTTAAATTTTGAAAAAAAGAAATACAAAAACACTCTAAACAAACTTATTGTTACCTATTCGTGCAGAATTTTACATGATTCTGCACGCATCGTGTACATATAAGACTGGTACCAAATAATAGAGGAGAGGAAAATAAAACGATTGTAACAAGAAGAAAGTTAAGGCTATTTTTGTACTTTCTCTACCCTAACAAGAAGAATTTTTCCACAAACATATAAGGAGAATTCTATTATATATTATATCTTGGTAGAATCGTCTTAATACATGATACATTTGAAGAATCAAATCTAGAAAGGATAGAGAGAGAATAGAGCTGAAACTGAATAACAGAATGTGAGGAATGATATTATTTCACTGAATTATTATTACAGCTTAAGAAATCTATTTATAGTATGTAGCTAAAACAGAAAAGGGAAATAAGAGAGAAGTAGTTGAAACTAACTTCTAGGCCTAGGATAAGCTATTGTAGATAAGCAATGCTAGTCTCCCCCCTCCCCCCCCCCTCAAGTTAGGCATGGTGTTCATCATTCCTAACTCGCTCATTAGATTATTGAACTGACTAGAAGGCAAAGCTTTGGTAAAAATGTCAGCCAGTTGATTGTTAGTAGGCAAGTATGTCAACTGAAGAAGTCCCTCCATCACTTTTTCTCTGGTAAAGTGGCAATCAAGCTTAATATGCTTTGTTCTCTCGTGGAATACAAGATTTCTGGCAATGTGCAGAGAACTTTGGTTATCACAGTGCAAGGTAACTGGTTTGAGGTCAAAAACTCCAAGTTCCTCAAGCAACCTCACCAACCAGGTAACTTCAGTTGCTGCATTTGACATAACTCTGTATTCAGCTTCTGCAGAAGACCTAGAAACTGTGCTTTGTTTCTTACTCATCAACTAATAGGAGAATGTCCCAGTAACAAAACAAAACCAGTAATAGATTTCCTGGTATCAAGACAAGCTCCCCAATCACTATCACTGTAGGCCTGTAGCACCAGTTTATCTGCTGCTCTCAATAAGATACCTTGGGTTTGTGTATTTGACACATAGTGTAAAACATGTTCTAAGGCTAGAAAATGAGGTTGTTTAGGACATTGTAAGAATTAACTTAAAGTCTGGACAGAATAAGCTAGATCTGGTCTGGTGTTGGTGAGAAAATTAAGTTTTCCTACTAAGCTTCTAAAGAGATCTACATTTGCATAGTCATCTCCATCCACAGCTGTGAGTTTAAGATTGAGGGGCAAAGGAGAAACTACTTTCTTCTGTGTTGAAAGTTTAGCTTCAGTGAGGAGTTCCTTGGTGAATTTATGTTGAGTGAGAGTAATCCCAGCTGTAGTATACCCCACCTCAAAGCCTATGAAATAATGCAGAAATCCTAAATCCTTGATGCAAAAAACAGTGTGCAAATGAGATTTAAGGCTTTGTATCCCAGCCAAATCAGTCCCAGTAAGCTCCATATCATCCACATAAACTGCTACAATAATGATGCCAGTTTTACTTTTCTTCAAAAATAGGGAATAATCATTTTTGGACTGAGAAAACCCTTGTTGCTCTAATTCTCGCACTAGCTTGGCAAACCATTGTCTACTCGCTTGTTTAAGTCCATAAAGATACTTTTTAAGCTTGCAAACTTAGTTGTGAGGGTTAGGAACACCTGGGGGCAGCTTCATGTAGACTTCCTCATGGAGATCACCATGAAGGAATGCATTGTTGACATCTAGTTGGTAAAGATTCCAACCTTTACAAGCTGCTAGAGCCAAAATGCATCTGACTGTAGACATCTTGACCACAGGAGAAAAGGTCTCAGAATAATCTATCCCATATTGTTGAGTATATCCAATAGCCACTAGTCTTGCTTTGAGTCTTTCTAGGCTTCCATCAGCTTTGAGTTTAGTTTTATAAACCCACTTACAAACAACATCCCATGTGTTGTTGAAAGCCATCTAATTCTTTATGCATAGCAGAAACCCATTGAGGATTGGAAGCTGCTTCAGAATAGGTTTTAGGTTCAGAAGGGATATGTGATGCTGAAAGAATGGTGGATGGGGGAAAATCAACAAGATTACACCAATGAGTAACATTGTTTGTGCAATGAGAAGGTAATTTGCAAACAAAATCTTTGAAATGAAAAGGCACTTTGATGGGTCTGTGGGATTTTCTTGGTAACAAGGAAGTTGTAGGAAGTGGTGGTGGAGGTGGAATGATGGGAGATGGAGAAGGGGGAGGAGAAGAAGAAGGTGTGGTAGATTGGGTAATGGATGCAGAGAGATCAGAGACTTGACTATGATCAAGTGGAGTGGAAGAAATAGAAATAGTAGAGTCAAGGAAAGTAGAATGTGGAGGAGGAATATGAATTTGAAAAATATCTTGGAGATCATAATCAAGAAAAGGTGGAGGTGTGCTAGTAGTGGGAAGGAAAATTTGAAAATGAGGACTGGAAGAATGAAAAGAAAAAAAATTTCATGAAAAATTGCATATCTAGTAATTTGTGTTTTGTGTGTTTCGAGATTGAGGAGTTTATAGGCCTTTTGGTTAGGTGGATATCCAAGAAAAACACAAGGATCAGCTCTTGGATCAAATTTGGATCTGTGTTGCTTCAAAGTAGAGGCAAAACATAAACACCCAAACACTCTAAGATGTGAAATGTTTGGAGGTTTGTTAAATAACTTTTCATAAGGAGATAAATCAGGCTAGGCAAAGGAAGTCTGTTAATGATGTGTGCAGCAGCTAACACACAATCACCCCAATAAGAAATAGGCACTTTAGATTGAAAATACAAACTTCTTGCTATATCAAGCAAGTGTATGTGTTTTCTTTATACAGTCCCATTTTGTTGTGGAGTTTCTGCACAAGACTTCTGTATAACAATGCCATTTTTCTGATAAAAGACCAACACTACAAAAAAAGAGTTATTGCTACGGAATTTTTGTGGTAGATTGAAATCCGTAATAAATTTTGCAACGGAATTGTATTCCGTTGCAAACTTTGCTACGGTTTTCAATCCGTAGCAAATTTTGCTACGGAAAATTAAATCTGTAGCAAAATTTGCTACGAATTGTGATTCCGTAGCAAAATTTGCAACGGAATACGATTTCGTAGCAAAAATTTGCAACGGAATACGAATGGAAACGTAATATTAAGAAGAAATATAAAGAACATAAGCCAACTACAAGTATGTGCATCATGTATAGCTCAGTTGGGAGGTACTTCACTTTCCACCGCCTTGTCTCGGTGTCGATTCTTACTAATGGCATTTCGATGGGATTTATGGGGGGGAGTGGGTCAAGATGGGGTAGAAAAAAACCGTAACAAAATTTTGCTACGGATTTTCGATCCGAGGCAAAACTTTGCTACGGATTAAAGTTTAAATTCGTAACAAAGTTTTTGCTACGGAATTTCTATCCGTGGCAAAGGATCTTCTTCCTCCGTAGCAAAATTCAGTTTGCTACGCCCACTTTTGCTACAGAATATTTTTGTAGCAAAAACACACTTTGCAACGGATTTTTGATGTTTGCTACGGAAAAATTTCCGTAGCAAAATACAGTTTTTTTGTAGTGCAGTATATCACCTTCAGTGAGTTCTTTGGCATTATCACATCTCACAGTCTTGATATGTAAAGAGAATTGAATAACACAATATGCAGCAAAAGTGAGCAGAATACCAATAGCATCTGATTTGCGTCTCAGAAAATAAATCCAAGTAGTTCTGGAGTAATCATCAACTATTGTGAGAAGGTACTGACATTTATTATGTGTAACACTCTTGTATGGTCCCCAAATATCAATATGAATGAGCTCAAAAGGTTTATTTGATTTAGTGGAACTAAGAGGAAAGGGTGTTCTAGTTTGTCTAGCAGCAGGACAAACTTGGAAAATATGGTCAAAAGAAGTACAATCAACAATATTGTTTGTAGCTATACCAATCCTAGAAAAAGGCACATGACCTAATCTAAGATGCCACAACTTTAGCTATATGTTGTTACAAGAGCATACTAAAAGTGGATCAAGCATGTCTATCTCATCCCATATTGCTTTGATCTTTGTGTAAAAGACAGAAATAGACTCATCCTTTTCTTGTTTCACATCTAACAGACTTTGTTGAAGAGAGAATAATTGAGCTGCAGTAGCTTGGCCAAACCTCTCTTCAAGATCACTCCATATCTCACTAGCACTCTTACAATAATACACACTCTTTGCTATACTCCTTTCAATAGAGCAATGCAACCAATCCATCACCATATCATTGCATCTATGGCAAGCCTTATGATTCAAATCAGTTGGTGGAGGTGCTGGTAAGATCACTCAGAAAAATTATTTCCATCAAAAATTTCTCCAACCAACTTTGTTATTCTTGTGTCAGAGGGCTGGATGTAGTATGTACTACCAAAAATTGTAGTTGGATCTGGAATAGGTGTTGTTTGTGGTGATTCTGTCATTTTTTGAGGTTTTAGTTTTCAGGTTTTGGATTAGGAAATCAAGGTTTGTTTATGCACTGGTTCTTCAATCATTCAAGATTCAACTTCACTTCACTATTTTCAGAACCAACTCACAGACTAACAATTCACACCTCCAATCAGATTATCTAATCAAAGAATTACTGTATCCAAATCAATGTAACAATATCAGATTCAACGAAATCAATCACAACAATCAACCACAGCAAAATCAATCACAACAGCTTCACCACTATAATAGCTTCACCACCAAATGAAATCAATCACAAACGTAATTAATCACAACAAAAACAATCACAACAGCTTCACCACCACAATCTGAATCTCCAGTTTCATACAATTCCACAATCAAGTCAAACAATAGTAATCGAACTCATTCAATTAACGAATTCATCTCCAATTTCGCAATTTCCAATTCGAAATTGTCAAAACCTAAAAAATCACCTGCTTAATGAATCACCACTTTACAAATCAGCTTGAGATTTGCAATTCGTACCTTTCATTGATGATTAATCAGATCGAGAAGAACAAATTCCATTTCAAGAAAGTGAAAAGATCAAAAAAGACGAATCTCTGCTTGAGGAAAAAACGAATCTCAGTTTTCTTTTGATTTTAGGTTCAATTCCATTGTTGATGTCATGGATCATGATTGTGAGCTCCCAGCTCTGATACCATGTTACATTTGAAGAATCAAAGCTAGAAAGGATAGAGAGAGAATTGAGCTGAAACTGAATAAATGTGAGGAATGATATTATTTCACTGAGTTATTATTACAGCTTAAGAAATCTATTTATAGTATGTAGCTAAACAGAAAAGGGAAATAAGAGAGAAGTAGTTGTAACTAACTTCAATTGTATACTAGTAGGCCTAGGATAAGTTATTGTAGATAAGCAATGCTAGTCTCCAACAATACATTTTTTTGAAATAGAACTTTATAGAATTCATCTTGATATATAACTAAAACTATATATGATCAAAGTTATGCGATACGTTACAAGTCGTGCAAAAGAGAAATGGATGCAGTATTTTAGAACGGGGGAGTATATATCAATAGCAAATAATATGAGTATCTTTTTAGACACTTTGTTTGTAGAAAATCTGCATTGTACTATCACATTACTCAAATTCCAGGGATAGAAGAGATTGAAAGAATGGAAAACCTGCATATAGAATTTGATGCCATTAAAGCCGCAACGCACAACTTTTCCGAATCTAACAAGCTTGGACAAGGTGGATTCGGTGTCGTTTACATGGTAAGATTAATGTGTTGAGATATTCCTTTGAAGTTAAATTTCTATTAGTATTGTTTTTGGGTTCCTAGAAATTAGGTGTAGTTGTTATTACTTGGTCAAATTATATGTTAGTTTTTTGTTGGTAGTAGGTTGTTGAATATTTAGAGGATTTTGTAGATAAAATTCATGTAACGTTAAGTTAGGATGCTTGGTTAAAGTGTCGCTTCTTAATTAACGTTAATATATGTATTTTATTGCTTTATAACTTAGGAAACCATTTAGCTTCTTGTTGATTCGAAGTGTGCAACCAAGAGAGCAAGGAAGAGGTGGAAGAGCTGCTCATGGCCCGGGACCGGGCTTGCTGGGCAGTCGCGACTCACGACGATGCCACTGATTCATCCTGTTCTAGCTCGCGACTCTGCAACCTGTTTTACGAGACGCGACGAGGCCGTTTTGGGTACATCTTATATTGACTATTATATGCTGTTATAAGTGCATTATAAGTGGTTTCTACCACTGATGATGGTCATAGGCTTATTATCTCTCTCAAGCACTCTTGCTTTCTCTCAATATTCATCAACACAAAATCACACTAAGCTTTTTTCTCATTTTGTGAATCTCACACGAGTGTGATATTCGATGTTCTTCTTTATATCTAGGAAATGGGTTCCGTGTAACCGGTGCTTTGATATGGTCGGAATATTGCTTTTGGGAAATGGTTTCCCAACATGTCTAGAAGAGTTCGTTGATTATTCTTGTTTCCGGTAATAGCACCAACAATTGTATTAATGAAGTAGTAGACCACTGTCCTAGTTATTTAGTTGCTTGGTTTCAGGGAATTCACTTTGGTTTTTGATTAGTATGTAGCCTATATAATGAGCTTGTTTGATGAAGTGGAGTATGTAGGAAGTTGTTTATTTGAGTATTGTTGTGCTTCCTTCGACTACTATATTTTTATCCTCTCTAATTCAACACGAAGTCCCATTAATATAATAACGAAATTGCAATGTTTATTGAACTCTGTTATGTGATGTTGAGGTTATAATTCCAGGGGACCTTGGCTGATGGACAAACAGTGGCGGTTAAGCGGCTGTCAAACGCTTCAGGGCAAGGAATTAGGGAGTTTAAGACGGAGGCATGTTTAGCTGCCAAGCTTCAGCACAAAAATCTCGTTAAACTCTTCGGATTTTGCTCCAAAGGGGATGAGATGTTGTTGGTCTATGAGTTCGTGGCTAACAAAAGCCTTGATCGGTTTTTATTTGGTCTGTTTAGTTAATCCCTTCATTCTAGTACAAGAACATCATATCTAAAATGAGACTTAGCACTAAAATTCATGATTATACATAGCTAAGTTTGAAAATTTTCTGGCTCGATGGTTTATGAACGCAGCAGCACAACGAAGAGCTCTGTTGAAGTGGGAAACTCGTTACAAGATCATAGTAGGAATTGCACGAGGTGTACAATACCTACATGAAGATTCATGTCCAAAAATTATACATCGGGATCTAAAACCAAGTAATATCCTATTAGATGGAGAGATGAATCCAAAAATTGCAGATTTTGGCATGGCAAAATTGTTTGGAGGAGATCAAACACATCAAGGAAATTATACCAGCAGAATTGGAGGAACATTGTAAGTTTCAACTTCTATTGATCCAGGATATATAAAGTAGGAAGGAAATTATAGGAGTTCCAAACTCAGCTAATGGCACAAATGCTATTAGATCTAGATATCTATTTATCTAATATATGGGCCTGAAGTTAAATTGAATTGAACCACCCTGAAATGCAGTCCCAAGTTTCTGAGAACCCAAATCTTCTATCCAATACTGTTTATAACATGTATATCACTTTTTTGATGGTCAGTTATTGTGCGTTTCAAAATTTTGAAGATCAAATGGTGGGTTATAATATAACAACCAATACAAATACTTGTACACATTAATAGTACATGAATTGTAGGATAGAAAATTCTGTTTCCTCTTCCTCCAAATTTGACCTAAAATATCATACTCCCGGCCCCATTTTAATTGCGACAATAGGGTTTGCACACTTATTAATGCACTTTTTTTCATCACTAATATCCTTCATCATACTAAAATTTATACAAGAATAACATATAGAATTATCATTAATGTAGACAAATCTAACAACATATTGTATATATCTGGATAATTTCTTACGTATAACAGTATGAAAAATTGGGTGAAAGTTGTACGTGATCGCTATTGCCCTAAACCCTAATGTCGCAAATAAAAAGGGACGTAGGGGAGATATTGATACTAGAGCATGAATTGACTAATCCCAAACCTTTTCTAAATCTAATGGCTAATGCAAATATAATTTGATCTGACCTAATAAAATAAAAATTACCTGCATGAGCAACCGCACTTTCCTTATATATGCTAACAAACAAAATCAAATTGATCATAGGTGGAATAGCTCACTAGAATTATAAACTAGTTTCCTCACCCATACTTCTATCGATGTGGGACAATGCTCTACATATTGCTTCTCCATTCCCCATTGTGGGTAAAACCCACACCTAACATAGTCTACCTTCCTGGTGTTTTGTTCCATTCCCACTTTAGAAATCTATATCCAAGAACATCCTGTGTTAATGTTGCTTTTCTTCCTACCATTAACAAATTAGATCCAAGCTAAGTAATTAAGTCCCTTTCCTACTTAAAAATCAACCTTGTATGTTCTAACGAAACCCACTCCCTCCATAATAAAAGCCCAACAATGCCCTCGAAAAACCCATGGTATGTTTCAGCAATACAAGCTTCAATCGTTGTTGCACTTCTCTTTCTTGATCTTCTTTCTTTCTCATTTCAAGACAAAGAACCACTTAGTCAGCATCGTTGAGCTTCTCCAAGGAGAATACACTTTCACTAGAGGTAGGAAATTGAAGGTGTTGTCAAAAAGGGGAGGAGTAGAATATTGGCATAGAAGGGTAAAGGAGAAAATTGAAATATTGTCAACGTCTTGGCGATCGGGAAGGGAGATTAGGGATGTCCAAAAAAGTCATATAAGAGGAGGTTTCCGTAAAAGGAGATTGCTCGGGATTGTCGGTGGGAAGCAAGAAATATACGGTGTGGAGAGATGGGAGGAGACAAAGAGAGAAGAATATCAAGAATGAATTATGAACGACTAAATTAATAAATTATAATATGCGGTGTAGCTCAAATTACCTACCATTTGTTGTTAGATTGGTTAGAAGTTTCTTAGAATACCTTATAAAAAGATATTTAACAGTCGAATGACCATAGTTTGGAAATATTGCAATAAATTTATTAAAAACATGATGCAGTGGGTACATGGCTCCAGAATATACGACCACTGGACACTTTTCAATCAAATCCGACATATTTAGTTATGGTGTCATACTTTTGGAGATTGTCCGTGGATTGAGAAATCTTGGCATGGACACAAATGCACCGGAAAAGAACCTTCTAAACCATGTAAGTTAACTTCCTCGCTCCATTATCCAAAACTCACCTATCATATATACTTGGTAGGTTGCTTAAATTAATGTTACATATGACCTACTTCAATTCTCAGGTATGGAGACTCTGGAATAAAGGGGAGCACTTGAACTTACTAGATTCAGCACTAGGAAATGATTTCCTAAGAGATGAAGTTGGAAGATGTATACAAGTTGGGTTGTTATGTACTCAAGAGGATCCTGGTAAAAGGCCAGACATGGCATCGGTCTTAATCATGCTCAACACTCAACTAAACATTAATCTCACATCCCCAACTCCCCCACCACCTTTTCCTTTCAATCACGAGAAGCCGACAGTTTCACATGGAAGCGCTGGAATTATGATGGAGGATATTATTGTTGGAGTTTGTTCATAAGTGTTGTGAGAAAAACTCTTAATTGCTTCAAAAGAATGTGAAAAAGTTAGTAGTCCTACATAAAAAGAGTAAAAGGTAAGTAATGGATTGATTAATATTAGTCTTCCTACTACCTTTTGAGTTGGTTACTTGAGAAGCTTTGGTTTCCATTTCCTATTAGTGGGTTGTTACCACCTTCCCACTACTCCCATTCCACTTCCCCAAAAATAGTCATGATTTGTTTCCACTTCTTCCCAATCCCTATATATACATGGGTTCTGGTATTGTTTTGGGACTCAGAAATTCTCCTTCTCTCTTTTACAATCTCTATTACAGGGCAATATTAAGAGCGTTCTCAAACTGTCTATCTCTACTACACCGGTGAGTCAGTGTCGTGTTAACCCTGGAGGTTGGTTTGCCATGAGTCCGTGTGTTCGTAGCGGGGCAATTTCAACTTTAGGGCAGTGATAATATCACGCCACGACAATTCTTCAGATAAGTTTATTATTTTACCAGTCATAATTCCTACAATCTAAAGTTGAAATTCATTCTCTGTTTATCCTTTCAATATGCTAGGATTTTGTAAACCCTAATTTGAATAGGTTGGTTGGATGGTATGATTTTCGTAGGTTTAATGACAAATTTATTTATGCGAAAGGTTTTGACGAAATCTGCGAAAATCTGCGGAAACTTAAATGTCTCCGATTTGCGTTTTTAAGTAGTGTTTTTTGGGTGGAAATAGCGTTTTGAGAAAGACTCACTACGATGTAATGAGCACTGCCCTATCGAGACCAAATTCGGTTGGGAAAGGTGTTTTTCGAGCAGTTTTAGTTTTCCAAGTCATAATTTAATTTGGATTTGATTCGAAAAACCTTTTTCAAGACTATTATTTTAAGATTATCATTGGTATAATGTGTGGGAATAATTTTCTTGATTGCACACCAAGTGTTCGATGAAATGACTCAAAGGGCAAATGTTGAAAAGAGAGCGGTCAAACGCATATGGAATGCTATCGAAACTTCAATGTGCTTAGGGAAGTTTCCTGATTATCTTATATGCTATTAAACTCTAAACTTGCATAATATGTTTATTGAATGTTCAATGTTTGTTTTCATTTACATATTTATCATTGTATTATATTGCAATGTGGGGGTAAATTAGAGTTTGAAACAAATAGGAATGTTGTTTGGGCTCTCTTTTGAGAGTGTTGGAGAACGAAACTTCCATGTGTTTACTTTGTTTTCTGTGTGGACTTTAATTGCCTATACAAAGTATGATTATTTATTCTGCTAAGTGTGTTGTGTGGGGTCCATTGCTAAATCTCTTGATTGATTAGGATTTGTAGTACTCTATTATGCAAAGTGTCTTGAGTTGATTACCATCCTCCTCAGCCTAGGGAGCAATGGATTTGTAGAGCATGGATTAAGAGCTAAGTTTGAGAAACCCATTGGTTTGATTTTAGAGGAAATAAGTGTTTTCCTAAGTATGTTTTCTAAACTTGATGGTTTTGTGTTGTTCTTAACATGTATTGCTTATGCACTTAGTTTGTCAGCTTACCATATATAAAGCATAAGGTTGTGGATTTGTTTTAGAAAGCGTTTTTCTAAATGACGATGTAACTGAGTTACAAGTCTAATATGCTAGTAATATGTTCCTGACTTGATGTTGTCTTGCAGTAAGAAAGTTTATGATACAAAGCAGTTTTAGTCAATGTACTTTCTATGAGTATTGGTGCGTTGGTTTGAATTGCAACGCAAGAGGGGATTGCAAAGTCAACTATGAATTAGGATTCAAATAATCGAATCAGTCAAGTCAAAAACATGCTTTTGAAAGTTTTTTGCCCATTGTGGGGGTAATTTGATGGCATTGGCCACTTCTTAACGGTCTATATTGTGTTTGTCAGGTTTCATGTCTCTTTGCAGGTATGTTTTGTGTAGCACTCACCATGCATTAAGAGGTTGAGTTGTTTGTCCATGATGGATCTATAGCCTATGTGGTGGTTCTTTAATTGGACTTGATGGATTCATCACTTGTATATGAGATTGGGCAATGAGTGTCCTTAATCTGTATATACTCTATTGAGATGGGATAGTCCTATGAGAAATCATAGATACATTGTGTTTATACATTGTGATATCACATGAGTATGTAAAATCTGAAAGGGATATTGTAGATCCTCTCGCGAAAGGCCTTTGTAGAAAATATGGTGCTAGAGTTAGCATAGGGAATGGGTTTAAAGCCTATTGTGGAGTGAATTATGATGGATACCCTTCTTAGAAATTTTCTAAGTTCAAGGGTCAAACTAAGTCATAAAAGAACTCAAGTAGTAGACACTACTACCATTCCTATATTAATAAAAGTGATGTAGTATTTTCTTACTGTAAAATGTGTAAGGATGAGTAAAATGCTCTTAATAAGTTCATAGCCTTGATAAGGTGGTTTGAGACAGTACAAACTTGATGAACTTACCTATGTGAATGTGGGGGTTACGCCCAATCCCCTATGAGATCCCTAAGGCTTAGGATCTCTAGAGCATTCATGAAAATCCAGGCATTGTGGGGCACTTATATATATATATCGCGAGAACGTTTCTTATTTTGAAAAAGGTTTAGTGCGCAAGTATTGATTATGAACTTCGTAGAAGGTTCAAAGAGAAATCTACCTAATACGACAGTATGACATACTTGTATGCACTGGGTATCAATTCAAGTCTCTAAGACATTGATGCTTACAAAACTGAGTATCTATTGCCCATATCATCATCTTCCAACACTGTTTCTTTCTGTTTGCTTCTTTTGAATCATGTGGGGGATTGTTGGAGTTTGTTCATAAGTGTTGTGAGAAAAACTCTTAATTGCTTCAAAAGAATGTGAAAAAGTTAGTAGTCCTACATAAAAAGAGTAAAAGGTAAGTAATGGATTGATTAATATTAGTCTTCCTACTACCTTTTGAGTTGGTTACTTGAGAAGCTTTGGTTTCCATTTCCTATTAGTGGGTTGTTACCACCTTCCCACTACTCCCATTCCACTTCCCCAAAAATAGTCATGATTTGTTTCCACTTCTTCCCAATCCCTATATATACATGGGTTCTGGTATTGTTTTGGGACTCAGAAATTCTCCTTCTCTCTTTTACAATCTCTATTACAGGGCAATATTAAGAGCGTTCTCAAACTGTCTCTCTGTACTACACCGGTGAGTCAGTGTCGTGTTAACCCTGGAGGTTGGTTTGCCATGAGTCCGTGTGTTCGTAGCGGGGCAATTTCAACTTTAGGGCAGTGATAATATCACGCCACGACAATTCTTCAGATAAGTTTATTATTTTACCTGTCATAATTCCTACAATTATCACCGTGTTGTCCCCCCGTTGATGAGTGCAAATCGAAATGCAAAAAAGACATAAAATAAAAATTAAAGTACAATAAATGAACATAATAACATGCTTCTAATTATATTGTTTGTGTTGAATAGAAGCCTTGTTTGTTCTTATATAACAGTGGATTCTGTGTGTTATATCGTGTGTGTGTTGTATGTGTAATTGTCACATGAAACATTTCCATGCAGTGATAAATACTCGGTTTCTTCATCAACGTTTTCCCTTTGTTATGAGCAATGTTTAATGGGTGTATAAAATAGAACTAGGAAAACATGTTAATTACGAAGCACAAACGCACATTCACACAACAATTGGATCTTCATTTAGTCATGGGTTACTGTTGACGATGAGTTAGCCTCATTCCTCAGACAAAGGACTATGGCTAGTGTATGTCTCCTATAATTAAGGAAAACATGGAGTAAGTAATGTTAGGATAATAATCTAAGGGAATCTAAACTATAAAAAGCCATGTTGGGAAAAACAAACGTAAGTGTGTGCAACTAAGAAATCCATTGAGTTTATTAAAGATAGAGACAATACCTTCAGTCATTCAATAGTTCATGTCTTCCTTTACCTTATTACTGCTTCTTATTCCCTTGGTGTTCTATTAGTTGTAATTTTGGTTATTAGGTGGGGATTTTGAGTAAAATCATGTATCGAGAAATTGATTGAATCAAGAGAAGAAAGAATCTTCGAGTGAAATTTAAGAGGAACAATCGTGAAACGAACTATTGTTTATGTTTGTATACAGATTCAGAGAGTGTCATAAAGTGATATTAAGTTGTACTTAGGTGTTTGACTTGTTAAAACCGAAAGAATTTGAAGTCAAACTCTCTTATTTATGGTCGATGCATTTCTTCCTATTGCGACTAGGAAGTTTTTGCTTGGATTAAACATCGTCTCTTGTATTCTTGGATCTGGTTTGTGTCGTTTTTAGTTTAATTTTTTTAGGTAAGAAGAAGCGGTCCGGACTCCGCTCGGGTCCTATTGGGCCAGACACTTTGAGAGAGGGGGAATGATAAAGGAAATTCTACTCTCAAAGTGCCTCTAGTGGGAATTGAACCCCCAACCTCAAGGTTGGAATGCTCACTCATTTCCACTAGACCAAGCCTTATTAGTATGCGAAAATTCAAAGCTCTAATTTACCCCTATCTTGTAGTATTTATTGTTAAAAGCAATTGGTATCAGAATAAGAATTCACAAAAACACAAGAAACCGTATTAAGAAAAAGATTTCGAATAACATGTGAAACTATTGAAAAGCTTGAAAACGACTCTTCTTTCGAGTAACTGTTCGCGCGTCCTACCATCGTTAGGCTTGCGAAAGGGTGTTACAAATATATCACGGTAGGCTAAAGATATGAATAGTATTTTAAAGATATATCAGTATCAGAAGTAATAATTCTTCGGAAATATTATCTTATACAATATGTAGAGAAAAAACAGTGAAATTCATGCTCACTACAAATTTCACTCAAACGAGAATATAACTTTGTGTAGGTTTGACTTGATGATTGAATTCCAAAGAAAAAAGCAGTGCAAGGTTGAGAGATAATAAATTCAATTTGTGTCCTTCATCATATGCATCCGAAAAACATTTAATAAATGTTGCTGCAAATAACGAAACCGACGGTAACCGCCTAGAGCATCAAAAACCGTTTAATAATGTAGGCACACGAACATTGCGAATAGGAACCCTATCGCGCTTCGCAATACAGATTGTGACTCGCGACTAACCATGTCGTGGGGGCGACCCTGGTTGTGGGCTGCGACCATGCCGATTTTTCGGTCGTGCACTGCTTCGCCATCCGCGAATCAGTTCTTGCCTTCTACGTTCATCTCGTATTTCGTTTATCCAACTATTATTATCTGAATGTTTCTTAAGTTATGACACCTTAACCAAATTGCTTAAGCTACCATTAGATGAAGTAAATCTAACATATACTCTAAGACTCTAAACATATCATCTCCCTTATTAATTCTTACCAAGTTCTTGGAGGCACCCACTTGTGGGCTCGTTTTTTTTTTGGCAGTGTTTTTCCTTAGGATTAATAACCAATAAAGTTCTTGATCATAAGCTGAGTAAAAGCTGAATATCTATAATAGATAATAAAGCCGTTCCGAAAAGAGCCACCATATCGCTCCACGTCATTATACATAATTAATTATTTAATTTAATTTTCAATTATCAATAATTAAAGAAAATCATTATATTGTAAATCACAATTAAATTCCTTATCTAAAGCTACAACTAATCCTTATCTAAAACTACAACTGATATAAAATTATAAAATAAGCCATAACTTTCATTTCAAATCTCATAAAATTTTAATTTTTGCACCATTAGATTCGTCTCAAAAAATACTTTGAATTAAGTTACTTATGATATGTTTTATTATACATAATTATTAAATTAATTTAATTTTAAATAGACAATAATTAAAAAAATGATTATATCCTAAATAAAAATTACATTCCTTATCTAAAGCTACAACCAATCCTTATCTAAAACTACAACTGATATTAAATTATAAAATAAGCAATAACTTCCATTTCAAATCTCAGAAAATTCTAATTTTTGCACCGTTAGATTTGTCTCGAAAAATACTTTGAATCAAGATCCAATTATGATATGTTTTCTGGAATTGCAAAAAAATAACTTATATTTTACTAAAGGTGTCAACTAGATCACTCATTAATTAATTAAATAAGTTTTTAAAATAATTAAACACGTAGTCATAAAAGAATCCAAATTGTGCAGTGATGGATAATATCACTCCTATTAATTGTTATTATGGTAATCATGCATAGAGGCGGCATAAGGACATTTTCTGTTTGGAAGAAAATGCCAAATGATGTTTTAGAATTGAAGAACCCGCATATCCTACGAAATGCATGGGGGTAAAAGGTGATTTTTATTTGGGTGCATCAATTAGGGTTAGGTGAGTTAAGATATTGTTTCAGTTGTTAAATTATAGTTGCTGCACCCTAACACAAAATATACAAAATCAATAAGGTCATTTTAGAAAATCTAGATATTTTGTTTTTATTATATGGAAAAAAACAATTCCATAGGGTCACTATAGTTACATATATAAAATCATAGGGACATTTTAGAAAGTCAAAATATTTTGTTTCCACCATGTAGAAAAACACAATACTACAGTTCACCATATCGAATTTCCCGAAAATCTTTTTGGTCACTCATTAATTAATAAAATAAGTTTTACAAAAGTTAAGTTAGTTTCTCAAAAATATATATGTTTCGATATACACCTTACATCTTTTTTCATAAAAGATATTCCTATTTGGCCAACTATCAATTAGGCGACACAAGTAAGTACTACTCAAAAATAGTCCCCAATAAGAGAATTTCAAGTAAACGTGTGCAACGTAATGAATCTTGATGATACATGTAATATCAAACTAATGCAGAGTATTGTCAAAAATAAACCCACAAAAAATATTGTAAATATATTTAAACATGCAATTTAAGTTGGGAATATAAATTTATACATCTCGAAATTGGTATGCAAATCATATCCAAAAGGAAACCATGCATTATAATCTCAAACTAAATAATCTCCATGGATGAGAAGCAATTATTTTTTACCTAGATGAGTCTTGATTTTTCTTCATAAATCTATTCGAAATCATTCAGGCATACCTCATTTCAGACAAGTTTTAATATATGCCCGTGTGTATTATGAGCATGGTACACCCAAAGCTATAATTTTGCTCATTGATCATTTGGACGTCTCAACCCATGTTGATCTGATGTGAATAAGCAATCATAGTATATTTATTGTAGCACAAGTTCTTCAAGTTAATTGATGAATTTATAGAAGAAATAAAAGTGAAAAAGAGTAATTATGTGACTCTATAATGTCGACAATATCAATAATAGTCTAGAGGAAACATGTTTGTTGTGTTTTTTATTTTATTTTGAGAGTTAACTTTACCAAATTAACATTTGTGTATAATGACAACTTTAACTTCAATTTATTTTGTTTTTCAAACCACCAAAGGATATAATGACTACTTTTAGAAGGACACTACTATACCTATAAAAGAAAGTAATTTTATGTTCGAGATTAAGAAAATTATTAGATCTTAATATAAGAATCCTTTAAACATTAAATAATTTTTACGTTAGTCGGATGAGAATTATATGTAAATAACTACCGAAATATAATATCTATCAATTTACAATTAGTTTTTAATATTTTGTTAATCTTAAAGTGTTTAACCCTAAAATTTAGATATAATGGAAATTATAACTAAATAAAACCCAACCCGGGCATTCCCAAACTAGTAGAGCATATAATTTACTCATACACAAGCTTTAATGTACATCTGGAGGAATTGGTCAACCTAGTTTTCACAAATCATATGTATGCTATAAGTGAAGTAAATGTTTCCTAGGTCAAAACAATCATGTAACCAAGATGAGGTTACCGCATTGTATTGTGCTACGTACCCTTTATAAATCATAAAGAAATGAACTAGTCTTTTGAGCTAAGTAATATTTTTATTAGTTGATGTGATGTGTGAATTGATATGTTCAAATCTATGGCGTAATATAATGCAGGACCGAATATAAAACTAACATAAAGTCGTTGAATCATAAACTCGTAGTTGAAGCTGATTTGTTCAGTCAGAGAATGCATCGTCATGGACATATGGAAAAAATTATAAATGAAAGCGATCACATATGTACTGTCATTTGTTTAAGTTCTCTATCTCTCATAAGTATAGCTAAAAAGTGTCGTGATGTGAAAACAACCCAAATTTGTTGTGATCAAATAACTGACCGGTAATTATAATTAGTATGTAGATAGGTAGACTGATTATTCGTAACCGGCACAAATATACAACTTAACATAATCGATAACAATTTAACAAACCAACCCAATACTTATCCGAGCAACACTTGACCCGAACATATATTTGCCTGCCTCAAACCCCTTACTATCGACATTACCAGAAATTGAATGAACCAAAGTGGATTTGAGGTCGAAAAGACAAGTGACCCATACGTCCGGACAACCTAACTTGAACCATCCCGAACCAAATCATAACGGAAGGTACCTTGACCCGTCATGATCGTTCTTAATATGACGCAACCAAAACCCAAAATCAGACTCAATACCTTTACTTATAATCCATTATTCCAAAACAACATGCTAAGAGAAGCCACAACGTTCAAACTACTATTCAAATGACCAAGTATTTGCCAACCTTGCTGCTCACAGCTCACAACCAAAAAAAAAAAGTGGTTTCAAAGCTTATATATACATAAAGAAAAAAACCAACAGAATTGGCTTTCCGACACCCAAAAATCAATAAATGGTGCCTGTTTTAAGCTCAACCATATTTCAACTTCTTTGTTTTACAGCTCTTTTGCTCAACTCTGCAAGTTCTCAGGAGCTAAATAGCTACATACATGGCAACTGTTCGAATACGCGTTTCGAGCAGGGAAGTGAATACCAAATCAATCTTTACCGTCTACTGTCGAACCTTACCTCAAATTCTGACACGGAAAGGTTCGATAATTTTACCACCGGAGATAACCCAAATAGAATCTACGGCCTTTTCCTATGCAGCAGTGTTGCCGACAACCAAATCTGCCAAAGTTGTATCCAAACAGCAGCCAACGAAATTCAACAAAATTGTCCATCGAGTGTAGAAGCGATTGTATGGTATTCATTTTGCATGTTACGCTATGCAAATCATTCCATATTTTCCATCAACGATGTTTCGAAATACTATTTCTTTACAGCAGGCCCGGCAAAGTATACTCAGTTCAACCAACAATTGTCCAGCTCTTTTATCGGCCTCTTCGATGCAGCATCGGGTGATGGGCGTTCATCGTCAGCCACAAGCACTAGTTTCCTTCAAGGAAACATATTGATGAGCTCTGTGGTAGAATGCACTGCAGATCTACGCCCATCCGATTGTCGCAGCTGCCTAAACACTGGACTACGCAGGCTGCAATTAAATGGCCGCATGGTTGGAGTACTCTTGCAACCAAGTTGCCGATTGACATTTACTTTTCTTGATCTTGCTTCTCTGATACCTTCAGGTGGTTGACTTTTTCATCAAATTGAGGATCTCGGATTTTCTCCTTTCTCTACAATCGGGTGTAATTCTACATCCTCTTACAATGTGGTCGTATGCAACATACGTGACAGAGGAAAATGTGAGAGGGTGTAAATTATACTCGCGGGTAGATGATATTCTTATTCCTATTTACGAATTTCACTTTATATTAATTTTTTTTAATTTCAGCTCCAAATAAGAAGTTGTACATCGTAATAGGCGTGATTTCAGCACTGGCAGCAATATTCTTGATCGTGATCGTTATATTGATCTGTTGTCTGAAGAAAAGAAAGGCCAATAAAAGACCAAGTGGTAATAATTTTAGTCCATTCTTTGTTTTCAAAACTTATAACAAAGTTGTCATACTAAACAGTACATGAAAAACCCAAAAACATTGTTCTATCACATTATTTAAATTCCAGGGATAGAAGAGATTGAAAGAATGGAAAACCTGCACATAGAATTCAATGCCATTAAAGCTGCAACACACAACTTTTCTGAATCTAACAAGCTTGGACAAGGTGGATTCGGTATAGTGTACATGGTATGACTGAAGTTCGAATAATATAATGTTCATGAAATTGCAACATATTCAATCTTGTTAGACGCATCATCTATGTGATGTATGTTGAAATTAAAATTTCAGGGGACATTGGCTGATGGACAAGCAGTGGCTGTTAAGCGGCTTTCAAATGCTTCAGGGCAAGGAATTAGGGAGTTTAAGACAGAGGCATGTTTAGCTGCCAAGCTTCAGCATAAAAATCTCGTTAAAGTCTTCGGGTTTTGCTTGGAAGGCAATGAGATGTTGCTGGTCTACGAGTTCGTGCCTAACAAGAGCCTTGATCGGATTCTATTTGGTTTGTTATAGTTAATTTCTTAAATCTAGTAAAAGATCCTTTAGTATAAGATTTAGGTATTTGACTTCCGTAATCTTCATTAGAAAAACAATCACGGTTCGTTAATGTGGAGCTAATTATGAAATGTTTCATGGATGCATGCAGATGCACAACGAGGAGCATCGTTGAAGTGGGAAACTCGTTACAAGATCATAGTAGGAATTGCACGAGGTCTACAATACCTACATGAAGACTCATGTCCAAAAATTATTCATCGAGATCTTAAACCGAGTAATATCCTGTTAGATGGAGAGATGAATCCGAAAATTGCAGATTTTGGCATGGCAAAGCTTTATGGAGGAGATCAAACGCAAGGGAATTACACCAGCAGAATTGGAGGAACATTGTAAGATGTCAACGTCTATTTATCAAGTTGTAGTCAAGTAGGAAGGAAATTAGATAGTAACTTAGCAGAGTTATCTAATACTACATAACTTTTCGAATGAATCAAAGCTGACCTTAAAGTTGAATCGAAGTGAATCCTGAAGCCCAACCCAAAGTTCCGAGGATCCTAAATCTTCCTTCCCATAATTCTTTATTGTGTGTCACATCTGTTTAATAGTCAATGAGTATGTGCTTTGCATTTTCTTCTATTATAAGATGGGACTTAATGATGAAAAAAACCAGTAAAAAAGTGGGAAGCAAATAGTACATTATCTGAGGGAAACATGATTTGGATCCTTGGGAACATGACCTTAAATTTCATTATTCTGCATCAAATAAACAAATAGTACATTATTTGAGGGAACAAGATTTGGATCCTTTTGGAACATGACCTTAAATTTCATTATTCTGCATCAAACTTCAATATATTAAGGAAAATTTTTATATAAGGCTCGCCACACCATTAACTAATGGTGTGACGAGACTATCTAATAATCCATACATTACTCATTCAATCTCCAAATCTACCCAAAATAGTCGGTAACCCCTTTCCTCAATGGTAAGTAATCCCCTCCCCCAAATAGTCGGTAACCCACATCTAAAAAGTCAGTAACCCCTATGCAAAGAGTTAGTAACCCTTAAAACAGTTAGTAACCCCCAACAGTTAGCAACGCCAACAATTAGTAACCCCTCTAATTAGTCAATAACCCCGAAAACACTTGGTAACCCTTCTAAAATAGTTGGTAACCCCCTAAACTAGGCATTGTGTGCACGCCACAAGGTTTGTTAATCGTGCGACAAGCCGCACACAAGACTTTTTGATATAAGAATGGCTAATCCGAAAGTGAGCCTGAACCTAATGGAAATACAATATATGGTTTTACCTAATCAAAAGAACGTTACCCGCTCTAAAAACCTGTTCTCCATATATATGCTTAATATTTTCTTTCATTGTCCATTAATTAATGATAGGCAATTTTGAAAAGTTCATTCGATGATGTTGTCATGTAATTTTTGCAACAACCTTGTACTGACATTTTCATATGACAGACTAATTTAAGTTATATGACAAGCCAATTTTGTTTAAGTCTCTAGTTGAAACTCAAACTACAAAATTATGCTAAGGCATATACATGAGAATAAATTCCTAGGATAAATTTATATTCTAGCCTTGTCCGATTCCTAGGAAATGTCCTTTTACTGTTTAATTGTAAGTGATTCCACTATATCTAACACGGTTGGTCAAGTGACCCACCATAACTTAAAAAAAATGAAGCTCACCTTATGGAGGAAAAGAAAAAAACAGAAATAATGGAAGATGAAGAAGATGGGCCGTGAGAAGACGATGAAGTTGGCAAGAAATTCGCCATTAAAAGACACCAATTATTCTTCCTAAAATTTGATAATTTTTGAGAGGTTTTAATTGATTGCAAATGGCGGAAAAAAAAGAGTAAAGTAAGGAAGATGAACATGTGAAGCTAAAATGGGTTGTTTTATTTTGGGAGGTTTATTTTGGGCTTTAGTACTAAGGTTAACGAATATGCTGTCGTTTTTGTTCTCAAATGGGTTGTTTTTATTTTGGGCTTTACAATCAAGATTTATGAATTTGCTACCCTTTTTCTACTCAATTGAGTTGCTTTTATTTGGAGATTCACAAATCACAACCAAGGTTAATTAAATGAAATATAATAGTACAGTAAGGCCCAGTTCAGTTTAACTTATTTTTACTGAACTGAACTTAATTTTGCTGAACAGAACTTATTTTTGCTGAACTGAACTTATTTTTACTGAACTGAACTTATTTTTACTGATTCATGTTGTTTTATCTTCTTTGCACTATTGATTTTTACTGAACTGAACTTATTTTTATTGAACTGAACTTAATTTTGCTGAACTGAACTTATTTTTACTGAACTGAACTTATTTTTACTGAATATTATTATTTTAAGGTGAACTAAACAGGGCCTAAAAATATTATTCGTATAATGAATACATATTGGTCATGCTCGTGCCCCGCGTCTTCAAGTTTTGGACAGAGTTTTGGTGTCCTAGAATTTTGGATCTTATCGAAGTGGACCTTTAGACGTGTATCTGTATCCAACACCCGTAATCGAGTTTAAGTATATAATTGTAGTACAGGGTTGACAACGCCCGACCATTTCTAAAATCCTGGATCCACTCCTGAATTGATGACCCACCATCCCGAAAATCCTGGATCCGCCACTGCCACTATCCCATATTATGTGAGAATTTCCAATTCCCAAGAAGTTTCCACTTCTATTTTTTGCTCCAGAAAGTGTCAATCAAACAACCATACATATATGAAATTCCTTAGAAATGTAAATTGTAAGGGAATTGAGAGACAGCGAAACAACCTCTAATTACTATCATGGCCGGTGCACTTTTAAAGCATTCTAAGCTTTCTTTTTTGAAACAATTCAATTGTACAATATGACTCTTCAAAGTAATCCTAAACCAGAACATGATAATTCAGTAAATGTCATAAAAAAAGGTTAGAGTTTCTTCAAATATCACTAAGAATTCACATAACTAAGTCAAATGACCATAGCTTGGAATTATTGCACTAACTGTTTCTTTTTGAAAATATGATGTAGTGGTTACATGGCTCCTGAATATACGACAACAGGACAGTTTTCAATCAAATCCGATATATTTAGTTATGGTGTCATACTTTTGGAGATTGTTAGTGGATTGCGGATTCTTGGCATGGACCCAAATGCACAAGAAAAGAATCTCCTAAACTACGTAAGTTCACTTCGTCCCCATCCAAGAACACTCCCTTATCAACTGCAGTAGGTGTTGCTAAAATACATTAATGTTACATTTGACTTAAATATCAGGCATGGAGACTTTGGAATAAAGGCGAGCACTTGAACTTGGTAGATTCGTCCCTTGGATCTGATTACTTGAGAGATGAGGTTGAAAGATGCATACAAGTTGGGTTGTTGTGCACTCAAGAGGATCCTGGTAAAAGGCCAGACATGACAACAATCTTAATCATGCTTAATACTCAACTAAACATTAATCTCGCGTCCCCAACTCCTCCTCCAACTATACCTTTCAATCATGAAATGCCAACAGTTTCATACGGAAGCTCGGGAATTATGATGGAAGATATTGTTACAGTGTTGTCTCCTCGTTAAAGCGTACCAATCGAAATACGGAAAATTTCAAAATCACAAAGAATATGTACATAGATTTCTTCTCATACAATTTATGTTGGAGCATGTGTATTTAAGTGCGTTTTGTGTAGTGTGTCGTGTGGTTCATTGCATGAAACGTTTATCAGGCAATGATTTGGGAAACAGTTATATCTTTACCTGTGTCATGAACAATGTTTAATGTAAGTATAAAGCATTCTTTGGTTTTATGAGTTTATATAGCTTTCTTAATGTTTGTAATAAGTTGATATAAGCACAATTAGTTACATTTTTTCCTTTTAGCTTGTTTAGTTGGTTATAACCAACTTACACATAAATACCAAGTCTGTAATAACAGAACTTAGTGATTCATTATCTTTCACAATGAAACCCAAACACGTTTCTCTCTCAAACTGATTCTCATGGTATCAGAGCAGGCAAATCCTGCTATGAATTGAAATTTCGCGAATTCTTGATAAGAGCTTATAAATTGTTTAGCTCGTTAATCTTCATCTTCCTCCTGAAATTCTGGTGAGATTTTCGCACTGAATTTTTCTTCGCACAGAGTTCTTCGAACAGAGATTTTCGCCCAAAGATTTGTCTCTCGTTTTTTAGGGATTTTCGTTCAAATATATTGCGAAATCTTAGCGTTTTCTTCAACGTTTTTTAATCTTGAATCTTCTTCAAATGGCAGCAATATCTGCAGATTCAAACTCTAATGGTGATAGCAATGTGAGTAATTTTTACAATGATCCTTTGTATATTTCAAATTCTGATCAAACAATGAATAAATTGGTAGCAATTAGCTTGAATGCTACGAATTTTGTTAGTTGGAAGAGGAATGTTAAGAGAGCTTTAACAGCGAAAAACAAATTAGGTTTTCTAGATGGTTCCATTGCAAAACCTCAATCTGGAGATAAGGAGTTTAATCGGTGGATAAGATGTGATTATCTAGTTACTTGTTGGTTAGTTAGTTCAATGGAGTCTGAAATTGGTGAGAATTTTACTTTTGTGGAGAGTTCTTATCAACTTTGGAATGAAGTTTGTGAAAGATATGGACAGTCCAATGGACCACAAATTTATCAGCTAAAGAAGGATCTAGAGAAGCTGAAACAGGAAAATCTGTCAATTGTTGCATATTTTGGAAAAATAAAGCGTTTATGGGATGAACTACAGAATCTCAGGAACTTTCCTGACTGTAGTTGTGGATTTGTAGATAAGTGTACTTGCAATTTCTTGAAGAACATTGCAGATTTTCAGGCTGAAGAGAAACTTATAGAGTTCTTGCTTGGTCTTAATGATGGCTATGATAATGTCATCACTAACGTACTCTCTATGGATCCTTTACCCTCGTTAAATCGTGCATTTTCTTTAGCTCAACAAATTGAGATGCAAAAACATATTTCTGCTAATCAGTTTTCAACTCATGAAGTGAGTGCTTTGGCTGTTCAACGACATTCTGGTATGAAGAAAGATTGGAGGAAAGAAAAACTTGAAAAACTCAATCTGAGATGTGAATATTGTAAGGGTAAAGGTCATACCAAGGATCAATGCTTCAAACTCATTGGTTTTCCTGACTGGTATCATAAGAAATCGTCACACAACAACAATTCTAGCAAACTGGTTGCACATGTAGCTGCTGATACTTCTTATGAAGACACACCTCTTGAATATATGGGAGCAGGACCTTCTGCTGGTTCAAATGTAGCTGCCAACCACGTTGATACCAATATGCTTCAGTCCATGTTTCAAGAATTCTTGAATTCTGTGCAAGGAAAACAGACCTTTGGAGAATCTTCCACTGGTCAACCTCATATTGCTCGTGCACATTTTGCAGGTATTACTTCTATTCATTCTTGGATAGTTGATTCTGGTGCCACTGATCACATGGCTTTTGATACGAGTTTGTTTTCTAATAAACGACAACTTAAAAAGGCAATAGAAGTAGGGTTGCCTGATGGTAGATTCACTCATGTGACTGAGATAGGTGATGTGATTATCTGTGCAAATCTTACTTTATACAATGTCTTGTTGGTTCCTACTTTTAAGCACAACTTGTTATCTGTTGGTCAATTGGCTGTTAACAGTAATGTGGAGGTGAAGTTTACTCAATCCAATTGTGTGTTTGTTAATTCAAATGGTGAAGAAGTTGTTCAAGGCACTAAGTTTGGAGGTTTATATTACCTTAATATGCATGCTGCTGCTCAAAATTCTCAGGCTTATTCTAATCTTTCAAAGACAACAAATGACTCTAAAATTTCCTTTGAACTACTACATGCTAGACTTGGTCATTCTTCCTTATCTAGAATGAAGCATATTTCTCCTTCTCTATGTTCACATATTAACAATTTCTTTTGTGAAAATTGCGTTTATGCTAAACATCATAAAACACCTTTTCCCAGAAGTGATTCTAGGGCGTCAGAAATCTTCTCTCTTATACACATTGACCTTTGGGGGCCTTATAGAATTCAAACTCTTCATGGTGCATCCTATTTCTTAACTATCCTTGATGATTTTAGCAGAACAACTTGGACTTTTCTCTTACAAAACAAATTACAAGTCTATAAGACAATTGCTAATTTTCTTATCCAAGTTGAAACTCAGTATAATAAGCATGTTAAAGCTGTGAGATCTGATAATGGAACTGAAATTATCCAAGATCAATGTCTTAATTTGTTCTGTAACAAAGGCATCTTACACCAAAGAAGTATAGTAGGTGTTCCCCAACAAAATGGAAGAGTAGAGAGAAAACACAAGCATTTGTTAGAAGTTGCTAGAGCCTTACTTTTTCAATCTAACCTTCCTACCTATTTTTGGGGTGAATGTCTTCTTACAGCCACTTTTCTCATTAATAAAATTCCCACTCCCATTCTTGATTGGAAAAGTCCTTATGAGATACTTACTAACAAATTTCCAGATTATGATTTCCTACGAGTGTTTGGTTGTTTATGCTATGCATATAACACTGATAGGAAGAGAGATAAATTTAGTCCTAAAGCCATTAAATGTGTTTTCATTGGATATCCTTATGGTCAAAAAGGATATAAGGTTTTTGATTTAAAAAACAGGAAGTGTTTTGTTTCTAGAGACATTCTTTTTCAGGAACAAATTTTTCCTTTTCATAAACCTTCTTCTGATGTTGTTACAGAACATATTAAAACTAATCATAGTTTAATTGACATGTCTGATACTTTCTCACATCCTTTGACCAAGTTGTCCTTACAAATTAATTCTCCTCCACCATTTACTTCTTCCAATGCAGAAAACCTTCTTGTTCCTACTGTTATCCCTTCTAATGCAGAAGAAAATCCTATTTCTCATGATATTTCTGATCATGAAACTCAGAATTATAATTACACCTTTCATTCTGATCATAATGAATTTTGTACTTCTTCTTCTCCTTCTGTTGATTCTTCTACTCCTGTTCAAACTATTCCTAACTCTCCTGTTATTAGGCAAACTACCAGAATCAGTAAACCTCCTGTCAAACTCCTTGATTATGTTTGCCCTACTTTGCCTAAATCTAAATCTCTTTCTTTCTCTGTTAAATCTTCTTCTCCTATTTCTGAGCCTTTGTCCTATGCTCAAGCCTATGTGATTCCTGAATGGCAAGATGCAATGAATAAGGAACTTAATGCTCTTGAGAAGAATGAGACCTGGTGTTTGACCTCTTTACCTGTTGGAAAAAGGGCTATATCTTCCAAGTGGGTTTTCAAGGTGAAATATCTTCCAGATGGGAATGTTGAAAGATATAAAGCCAGGTTAGTGGCTGTTGGGTATCAACAAGTAGAAGGGACTGATTACACTCATACTTTTTCTCCTGTAGCTAAAATAGCTACTGTTAGAATTCTTATTTCCTTAGCAACTGCTAAAGGTTGGCCTTTGTGTCAACTTGATATCAATAATGCCTTCCTACATGGTTTCTTAGATAAAGAAGTATTTATGAAACCACCATTAGGCTACAAAAAGGCTAAAGTTGGGGAAGTTTGTAAACTGAAAAGATCTTTATATGGCCTAAAACAAGCTTCCAGACAGTGGAATAAGGAGTTATGTAAATTCCTTATGGGTCATGGTTTTATCCAATCTACACAAGATTACTCCCTTTTCACTAGACATCAAGATGGAGAATTTGTGGTAATTTTGGTATATGTAGATGACATGATATTGACTGGAACTTCTCAAGCTCAAATTGATCAAATGAAATCTGCTCTTGATTCTGCCTATACTATCAAAGACTTGGGTGAAATGAAATATTTTTTGGGTATTGAAATACACAGAAATCATTATGGTACTCTTCTTAACCAAAAGAAATATATTTCTGATATCATTAAAGATTTTAACTTATCAAATGCCAAACTTGTTGCTGCACCTTTACCTAAGGGTCTTGGTTTATCTATTGATGATGGAGATATACTTGAGCAACCCGAAGTTTATAGACAGCTTGTGGGGAGATTGTTATATTTAAATATAACCAGGCCAGACTTGTCTTATGCCACACAACATCTGAGTCAATTTCTTAGTTGTCCAAGGAAACCACATTTACAAGCAGCTATGTATATGGTGAAATATCTGAGATCTACTTTGGATCTAGGACTCTTCTATTCTGCTACTAGTGATTTACGTTTGCAAGCTTATTCCGATGCTGATTGGAGTTCTTGTGTGTTCAGTTGTAAATCTTTAAGCTCTTATTGTATGTTCATGGGATCTCACTTGATCTCATGGAAGACAAAGAAGCAAAAAACAGTAAGTAAATCTAGTGCCGAAGCTGAATATAGAAGTATGAGTAGTGCTGCATCTGAGATGGTTTGGATTGAAGCTTTATTGCAAGATTTGGTTCAGCATGTTGATTTGCCTATTAATTTATTTTGTGATAACTCTGCTGCTGAACATATTGCACAGAATCCGGTTTTTCACGAGAGGACAAAGCATCTTAACCGAGATTGCCATTATGTTCGTGAACAAGTGATTTCTGGTTTCATCAAAACTACACATGTTCCAAGCTCTCTACAGCTTGCAGACATACTAACAAAGCCACTCTCAGGACCTCTTCATCAACAAATATGTTCCAAGCTTGGTCTTGTACATTCTTCCCAAGTCCAGCTTGAAGGGGGGATATGAGTTTATATAGCTTTCTTAATGTTTGTAATAAGTTGATATAAGCACAATTAGTTACATTTTTTCCTTTTAGCTTGTTTAGTTGGTTATAACCAACTTACACATAAATACCAAGTCTGTAATAACAGAACTTAGTGATTCATTTTCTTTCACAATGAAACCCAAACACGTTTCTCTCTCAAACTGATTCTCAGGTTTCATGATTCGATTGTGAGTTAAGACAACGGAGATGACTAGTTTTCCGATAATTGAAGATAATAATATTTAAAGTTGTTTGTTGAGATGCGTAAAACTCTACATATATGTTGTAAGTATGAGTATCAACTAATTCTCTTTCTTGAAAGATGCTGAAAGTAAAAGTATTTCCCATTTTATTGTAGTTTTTAGAAAATAACGGCCACCACACCATTCCCACACTAGTCAAACCAAACACTAATTGAATTTGCGGTTCCTTAACCAAAAGCAATAACAAATTAGGAACTAAATAAACCACTAATTGAATAAGAGTTTGAAGAGATCTTGTGCGTAACAGGTTACATCAAAAGTCATGGTGTATCAAGGATTAATCTCGGTCATTGTCCAAGGATTTTGTATTATATTTTTCTCCAAATTGTACTCTCTCCATCCTACATTAGTCTTGGCACTCATTCTGACACATAATTTTAGATAATAATTTTTTAATTTAGTTATTGTTTGTTTATTATAAGAGTAGATGTCATAGGAGTTGGTAGAAGGGTTTATTATAAAATAAGATAACGTGGTAGACCATATTTGTAAAGGTATAGGTTAAATAATGTACGAGCCATATCTAAAAATAAACTTGTAAGTGTAATCTAAGATCGAGGAAAAAGGAAAGTGAGTATTTTGAGACGCTAATCATTTATTTTTCGTACTTCTTTATCATTTTTCAATAAAATTTTATTTTTATTATCTTTCAACAGTTTTGTATCATTATTTTATCACATTTTAAAATCATTTATCTCTATTTGCTTAGCATTTTTAAACAATCCCTTATCATTGAACAAAATTAGCATAAATGACTAGCATCGTCAACAATTTGAAGGCAATCTTCTTCTCTATATTGTCTGTTTATAATTTTCTATATCCATCGCAAATTTCTTTATGTGTAAGAGGGTTGTATCTTCGAAATTAGTTTATAAAACATGGTGAAGTTAGAGATCATTATACTTTTGGCATTCTAAATAGAAAAAGGAAAAATTAGCTAGAAAAATCAAAAGCATGGTCGTAGGGGAGGTATTATCTCTTAACAACAAGTGCATTCGTCATCGAGGATGACCTCGATCCCACCAAATTTGGATTCCAAAGTTTATATCTTTATTTTGGACTTTAAAGTAAAAAGAAAGGGTGATAAAGGGTATACTTTCTTTTCTATATGGTTGTCTCATCAATGAGCGTACATTGATACTGCCAATAATAATCCCAACTATGGGTTATTCCTATATAATCCTAACTATTAGAGAGTTCTGCCACAAAAACACCAGGCGACATGCAACCTGTTAATAAGGTAAAAAATGGTCCTAGAGTTTTGTTTGCTTCACAATCTATATGTATTACTCAATAATCGTAATTTTCGTTTTTCAGCTACAAATAAGAAATTATACATTGCGCTGGGTATCCTTACACCAACTGAGGTGATATCGTTGCTCTTAGTCATATTTTTGGTTTATCGTTTGAAGAGAAAAAAAGGAACAAAAAAGCCAACTGGTAAGCTCTCTCGCCATAGTCTTTTCTATCGGTAAAGGTTGTAGATAACAATGCAATATATTATGCTGCAAGGACAAGTCGAGAAAGTTGTATGTCTATTTTGGACATGACATATTTCTGCGTTTGGATACAAGACAGAAACATCTACACAAGCAAATATTGTCTGATTCATTTGTTTTCATATCTATTTTTCGAATTCATTTTATACACCAGTGAGAATATAAAAGCAACAAATAAACCTTTGATATGGAGTGAATATAAAAATGAACCTAGTGCATTATTGTCTTCCCAGGGCTAGAAGAGATTGAAAGAATGGAAAACCTGCATATAGAATTCGATGCCATCAAAGCTGCCACCTACAACTTTTGTGAAGCCAATAAGCTCGGACAAGGGGGATTTGGTGCCGTTTATATGGTATGATAAAAACAACAAATTAATTGTCTACTACTTTGCATAGCATATACTCCCTCCATGCTCCATATTATTGTTTAAATAGAGGTTTTTTGTCACATAAGACTAAATAAAATAAGTCCTTTAATTTGTGGGGAAAGACCTAATATGTTATTTTTCGTGAAGGATCTTATAGAATAGTATGATTCTCGAATTAGACCATCTTAACGATTTTTGTCCATTTGGTCAATATTGCGGCATTAACTCTCTTTTTCTAGTGATTTTGCCAATGTCAAATCATCTGATTTTGGTGGGAAGGGAGACTGAACTGTTGGTGGGAAAAAGAGAGTCCACTTCAGAAATTATTAAACTTGTCTGATCCCTTTTAGTTACCCATTTTAATTTTATTTAGTCTTTTTGACAACCTTTAATTCACCCAATTTGACTTTTACTATTTTTTGATAATACAAATAGGAAGGAGTATAAAAAGATCTTATATTAATATTTGATATTTTTATGAGTAAAGGATATTAGTTTTTAGAGTAGAGAGGAGAGTAAATAAAATATGGAGAAGTTTTGGGTTAAACTTGCTCAATTAATTTAAATAAAAATGCCTTTTATAGGCTTACAATATATAGCAACTAACCTAAAAGATATCTAAGCAGTGGAGAACATGTCCCACAACATATCTTCCATAACTACTAGCCACTAATCACATTTTAATTATAAAATAAATTACCCACTAACTTACTACTAGCCACTAATGCTACTTATTAGGAACTACTTTTGGAGCATTATCCAACACACCCCCTTGCTCCAAAAGTGTTATGAGTCATTTGCAACATTTCACATTGCGTCATGTCGAACCCACTTTGTCAAAATCTCAATTTGTTGATGCACATTACATCAACGCCCTATTTTTCGGAGCACTTCTCTCCGCACGATCTTGTGAAGCACTTCTCTTCACCACAACTTTGTGAAGCACTTCTCTTCACCACGACTTTGTGAAGCACTTCTCTTCACCACTTTGCATATAATCACAAACATTTTTTTTTCAACCACTCTTGCCATGGTGGTTGCCCTACATTTTTTTTTCACTTATAAACAGAAGATGGCCTGCAATGGCTTACTTCCTTCTCTCTCTCTCTCTCATTTTCGGCCTCCAAGGATCTAACCTAAAGCTCTTGATACCATGTTAGTTTTTAGAGTAGAGAGGCGAGTAAATAAAATATGGAGAAGTTTTGCGTTAAACTTGTTCAATTAATCTCAATATATTAAGTGCCTTTTATAGGCTTACAATATATAGCAACTAACCTAAAAGATATCTAAGTAGTGGAGAACATGTCCCATAACATATCCTCCATAACTACTAGCCACTAATCACATTTTAATTATAAAATAAATTACCCACTAACTTACTACTAGCCACTAATGCTACTTATTAGGAACTACTTTTGGAGCATTATCCAACAAAGGAAGTGTAGGGATTTAAAAGTCACTTTAGGCGCTAACAAATTGTACAATTGTGATGATATGTGGAAATCAAGAGATGTGAGATAATAAGTATAATCAATAAAGATCAGGTAAAATATAGCAAGAAAACCCAAGATCCGAGTTAAAACCAGTCGCTATGTACTAGGAACTGACAGTAGTATGAGATGACGTTGGCAAAAAGATTTTCCAATCTCTGATTTATTGACCTGCAAATCTCTTTAGCAAATTGTTCTTAGGCCTCTCTAGATTATGATTTCTCTATTCATAATGCTTGATAACAAAAACGGGTAATACATATTTATAAGGAATAAGAGAAGCTAAACCGACTAGAAAAATAAAATTGAAAGCTGCATACGCAACCTGTCGTGGGTTGCGATGTGTTCTTGCCTCCAAGTCTAGATGCAACCACTTTTTATTCTTCCTTTTCTCTCGATCATTCCTTCACCACTCTAAATCATTCTCCACAAAATCCAATAATAACAATAGAAAATTCTAAGTAAATTAGACCAGGAGAACATGATTACAACCTTGTTAGCTAGAGGTAGTTATATGATGGGTTATTAAGGTTATGATTGCAGGGGACATTGGCTGACGGGCAAGCAGTGGCTGTTAAAAGGCTTTCGAATGCTTCAGGCCAAGGAATCAGGGAGTTTAAGGCCGAGGCCTGCTTAGCGGCGAAGCTTCAACACAAAAATCTCGTTAAAGTCTTTGGGTTTTGCTTGGAAAAAAATGAGATGCTGTTGGTCTACGAATTTGTGCCTAATAAGAGCCTTGATCGATTTTTATTTGGTTTGTTTTCTTTGTCCCTCGATTCTTATACAAGCTCACACCATCCATTTCTTCTGTTAGTTATTTTTTGATTTTAAAATTAAATGACAAAAATAAAGATTTTAAGAAGATATATGTAGGTAATTATTACCCACAAAACTAAAGTTATATTGACATTATTACTATTTGTTCTATGAATCAAGGTATAGCTAGTAAGAACAAGAATTTTATGTAATGTTCGATGGACACAGATGCCAAACGAAGAACATTACTGAAGTGGGAAACTCGTTACAAGATCATAATTGGAATTGCACGAGGTCTACACTATCTCCATGAAGACTCGTGTCCTAAAATCATTCATCGAGACCTCAAACCAAGTAACATCTTGCTAGATGGAGTAATGGATCCAAAAATTGCAGATTTTGGCATGGCAAAGCTGTTTGCAGGTGATCAAACTCAAGGAAATACAAGCAGAATTGGAGGAACATTGTAAGTTTGTCACGTTGATTTAGAAGGATGACAACATTGTTCCTAAAGTAGTCAAAGTTTTCTAGCGCCAATGGTGACAATTACTCTACCCGTCCCAATTTATTTGCTGCATTCACTTTTTTACAATTTCCAAGATAAGATTAAAAAACTAATATCTCAATTTTGGTGGAGGTAAAAAAATAAAAATAAATTATATTAGACGAATCAAAAAGATCTCACTTGAGTATGTTTTTAAGTAGTACTCCCTCCGTCCCCTAAAGGATTTCCCATTTGCTTTTTACACGGTCTCCAATGCACATCTTAGACCGCTTATATCTCCTATTATTTATTAATAAAAATGATGAAATGTTGATATTTTCAATGTACCTATTAATACAAATCTATTAAGATCACCTATGACAATTATTTATAGGAAAAATTGCCTAGAATAATGCAACCTTTTAGCGATTCGCAAATAATAATGCAATCTAAAGATTATTCTGGAATAATGCAACCTTTATACCCCATTTATTTTAAACAGGACAAAACCGGATTTAACCTAAAGAAGAGGTTAAATGAAACACGTGTCATTCAGTTATTGGTTATCATTAATATATTTTTAAAAAAAATTATAAACAAAAAGATTTAAAAAAAAAACAAAAAAATGCCCCCTCCCTCTTCACGGCTACCGGAGCCACCCCTCCTCCCTTCGTTCCCCCATCCACGAAACCAATGAACAGCCGCCGACGATGAGCCACCCCACCCTAACGTCGCCGACGACGAGCAAAATGCGTGGGGTTGGGTACAACAACAGAGGCAGCAGTGCAGGGAGGAAAGAGGACAGAGGAGCCGCGGAAGGAAGAGAAGGGAGTGGGTGTGCGGTGGCTCGTGAAAAGGAAAGAAGCTTGTTTTAGAGGATAAGAAGCCACGGTGGGCTGTGGTGGCAGCCGCGGTTGAGTGTGGTGCAGCAGCGCTGCAGCGAAATAAGGGGAGAGGGAAAACAGAGGAGTAGCGAGAAGAGAAGGAAGAAGGGACGGGTGGCTCCGGTGGCCAGCGCGGGGTGGGGGATTGGGCTGATAGCAGCGGGGTGGGGGTGGGGGTTGGGCCTAAGAGAAGCAGGGGGGGGGGGTTGGGGCTGATAGTAGGGGGTGGGGGTAGGGGGTGAAGCTGGAGCAGCAGTGGGGTGGGGGGATTTTATTTTTTATTTTTTAAGTTTTTGTTTAATATATTAATTAATATTTAAAGTTTTAATTAAATATTACCAATTGTTCAGGTAACCGGTAATTTGTCCTGTTTAAAATAAATGGGGTATAAAGGTTGCATTATGCTAGAATAATCTTTAGGTTGCATTATTATTTGCGAATCGCCAAAAGGTTGCATTATTCTAGGCAATTTTTCCTTATTTATATTATATATTAGTTATAATTTATGGTCAAAGTTTACAAAGTTTGACTTCAAGAAAAGCAAATGGAAAATCCTTTGGGGGACGGAGGGAGTACATTGGAACAGAAGGAGTACTTGAGAGGCTATAGGTTGAATGTAAAACTAAACATTCTGTTTATCATGCATGAACTCGATTACTAAAAGATGCAACACTAGTATTTTAAGGTTAAACTTCATGAACTATAGATGTATTTTCAAGATAATATACTTCTTCCATCCCTAACTAGATTGAACACTTATTCATTACACAAAACATTAGTCTATAAGTTTTCATTGACTATCATCAAATTAGCAGAAGCTAGATGTGAACGGAGAGTGAATGTAATATATATCATTTTTTTTTTGATGAAATTAGGATGTGAAGGATAATAGTGGAATCATGCCATAAAGAAAGCGCTAAAACTGTAAGCTGAAGCATGAGAAAATGAAATGCTCAAAATATTATGGGACCTAAGAAGCAGGAAAAAGTAGCCATGCAGTATCTTGTTAGATTTCCCCCTACTATTTCTTTGTTTTGTAAAATTCATCTTGATGTGTAGTTCGAAAACAATAAAAATTCAAGATTTTACTAAATTATGATTCGAGTATTGATGCTCAAGGTAATACATCAAAGACTGCAAAAAGAACTAATGTTGGACTTTATTTAGAAACTAATAATGAACTAGTATTTCTGATAGCTTATTCTTTGATAAACATTATTCAGCGGATACATGGCTCCAGAATATGTAGCAACAGGAAACTTTTCAATCAAATTAGATATTTTCAGTTATGGTGTCATACTTCTGGAGATTGTCAGCGGATTGAGAAATCGTGCCAACTCAGCTGAACAAGATAAGAACCTTCTAAGCCACGTAAGTTCATTTCTTGTTTCTTCAAGTAATCCACCATTTTACATTCTATTGAAGGTAGTGCAACTTAAACTTCTTTACTTTCTTATTGGATTTCCCAGGCATGGAAACTTTGGAATCAAGGGGCACATCTAAACTTAGTGGATGTAGCATTAGCAAATAATTTCTCCAGAATTGAAATGGAACGATGTATACAAGTTGGATTATTGTGCACACAAGAAGATCCGGCCAAAAGACCTAATATGGCATCAGTTTTAATCATGTTTAACACCCAAATCAATGTTAATCTCCCATCTCCTGCTTCGCCTCCAGCTTTCCCTTACAAGCGAGACGAAACCCCATCAGATTTACATGTAAGTTATGGAATTCCAATAGAGGAAGTTATCAGTGAGTTGTCACCTCGCTAGATCCGTCAACGGCAAAAGTAGAGGTAGAATGTCGTAAAAGGGATAGATTGTATGCTACAACGACGTGTAGATTATGTGTGGACTAGTATGTGAATTATTGAGTCTGGACTTATGGTAATAGCAGTAAAAGAAGTAGAGATTTTAGCGACTATGCTGAGTATTGTAAATACAAGCTACGCTTCATCTTCAGATTGCAAGATCAAACTTTGGCTTATGTATATCTATGCGTGAAAAAACTTGCTTGTGATCTAGCTTGAACACTCAGGGAGGAGTAGAGTGCAGGAGCTTGCAAAGGTTGGAAGGAAGTGCCAACAAGATGCTGATAGCTTAGCTAGATGGACAAGAGAATAGAATTTTGTTTCTATGCACTACTTAACTGTGTTCTCTTCAACTTTTGTAAACAATGATTGTAAAGTTAACAATGCTTTGCTTTTGGATATTATTATTAGGGCTCAGGGAGCCAATCAAAGTGCTTTGATTAGTAGTACAAACATTGGATGTAATAGTTTAACGTAGTACCAAGCAAGACTTGGTTTAGTGGAGGAGTGAGACTTACAACCTTGAGGTTGGGGGTTCAATCCCCACTAGGGGCACTTTGAGAGTAGGATTTCCCTTATCATTCCCCTCTCTCAAAGTGAATGGGACTCGAGCGGGCTCCGAGCCACTTCTTCTTACCAAAAAAATAAAATAAAAATAAAATAGTTTGACGTAGTTTTAATATTATTGCTCCTTCCAACCAAACAAAAATAACTAGCTTGAACTAAGTAGTGTGGAGGAATAGTCTTTTATTGAGTTAGAGGAGGAATAATCTCGGATATGGCTTTTAGCCCTTTATCACTCATTCCGTTACAGCTATATTTTGACCTTTATTATTTTATAATGTATTAATAAGAGTTAAATTGATCGCTAGAAAATATATATTAAAAAAACGTAATAGCAAGATTCAAATGATAATATTTTGTATAATTACAAGAAAATTTATGCTAACTATTGTAGTTTCACTAGGTAGTAATAATTCTAACGAACTTCAAAAAACAATGGATACCGATTCTGGAAAGAAAAGGCAAAAGAAAATACTTTCTCCTTTTTTTATAAGTGATACATTGTTGTTTTTGAGGCAAAATTTCTAAGTGTAATTAAACAACGAAAAGTGAGGGATGGTGCATATAATTTAAATTAAGAAAAAATTGCCTAGAATAATGCAACCTTTTGGCGATTCACAAATAATAATTCGAACTTTCGATTAGTTTGGAATAATGCAACCTTTATACCCCAATTATCTTGAATGAGGTAAAATCGGATTTAACCTAAAGAAGAGATTAAATGAGACGCGTCATTTAGTCATTGGTTATCATAAATATTTTTAAAAAAAAAATTATAAACAAAAAGATTAAAAAAAAAAATCCCTCCCGCTTCACGGCTACTACCGGAGCCACCCTACCCCTCCTCCCTTTCCCTAGCCACGACCCACCCAGACGACAACCAAACACCTCCAATCACCACCGCACCTCCCTCTGGCCACGCACGAAACCACCCACACGCTGCTAACGACGAGCCACCCCACCCAGACGCCGCCGACGACGAGCCAAACGCGGGGTGGGGGTTGATAGCAGCGACCAGGGGTGGGGGTTGAAGCAACGGGGGGTCAAGGTGGGGGGTTGACAGTAGCGGGGGTGGGGGTGGGGGTTGACAGTTTTGCGAGGTGGGGGTGTCGGGTTGGGGGGGGGAGTTTAATTTTGTTTTTAAGTTTATATTAATGTAATAATCAAAATTAAAAGTTTTAAATAAAAATTACCAATTATTTATGTAATTGGTCCTTTGTCCTATTTAAAATAAATGGAGTATGAAGGTTGCATTATTATATTTCAGAATAATCGAAAGGTTGCATTATTATTTGCGAAGCGAATCGCCAAAATGTTGCGTTATTCTAGGCAATTTTACCTTAAATTAATAATCAATATCCACATACCACCACTGCCCCCACTCTCTCTCCGCCAACCCCGCCATCTGAGCCGCCTGAGTGCCACCCAACATCACCGAAAACCACCCTCATCCACCAATAACACCTAATCAACCACCCCCACCCACCGAAACCACCTTTCCAACCACCCTTAGCCGCCAAAACCACCTTCCCAGCCACCCTAAGCCGCCAAAACCACCTTTCCAACCAGCCTTAGCCACGAAAACCAACTTTCTGGCCACCCTTAGCCACCAAATCCACTGAATCAGCCACCCCAGTCAAAAAACAACTAAATTAGCCACACCTAGTCACATTTGATTTTTGGGTCAATCTTCAATTCTTGCATCCTTTTCCCGACTGACCCAATTCAAATTTCCCACTTTTGATTTGTGTCAAACCCTAATTCTCATAAAAATATGCAATCTCTGCGTTTTTTTCTTTCATAATCTTGATTGACCTAATTCAAGTTTCCACATTTGATTTGTGGGTCGAACAGTAAATCCCCAAAAATGGAGGTAGAAGTGAAATTGAGGCTTCCAAATTCAGCAGCACACCAATCTATCTGCTATGTTCTTTCACCTTTCCTTTATCAAACCCACTCCCAGCACAACATTTTCTTTGACGGTGCCGCTTCTGAGTTGAACTCTCGTCGTGCCGTTCTTCGTTTACGTTTCTATTGCGAGAATAGCGGTACAACAGGGCGTTGTGTGAGTTGTGGACGCGGTGGTGAGGTGGTGTCGAGGGAGAGGAGGGAGAATGGGTGGGTGGTAGAGAAGGTGATTTTGTGTTGAGGTGAGTCAAAGGGTGTGGGGATATGGTGTTGGTAGGTTGGGTGGGATTTGAGGAGAGAGAGGGGTAGGTAAAATTAGCAAGTGAGGTTGGGTTAATTAAGATGATAAACATGATTAAGTGTCTTTAGTAAGGGTAGAATTGTCATTGTACTTACTAAAAGTTAGCAAATGAAGCAAATCACCAAAGTGTATCACTTATTTTCAAACATCCATTTTTAGAAACTACATCATTTATAAAAAAAATGGAGGAAATAAGAGTCTTATATTCCTTGGGAGTGTAGATTAAAAGTTGTATACAACTATCTACCACGAAATTTGAAAAATAGTTATGTATTATATTTTATGATTTAATTAGTTACAAATCTCATGAAATATAGAGTCAGACCGATTCATATCATAGATCTTTTAGATCTTTTACATTAATCATAAAAACTTACAATTACTATGTATCTAAAACATGAAGTATTTTGCAATCCATCAGAGATAAACCCTTGCAATATAGTTCCTATAATGCATAGGTTACCAGTGCAAATTTTGCATTGTATAATACTTTTGAAATTCTAAATATATCTTCAAATAATCCTGAGAAATAATGCTAGTATCTATAGCCGAAGATAACCAAAGAACTTCCATATGTACATATACTCCATATTCATTGATTAAAATTTCACTCTAATTCTTAAAATACATTTCCGTTAAAAAATTTGGAGAGACATTGTAAGATATCATTTGGTTTGTATGCCCACCAGCATTAGTTACTAAAATCTATGTTTTACTTAAGAATTTATGTAAAGTTAGTCGATAATTAACGACTTCCATAGAGGAGCCGGTGAACAAGATTATAGGTACCAGATTTCCCTCTCCCCCCAGTGGCGGATCCGCTCTTTAACTCGACTCCACTTAAATCGGTTGGATTGTAAAATATTCCTCAAAAAAATTTCGTTTTTTTTTAAAAATAGAATTCCCGAAACATTAAAATTTTGACCCCGATAAAATTTAATAGTCAAACTTTGGCCCCACTAAATAATTTTTTGGACCCGCCACTGCTCTCCACCTATTCCAAATAACATTATCTCACTAGTCACTAGTGGATTTTAAGCGCCAACAATGAGATTGGGGCAGCAGTAGAGACCAAGTTCACCATCCCCATACTCATTTCCACGTCACACAATGGCAAGACCATATATTTTGGATCCTCTTAATAACAGACAAAAAATTCTACTGTTAATTGTATATTTACTGACCGAGGTATTTGTTTGAAAACTCATGATTTGGCAAAAGTAAAAGTGATTGCCAACTTTTCTCATTAAAGGTAAGCAAACAAAGAAAGAAGGGCATATCACACTACTCCCCCAATCACTTTTTGTTTGTTTTATTGTGAAATGATACCATATTTTTGGGATGTGCATGTGGGGTTATGAGAATTATCAATTTATAGATAAGGAAATTTTGTCAAAAACCACCTTTTATATTACACATTGTAGGTTTAACTATCTATTCTATTTTTTTTATTTAGGCCAAATTTTAGCGGTTTTCCGTCATGTTCTTCATTTCCCCACCAATTTTCATTGGATTTTCGTAAATCAAGTGCCCAGATCTTCACTTTGCCCCAATTATCATTCAATTGGACATTTAATTGAGCAATAATTCGTGAATCAAGTGCCTAGATCTTCAATTAGACACATTTTGCAAACCCTAGTTTCTAGATTCCGGCGACCATAGTTGGCAGCCCAGATTCTGCCGGCGATAGAAAAACCATCACCAAACGGCCTAAAATTCATTGGTGAGAGAATAACCACCACCAACCAGCCCAGAATTTGGCGGAGAGAGAGAGTAACCACCACCAAACAGAGCAAATTGCACCGGTGAGAGAGTAGGGTAAAATCAAACAGCGAGAGATTTCGACAATTAAATTTCCAATTGAAAAGAATCTTTAAATTTCTCCCAAATCAATGAGCTAAGGTTGGATTGAATGAGAAAATCGAGTGAAAATTGAGGAAGATGACTGCAAATTACTGAAGGGCGAGAGAATAACCACCATCAAACAGCCCGGATTCCGGCGAAGAGAGAGTAACCACCACCAAACGGAACAGATTTCGCCGGCGAGAGAGTAGGATAAAATCAAACGAGAGAGATTTCACCCAATTAAATGTCTAATTGAAAAGAATCTTTAAATTTCTCCCAAATTTATGAATTAAGGTTGGATTGAATGAGAAAATCGAGTGAAATTTGAGGAAGATGACTGAAAATCACTTAAGGGTAAAATCGTCATAAAAAAACTTAGCGTAAAAGTGGTTTTGGTAGTGAAACCAACTGGTTTCAATTATAAAAGGTAGTTAAAGTAAAAAAAATTAGAAAAGGTAGTTAAACCTATAATGTGTATTATAAAAGGTAATTTTTGACAAAAAATCCTATAGATAACAAACAAAAAAAGGTAAGATAGATAATAATAATAATAATAATAATAATAATAATAATAATAATGATAATAATAATTATTAATAATAATAATAATAATAATAATAATGATAATAATAGTAATAATAATAATAGAGGTAGATGACAAAAAAGGGGTAAAATAGGTATGAATAGTGTGGGGGACTACGAAGATACCTATGAAATGTAGCAAATCATTTGAGACATTCATTTATAGAATGTGTAGCAAATAAAGAGAGATCTAAAGCGGAAACTCTTTGGTGGACCTGGTCCACACTAAAAATAGTGTAGACCTACTCTCTCTCCTCACTCCTTCTCCCTCCACCCACAACCTTTCCTCAAACTCTTCACTGCCTGAAACCTCCACCATCCAAGCACCCACTAAATTAAGGTCAAAATTCGAACTCAAATGGTGTGCAACAATCATCTTTCTTTCGCAATCAGACATCAAGCTTCATCTACTAATGAATTGGCCAACCTCAAATAATCCTCCAACTCCCCACCACAACACACAGCAGTAAAACAAAGGATTCCAAAACCCTAAATTAAGGTCGACATTCCAACTCAAAAATCTTGCAGCAATCATCCAACTTTAGCAATCATAAATCAAGTTAAACAATGTTCAATATTAAAGACGGAGAGAAACAAGAAAGAGAGAGAGAGAGAATGGACTATTTGGGAACAATATTGAAGCGAGAAACGGCGTCAAAATCTTTAAGAATGCGAGAAAGAGACTAATGGCTTGAGTTTTGAGAGACTGTAACTGGTTTTCGGATCTAATTTAGGTTTTTTTAGTTGGTAAATCTTAATTTTTAATTACAAAACCTTAACCTTTGGTAAAGAAACCTTAACTTTTCATTCATAACACTTAACTTTTGATTAAAAAACCTTAACTTTTAATTACAAAACCTTAACTTTTAATTACAAAACCTTAACTTTTAAGTATAAAATTTTAACTTTTGATTAAGAAACCTTAACTTTTCATTCATTACACTTAACTTTTGATTACAAAACCTTAACTTTTGATTGCTAAACCTTAACTTTTAATTACAAAATGTTAACTTTTCATTCAAGAGTTATTCGAATGATGCGGGTTTTATGTGGGACTTGGGCTTTGTACTGGTACAATAAATTTAATGTAGACCGGGTCTATATTAGACTTAGTAATTTTGATAGAAAGGGGCTCCAACTTTGAGAATAGCCGCCTATCTAAGAAGAAGTGAAAAGAATACTGGTTGGAGACTCTTTTTATGTATTTTGTCTTGCTCATATTTCTTGACTCAGAATTCATCCAATTTTCTCATTTTACTTGTTTCAAGTAAGTGAATAGCAAAGGGTTCAGATCATTCTATTGGGTAGAAACCATGAGTCATCCCGACCACTTTGGACGATAGAACGGGGAGAGGGGAGTCGTACCCATTCTCCCTCCGGACAACGAGCATGAACTTTCCAATTTCAGACTGAATCCAATTCCGGAATCATATAGAACTAAGATTCCAAGGATTTTTTTAGAAGGCAAGATGTGAGACAACTCATATTTGAAGTAATTGATGCACATCCTAAATTGTTGCGCTTTGACAGCAAAGCAAACAAAGAACGGAAGGTTAGTGGCAAAATGTGGCCCACTACACCACTAATTTACCAAATCATACATACGTTTCCTAAAACAAATACTTAGTAAGATTAAGGAATATCACCAAACTAATTAATTATTTACTAAATCCTTCTTTGAAAAAGCACTCATACTTTCAAGTTAAGGTTAGCTTGAAAGTCTGCTATAAGTCAAACGTATAGTTTATTTCAGGCCGACCATAAACATAGTTAGGATTGCCGGCTGTTAATGCTAAACTTAGAATTTTAATTAGGATAAGTTGGTTGCTAATTGAAATAAAAATTATATTACAAAGAATTTAGCATATTCTCCAACTGGAAAAGCAAAAACTTACTATCAAATTTGAAGGATACAGAAAAGTCTAAATGCTATGTCAACATAAATTGATGATACACTCCCTCCGTAACATAATAGTTGCAACAATTTCCTAAAATGGGTGTAACATATTACTTGCAACAATTTTCCATCTTTCTTATTTTGGTAAATTTTATCACATGAAATAATGATGTGTTTTTTGGTCCTCACCCACTTTTGTACTCTTTTTTTGTTGTTTTCTTTCTTACCCTCCTTTTATCTCTTTAACCCATGTGATTTCTCTCTCATACTTTAATAATCAACCCACTTATCCATACTTAACATATTATGCCTAGAAATTCCCCGTAGTTTAATTGTTGCAACTATTATGTTACGGAGGGAGTATAATAAACAGGGGTTTTGAAGCTAAAGACTTTAAAACTTTATTATTTAGAAAGACCTAATATATATACAATGCTTGTCCATTAAGACAATATTACTATTTCCAGCTTAAAAAACAACAATCCGGCATTGACTTATGTCGTTTTTTCGGATTTCCCCCCTCAAAATAAAGTGTATCGTTAATAAACACCACGAATATTTACTGAACCGCATCCCTTATACCATTGTGGTGAATATGAGAAAAGAACGAACAAAACAAAGGAAGCACATAGAAAGGAATAACAAGTCTAAGTTGGATTTTCGACTTTTTGTGAGAAATAGTTATAGGGACTTAAGTAACTGGTAGAAAGTATATATCAGCTCCTTCTAGTCTAAATTATTTTTCATACGGTGTTTTTCTACTTAAGAACGCCTGCTTTATTAAGTCATATCGGACAAAATAATACGAAATTTATAGAAAACCCGAAAATAACCAGTTTATCTCCCAATAATCTTTGTGTTTAATTTAGAAAATAAAAATAAAATAGTGCATCTTTTTTATTAAGTCATAGGACAAAATAAAACTAAATCTATAGAAAACCCGAAAATAACCGGTTCTCCCAATCTGCCTATTTAATGTAGAAAGAGAAAATAAAATTCAAATAGTGCAAGATATATTGGAAACAATTGATCAAGTTGCAAAGCTACACCATTAGAAAGAAAAAGATAAGATGGAGAATCTTAGACTACTGCCTGTTTGTATATTCTCAATCTTTTCACTTCTCCTTCTCTCAACCTTTGTGTTCCAATCTGCTACTGCCCAGAGTAAAGTCAACTACTTACAAAGCTTCTGCTGGGAAAATGGGCATTATACTCAAGGAAGCCTATACCAAGATAGTCTTCAACTCCTTCTATCCAACCTTACCGCGAAAGCGAAAACAAACAAGTTCTATAATTACACCACTGAATTTGTCCAAGAGAAAAATGTGGCCTTTTCCTGTGCAACAGCGCGTTGAGCAATGAGATATGTCAGAATTGTGTCATGATTGCTGCAGGAGAAATTCAAACAAGATGCCCATCAAATGTACAATCTATTGTATGGTATTTAGAGTGCATGTTATGGTATTCAAATGTCAATATCTTTTCTAGGAGCAATGTAGGTGTATTCTACTATTATAATCTTAATGCTGATCCTGAAAACTATAGTGAGTTTAACAACAAACTGATAGAAAAGTTTGTCAGCCTTTTTAATGAATCTACCAGCGGAAATTCAACTCTAATGTCAGCCATCAGGATAGATATTGCTCTTACGAGTGATGTTTCCATGACTTGCTACGTCGAATGTACTCCGGATTTAAGCCCCCTAGACTGCAGAAGATGCCTACAGACGGCACTTAATAGACTTCCAAAGGATGGTACCGCGTCAAGAGTACTTTTGCAACCGAGTTGTCGATTGTTGTATGCTTTCAATAGCTCAAAAATCTTGAAATCTACACCTCCAGGTAAGTCATTGTATCCCTTCATCATCTTTGTTTAGTTGGATGGCAAATTATCTATTTTGACAAAATATTGTTGTTCAATAAAAGCACATAAATTGTTAATGAATATTCTTTTGTTTGATCCTTATAAAAAAAGTTATAGAGAAAAAGAAAAATGGAAAACAGAGGGGAGAGGATGTATGGGAGAAGAGAATGAGGAACTTAACATGGCATTGATTCATTTCGAAAAGAAATTATTTTATATCCTTGTAATATAATTGTCCTCCGTTCATAAAACCAAACAAATGAAAGTGAATAAATCACTTAATTATCTAGCACATATTTTCCTCCCAACCGAACCCTCTGTAATTTTCATTATTAAATGAAGGAATAATACATACAATTGTCTCCTTGTATTTTCCTATCTCAGTACCAGCTGTAGCACCTTCAAGCCATGGAGAAGTGATACGATATACCGATAAGCGGCTATACATTGGCTTGGGTGTCATTTCAGCAGTTGCAGCAGCAGCAGTTCTTACGAATGTGTTACTTTGTTTGATGATCAGAAGAAAGGCCTCACCGAAGCCTTCTGATAAAGTTCTGATGATAGCTTAGACGTAATTAAAATGATTCTTTGTTCCTTTTCTCATCCTTTCCAAATCAAGTAGCATTACTGTCAGATTTATCTAAAATCTAATGGACAAACCTGAAAACTTAAATAGACTTTGGTTCTCATTGCAGGATTATATGACAGCGAAAACATGGAAAGCTTAAAGTTTGAGTTTGAAGCTATCAAAGAAGCTACTGACAACTTTGCAACAGAAAAGATACTTGGGCAAGGTGGATTTGGTGATGTTTATAAGGTATCGTGTGGCTAGAATTTTACAAATCAAATTGAACTTGATCTTGACCTCGTCAATATATTGAGACTTCATACTTGCATGAACCTTTTGAAAACGGTGATTTAATATAGGGGAAACTTGGAAATGAAGAGGTGGCTGTTAAGAGGCTTTCAAACACTTCAGGACAAGGAATTAGGGAGTTTAAGACGGAGGCCTGTTTAGCTGCCAAGCTTCGACACAAGAATCTAGTAAAACTCTTTGGATTTTGTTTAGAAGGGAACGAGATGTTGCTTATTTACGAGTTTGTAGTTAATAAGAGCCTTGATCGATTTCTATATGGTAAGTTATCTTTGCGCTTTAAGCTCAATGTGATCCTATGAAAACCCAAGTGAGTTATCTCCTAAAGAGTAGAGAAACGGACTGATTTATACGTTGATGATGGAATTTCCTCGTCTTTAAGCCATCTAGCCTCTCTTTCATTGCTGTGATAGCCGTGTAGCCAAGCACCATTCGACTATTGATAATACTCAATAGTTTCCCCCTACGAAAATAACATGATCATCAATAATGCAGATAAAACAAGAGCAGCGTACTTGACATGGGAGACTCGTTTCAAAATCATAGTGGGAATTGCTCGAGGCCTCCTATATCTCCATGAAGATTCATCACCTAAAATAATTCATCGTGATCTCAAACCCAGTAATATTTTGCTGGATGGAGAAATGAACCCCAAAATTGCGGATTTTGGCTTGGCTAAGCTTTTCGGAGGGGGGCAAACTCAAGGAAATACTAGCAGAATAGCAGGAACATTGTATGATTTCTAAAACTGTCCAACTTCAACTAAATTTATGTATTCATTTTGTCCATATAACTAATAAAGGCTGATAAAACAATAAATCTTGCTGCAGTGAATACATAGCACCTGAATATGCTATAGCTGGCCATTTTTCAGACAAGTCAGATATTTTTAGCTATGGGGTCATACTTTTGGAGATTGTCAGTGGAATGATGAATAGTTGTTCCAACCCATACGGACAAAATGCTGATCAGAATCTTTTAAATTATGTAAGTTTGAAGTTTCCAAATCACTTCTCTGTCACTAAAACAAGTAAACAATCTGTGATCATCTTATTATATACGAGAACGAAAGCCTTTTAAACCATTATTACACCTTCAAGATAAATGTGCTTTAAATTGTCTTCAAAATCGTGAATTTTTAATTTGGTAAAGGAGATTAGCCACATTCGAACCCACATTGATTGCTAGAGTACTCCACCAGTTAATTTGTATGAGGATAGAATCTCATCTACGCCTATCTTTTGTTAAACAATTGTCGCATGCAGGCGTGTGTGCAGGCCCATTCATGATCTATGACTATTCTTAATTGCCCCTTTGGAGCATAAAAAAGCTATTTTTTTTTTATGTCAACAAATTATATTTTTAGAGAAGTTATGAAACTATAATGATCTAGTCCATGAAGCTTTGAATATTAAAGAACCATGCCAAAAATATATTAATAAGAAAGAAAATTCAACTTTTTTATTATCGGAATCAAGATATTTCAACATTCTTGCCTTTATCATTTTGTCGTAAATTTGCATTTGTTTTCAGGCATGGAAACTTTGGAACGCGAGGGAGCATATGAAGCTGTTAGATTCAACGTTAGGGAGTGATTTTTCAAAAGCCGAAGTTGAAAGATCTATACATGTTGGTTTATTGTGTGTGCAAGAAGACCCTGATAAAAGGCCAAGCATGGCATCAGTATTGCTCTTGCTTAACACCGAGCCCATTACTCTTCCACCACCAGAATCTCCTCCTGCTTTTCCTCATAAGCGAGAAAAGTCAGAAGTTTCGTATGGAAGCACTGGACTTTGTTCAGAAAACATGGTCACTAATAGCTTGTCTCCTCGCTGATGATCATGGAAAGCAGTCTTAGACAGAATGGTGTCAAACTGTCAATGATAATGAACATGTACCAGCGTTTCATCATCCATTTTTTTAGACCAGTACATTATGTAAAACACTTGTTCTAATTCACATATTCATTTAACTTCCTTGAGTTATAATGCTCGAACTTGCAGCATAAAATATACTCCCTTCGTCCCAAAATATAAGTCCTAATTTCTTTTACACAGTTTTCAACATGCACCTTTGACCGTCTATATTTCAATTTCATAGTAGTAAAAAATATAGAAGGTTCATATTATGAAAGTACATAATATGACGAATCTAACAAGATGTCACATGTGTAGGTTTTATTGTTTATATTAACAAGAAAATTTGGTCAAAGTTTTTAATGTTTGACTCCCAAAATAGAAAGAGGACTTATATTATGGGACGGAGGGAGTATATCCTTACAAGTTGGAATAATATGTTTTTCGACAACCATCGATGATATGTGAAATCATGTTTAGTCCATGTCTATCATGAAGTTAATAGAGCCACGAATCGGCTAGTAAGTAGAGGAGTGAAGTAGAGGAACATAATATTTATCTTGTAAGCACCCCCTTGTGAGTCATGGAGGATTAGAGTTGAAGATATTGTAGAGTGTGTAGCTCTAAGGAACAAAGAGAAGTAAAAATGAAGTGCTTTTTAGTTATGTAAGCCTTATATCAAACACGATATTAGGGTCTGAAAAACGTGGTGGTATTCGAGAGTAGTCAAGACAAATTAGTAGGCGAATAAGAAGAATTGGACATAAGGCTTGGAGCATCCATTCACTGAATGAGGTAGGGAGCCAGAAGCGACTGCTCCAGCTTGAATGTAGCATCCACTCCATCTTGTTTGAATGTAATTTTTTCTTGATCTGTCTGGTGCTTCTCTGTTACTAGTTTCCTAGCTCTTACTAGGTTAGGATTCATTATAGATTATTTATTTCCTGATTTGGTAATAATTGTTAGGAGGATGAATATTTAGTTTCCGAAAAACTCTCATTTTAATGGAGGTCTCACTCTCAACAATGGCGGACGGACTCACCCTTCCTCACCAACTCACCATCACCGACTCTCTCCAAATCTTCTCCGCCATCTTCGTGATCGACGTCGTCCCACCTCCTCCTGTCAGATTTGGTTCTTCATGCCACGCTTTCGATCACCGTACTCTCCTCAACTGCCGCCTCTACACTCGACGTCGTTCTCCTCCCTCTAATGGATATCATGACTCCAGTTTTTCGGTGGCGATGATGGCGATTTTGGCGGTGGAGGAGGTTGGAATTTTGGTGGTGGAGGTTTTAACTTGTAAGATTGGTCTTCTTATTCGTATATGGATGATCCGACATTTTATTTTGTATATGCAGTGGCGGAGGCAGCTCTAACCACGGTGGTGCACGTGCACCACCAATGGCGAAAAATAAAATGAAGTTCAAATATTTTTTTAAAAAAAACTCTCAGATGTGATTCAGTGAGTGATTCTCTCCCTTCCTCCTTCTCTCTAGGCTCCATGTTCAATTCCCAATAGAAGTTAATGCATACTAGTTGGTAATTGTAATTGTAATTTAGATGATCCTCAGCAGCAAGCTCAACTTATGAATCGCCAATTTATACTTTGATGGTAATTGTAATTGTAATTTAAGGTTAACAGAGAGGGTTTTGACTCTGATGAAGGGGTCCCCTGAAGAACATGGGAAGAAAGATTAGAGAGAGAGAGATGGAAGGAAGGAAAAAAAAGGGGCTTCTTTAGAGAGAAGGAAATAAAGTGGGTGTTTGATGGTAATTTAGTGTTAATGTGTTGTTAGTATTGTTGAATTAGTTTAAGTTTGTTGATATTTCATTAAGATTCAGGTTGATTTTGTTTAATTAAGTTGAATATTACTTGATAATAATTATTATAATTGTATAATTGTTACTTATTACTTTGTTAGCCTACTCAATTAGTTGTATAATTGTTATAATGGTTGAATATTGCTTGATTTTCTGTTAGTTGTGTAATTGTTATAGTTGTTGAATGTCGTTTGATTTAGTTGAATTATAGACTTACATTTTACTTAGCTTTTGTTTGATTGACATGAGAAATAGTAATCCTAGGAATTGAAACATAGGTGATTTATTTGGTTGACAATAAGATGACTAAATGGAAGAATTAGAAATTCCTAGGAATTGCAACTTCCCACAAAATGGAGGAAGTTACTTATCTAGGTCCCCCTAGGTAGATAGAAATTCCCATAGGAATTTAATTCCTCTATTATCAACCAAATACTTTAACCAAATTCCCATGAATTTCATCAAGGACCTTATTTCCAATGGATTGCAATATTCTGTGAATTTTAACTTCCCACGTAAACTAACGACCACTTAGTTATAGTCTAATATGAATTAGCCTTTCATTTATCTACTAAAACTTGGCTTGGTATGTGCTGAAATGTTGAAATTAGGGAGTTCATATTTATTGAACTAGCCCATTTTTATTATCATATTATTGATTTGTAAGCAATCCAACTGAATTCTGAAATGGGAACATCTTAGTGAATTGTGATTTTAAAGATTAGGAACTATATTCACCGAATGTTTGAGCTGAAATTGGTTGGGCTTTGAACTGAATTTAGAATGTTTGATTGCGAGATTGAACTAAAATCATCAAAACCATGTTTAACACTCACAATTTTCTAATGCAGATTTATTGATGATATGATTATAACATTATTTTAGTATTATTTGGTCGTAAGATGAATTTTATAACTTTTGGAATAAAATCTGTTGTGAAGTACTTTCGAAAATATTTAAATTACATAAAATACATAACATCGGTAATTCATAGTGACCCACCAAAGATTAAATCCTGGATCCGCCACTGTGTATATGAAGTTGTGTGTTGAATTGTTCCTATGAATTTTTTGCATTTGAATTGTCTGATTGATTACCGAGGAGAGCTCATCTTACTAAAAACATTACTTTCTCAACTTCATAAGTGACTGACCATCTCAAGTCAGCTCCAAAATCCCTCTACTTTTGACGCAGTGTTCAATCTCTGCTTTGAGAGATACACTAATAAGAACTTGTTGACAGAGTATGATGTAATTATAAGGAAGGAGTAATGAGTTTTAATAGAGTATGAAACCAATCTAGAATTTCAACCATCAAATTAATTTATTGTTTCAATTAGTCTTTTAATATGTTATCAAGAGTTAATAGGACCAGAAGATCATATTTTCAAATCTCGGCCGCCCCACTTTTTTAGTGGAATGTGTTTAGCCATAGGTATAAGGAGCCTTATGTCGCAACCATACTTCAAGCCTAAAGGGTTGTGTGAGAGATCGTGATATAGTAGAAAAACAATCATGTGACTTCGACTATCAAATTAGGCTTTCGGTCGAATTGTTGTTTGGCAAGTTTAACGGACGTACTTTGTCAATAGGTGGTTAATTGTAATTTTTGGGAGAAAGTTTCCTTGAGAATCGCATCTGTCTGCTGATATATTTACTGGTACCATATTAATTACAAAATCTTAACTTTTACTCAACAAATCTTAACTTTTCATTCATAACGCTTAACTTTTGATTACAAAACTTTAGCTTTTGATTGCTAAACCTTAACTTTTAATTACAAAATCTTAACTTTTGCTAAAGAAACATCAACTTTTCATTCATAACATTATCTTTTGAATACAAAACCTTAACTTTTAATTATAAAATCTTAACTTTTACTAAAGAAACCTTAATTTTTTATTCATAACACTTAACTTTTGATTACAATATCTTAACTTTTGATTACAAAACCTTAACTTTTGATTGCTAAACCTTAATTTTTAACTACAAAATATTAACTTTTGTTACAGGTACCTTAACTTTTGGTAAGCTACCTTTGACATCGGGGCTTTATACTGGGTCTACAATAAATTTAGTGTAGACCATGTCCATATTTGACATGGGCTTAGTTTCCTCATTCTAATTAGATTATGGGTCTTGTAAGATGCTAGAATTGTTTTATAACTTTTGTGAATGTATTGGGTCAGACAGTCTGACTCATGCTTATTGTCAGAAGGGCTGAGCCGAATACAATTTAAGTTCAGTTGCATTGTATTTTTGTTTTTGTTAGTTTTACTTTTGTTTCAACTAGTTTGTTATTTGTTTTGTTAGTTTTTCTTTTGTCTCAGTTAAGTTGTCCTTTGTTTCAGTTACATATTAATTTCTTGGATTTTGTAAATCTTTATATTATTGTTATTTATTTTTCTTTTGGTCGTAGTCTTCTTTTGTTTAGTTAAGTTTTAATTTATTTCAGTTGTATCTTAGATTATTCAATTCAATTCAGTTAATGAATTTTGGGTTTCAGTTGAAGCGGTCTGAGTTTCAGTTGAAGCGGTCTGAGTTTCAGTTGAAGTGGTTATACCAATATTATAGTCAGACACGCCTGACCCAATACGCTCTCATAAGTTTTTTAGGTTTAGAAATCCTACCTCTATGAAAAAGGAGTATTTGACTTAAATATGTCAATAACTTATATGTGCAATTTAGAATTAGCAATACATATGCTACCTCTTCATATAAAATCCGACCAACCCTTTATATAGTTCAAACTATAAAAAAAAACTACAGCACATTCCCTCTTTGATAGTTCTAAACCCTTTCAAAAATTACACAAATACAATTCTTTTTGAGCGAACGGGGTTCGAATTGATGTTTCTCTTTGGCATTCAAGTTTACCAGCATACTTTTTTTTATCATCGATATATATAACGATCTATATTAGTAAGATTATGAAAATATAATATTCTATATTCAAAATAGAACGAGGCAAAGTATAAATTAGACTTAAAAATATTAGAACCATATTGGAAAATTAATAATTATTGTTTTTGTGAGTTCAAGCTCTAATATCAATTGTTGTTTTTTCTAGGAGCACTACAAAGAGTGTGGATTATAAGTTTGGCTAATGAGGGTATAACATTTAAATATGAACTTAAAAAACAAGACAAAGAAACAAGAGAGGTGTTTATAAGACAAATGAGAAGAAACGACCTCGGACCTCAACTACAAAGTTTTTCAACTCAAACTCTTTCACTATATCAGGTGAAATACCTCAGTGCAACCTAATCTTTCTTAGGGTCATTCCTTGACTTACTCTACAAACTCAAGTTCTTGAACAACAGTTCTCTTAATCGTGGTTCCTCTCGAAATTCACACCATGTTCCTATCTTATCTTGCTTCCCTCAAATCTTTTACGCAATCAAAATTTTACTCAAAAACCTCTTACCGCAAAACCAAAAGTACAATAGTAAATTTTAAGGGAATGAATGAAGTAAGGTTAAGTCTTTCCTTGATTGCGATATAATGGCCCGAAACCGTTGTGCTTACATATGTTATTCATGTTCAAAAGCGTATAATTTGACATATTGCTAATAGTGTGTAGTAAACCAGATTCCTTTTCTCTAAGGCCCGGCCTGGGGATCCACTCTTGCCCATTCCCAAGGATTGGCCTTTGTACCTCAAGAATTTATGCGCCATAGGAAGAGGTTCTACGTAGGCATGTCTTCTATATATTTCACATGTGCAATGTACTACAATTTGTGATCTTGTTAAATTTGTTATAATTTGCATCTTCCCCATGTATATACTACCTCCGTTACATAGATATTGCAACCTTTGATATTTTGCACTATTCATACACTACCTTTTGACCTTCTTTTGTGATTTATACACAAGGATAAATATAGTCATTTGGAATCTTGTTAGATCCGTCTCGATATATGCTTAATTAAAATCAACATTTTATAATTTTTCCTTAAATAAAATTAACGATATTAACGCCTAAAGTAGTGCGTTGGAAGGTGTAAAACTCCCTATGTGAAACGGAGGTAGTATTTTGCAATACATGTAACTATTAGTGGTGGGAAACGTGCATTAGAGACCATGAAAAAGTAAGTGTAAAAATTAAAAACGACCGATTATATAGTGGCAATAGTAGCTAAAATTCAAAGGTTAGATGTACCAAAGGAATACACTCACAACATTTCTCATAGATAAACATAGTGGTACATGTTACAAACTGATCCCCCACTACAAAAAAAAAAAATTGCAACAAATTAAATATGAAATATGAAGAGATAAATCGCACAAGCATTCACGCATGCCATACAAGTTCAAGCACATTTCTCACAAATACAAAGGGCTTGATACCATTCTACAAATGTACGTCATAGTTAGACGAGAAGCTTCAAAGACAGTGCCACGGTGCAAATACTTACTATGATTGCATCAATTATTGGAGTTCCTCGTGTTCCTGCAAGGAAGAGACATATCAGGATCAAGACTGACATTCAATATATGTGAATAATGGATAAATTTAGTTTTTGTTTTTGCTATATAAATAGCGGCAAAGAAGAATAATATGCACGAGTTTTTATCCAAATTTTGGGTAACACTTTCACAAAACTTCACTAATAAGCTAAATGATATCCACCTAATGGATAAGATTTACGGTAGAGGAAGGATCTGATACCTATATGATATGACTTTGGATTGTGTTCCTGTGAAAAATAAGTTTATTGGCTCATTATTACCTTATTCTTTAAAACTCAAAGGGAAAGGTTCTTCCTTGAGAGAAACAAGTGTGCTCTATCCTGAAACAAAGGAAAAATTATATATTGCTACCTTTTATGTAGCACTTTTTATAAATTACCACTTTTTTTATTTGAATTATCACCTTTAAGCCGTTATCATAAATTCCCACCATATAACATTTTCCATGATGTTTACCGTTATATGGGGCCCACATTTAACCCACATTCCCAGTTAATAATCAACCACCACAACCAAAACCCACCCCACCCTCTCTCTCCTCCATCCACGACCCGTCATCACCACATGCACCGCCACAACCACCACCAAAAGACTATCAACTCCCCAAATATGCCGTTATCATCCACCACCACCAACTTCAGCCCCCCTCATTATCAGTCATCACCTTCACGGGCAACAATTTCCATCTTCACCAATGGTTCTTTCAAGCCATGAAGTAGGAAGTCCAGAGGAGGAAAGCAGCGAAGGAGGGGGAGAGATGGGTCGGGATGGCGGTGGTCTACATGGCCATGGCGGGGCTAGGTGCGCCACCGTCGTGCAGTGGCGGAGAAAAACAAGGGAAATTGACTAGTGAGAGGGGAGTGAGAGACAAAGGAGAAACACGTGGGTGTCAGGCTGGCGTCACCGGAGGGGTGTTCTGATGGCTGTTATGGTGGTTGACAAACTCGAAGGTGGGTGAGTGGTGGTTGACCAAATCGGAGGTGGGTGTTGTGGTGGCTAACGAAATAGAGTAGTAAGTGTGCGGTGATGGTGATTTTTCTGGTGGTTGGGGCTGGGTTATTGGGGAAGAGGGTGGTGGTAAATCAGGAAAGAAAAATATGGGCCCCACATAACGTTAACCATGACAGAAAACTTTATGTAGTGAGTATTTAGAAAAAATTGCAGTTTAAAGGTGGAAATTTATTTAAAAATATTAAACATTGGTAATTTACAAATAGTGGTACATAAAAGGTGGTAATTACAATTTTTCCTCAAATAAACTTCATACTGGTTCAAGATTACATTAAATTTGTACAATTAATTGAAAATGTAATTAATAATAGTATAAAATAAAAAAATTATAAAAGAGCTGGAAATTGAAATGGACATTGATCCAAGCAATTATAGATGATTACCTGTGGATGCGAAATCTAATCGAGGGGAAAATCTTCTTTTACGAACTTGATGACGAATTTGATCAAAAGTTTCTGCAAATCTCCATGGAGGACTTGGCTCCTCACTAGATAATATATAGCTCAACCTGCAGCTCGGCATAAAAATTTGTCCATAAACCCTACCAGTATAATTCCTTGTGAAGTTTTGATAACCAAATTCCAAGCATGTTTTGCACTCAAATGAAGTAATGTCCGGGTTGCATTGCGCAAGTGCATATATATTTTCACTCGACGAGTATGTTACTTTGGTCGTGGCAAAATAACGGGATGAAGTAAAAAATTCACGGCTTACATCGAAAATGAGGCCGGTAACCAGATTATCCATAACCTGACTGAAACGGAATTCCTCTAATGCAGAATTACTGCTAAAGTGATATAGCCTAGGCAATTCCTCCATAACAGAGAAAATTGAACGGTTTGAGTAATGTAAGGTGCATTCCTCGTAAGCTATGAGGCTTTCTACTCTAGAAATACACCATGACACGTTGTTTGCAACACTAGCAACACAACTCTGGCAAACACTAAGAGGTACGTCGTAACGACAGGAATAGAAGGCGTTTACTTGGTCTTCGCCTATACCAGTAGTGTAGTTGTTATAGTAGGTGGTTGATGCCTTGGATGCGAGTTCATTGATGGATGTTTTGATATTGGATGAATAATTGCTTAAGAAGCTGTATGTGCCAAAGTCATCGTAACAATATTGCTGGATATAAGTAAGTTGGGAATTGGCTAAAAAGAAATATGAGGAGAAGAACAAGAGAGGAAGCTTAAATTTTTGGAGAAAAAGAGGGACATTCATTTTTATTATCTAGTCTTAATGGTTGAAGGGTATTTATGCTCATGAGTTTTGTGAACTGTGGTTCCCATTTTATAGGAGCATAACTTTTCATAATCGTGATATGTCCCACTATTAGAAGAGTTCAATCCTAAATAATAAAAACCTGAGATTTTTTTAACTGGATATGGATCATTATATTAAGTTATTTCGTTTTAAGTTAAACTTCTAAATTATTTACTAAAATAATTACCAAATTTTTTTTTTTTGTTGTTGAGAGAAGCGTAACTACATCTAAACATATCCGTTGAAAACAAAATGTTACAAGATTTGTTTCATAGTTGATATTCAAAAAGATTTACTACTAGTTTTAAGGATTGAACTTAAACCCTATTTTAGTTGATCAACCCTTCCACTATTCCAAAAATAATTCAAATAGTCAATCATATATATGGAATTTCATATTTCGGAAAAAGTATTTGAAAGTAAGTTGGTATAATGTTCTGACGTCAAATCCCTACCGTCATGCATCGAGTCATACATGCATTATTTTGTAGTAGTATACTACGGTTTAAGGGAATTTCAAAGTCAACCATGTATTAGTTTATAGCGTTGTAGTAGTGCACTAAGTTTGTATGAGGGGAATCTTAAGAGAATTTCCTGGTTTGAAGGTGACAACATTGTTAACTTGGTGCCTATAACTTGGGGTGTTGATAATGATAACCAGGTCACTAGATTTGAATACCCGAAAATATATATACCTGCTTTGCGAGAATGTAGAATTTCGGACGACCATGATTATACGTTAAAAAGTGAGCTACCTGATTATTATGAGTTCGGTGATAGGGAATTTTCTTACATAAAAGAGCCTATAGTATATGACATGTACCGCTATGTACCATTATATTTAAATTTAATTTTTTTATTAAACAAAATTGGCCCACATTCGGAAACACCGCCTTCATCTTTCCTACTCACCATTTAGATATCGTAACCGCAATACCCATTACGCTACATGAATTACTTCACAATCCCTCTGTTTCTAGCCTCATTACCAGATAGTATTCTTTTCGTAGCTGCCCCATAGATTGATCCCACCTAATGGTAAAATATTAATAATGAAACTTTTTGTTTTATTTTTTATTTTTTCAAAACTTGTGCTAGTGAAGAGTAATGGGAGGAATTATAAGAGTCCTTCAAATATCTTAAATCTGCCCATTTCTTTTCCCCTTTTTCTCTCTCTCTCTCCTGCCATCCGAAAGTTAGTGTGCATCCATGGAGCCACCACATCCATCCCTCTCAACCACATCGTTAAAAACACACATCCACCGCTTCCACCACCACTACAAGAACTAAGGAACCTACAAAAACTCTATCGACCCTCAATGTAGCATAATATGAATCTCCTTGATTGGAGTCAATTCATTAAATCATTACATATGTGTACAACATAGTAAATAGGAGCTATGCAAAAGATATTTTCTAAACAATAATATCTAACATATATAACAATAATATCTACAAAAGAGAATAGGAGAATATTTGCATATTCTCTATCGCACCCCTCGGTCAGAGCGGGAAGAGACCCAACACTCAGACTCGATCTGAAATCAATGAGTAGCTGACGAGGGAGTCCTTTAGTGAAAATATCAACGTACTGATACGAGGAGGGAACATGAAGGACTCGTACATGACCCATAGAGATCTTCTCACGAACAACATGTATATCCATCTCTATATGTTTGGTGCGCTGGTGGTGAACGGGGTTGTGATATAGGTATATGGTCGAAATGTTATCACAATATACACAATAGTGTCCTTTCACAAAGAACAAACGAGTTCTAGCAGGAGATTGCGTAGCCAAAAAGATTATTCAACAACATTGGCAACACTTCGATATTCTTCTTCAACACTGAAACGTGATAGAGTAGGCTGCCGTTTAGCAGACAAAGTGACCAAGTTATCACCTAAGAAGACATAATAGCCCGAAGTGGACTGCAGCGAGTATCACGAAACTCACCCCAATTTGCGTAAGTGTAAGTGACCAAGTGAGTCGAAGCAGATGCAGAGAGATGAATCTGTGGTCCAATGTGCCCTTGATATATTGCAGTATATGCTCTGAACAATCCGAATGGTGGCGAGTTTGACCACTAGACTAAAAGTCTCATCATAATATACCCCAATTTATTGAGATTTGCCATCGGTAACCAGTCGCACTTAATAATGCTCAAGTTCACCCGTATCCTGAAATAATATTAACCCCTTAAGATCATGGTACAAGTTCGCAAGTGTGCTGTTTAGTAAATAAATTAAATTCCTCATGAACGGCGACATTCTAATTCAAGGTTTGGAGGGCCGATTTGAGATTTCTAAGAATAGGTGAGACAGTTTTGGACGTCAATGTCAAGGATGTTAATGGGTTTGAAAATTCCATGTTGTGCACCGGGTGATCATTTGTGGACTATGTTGTGGGATTTGAGGGATTGGCGAACTAGTGGGCGTGCGTTGGGGAGGGTGAGGTGGGCTGCTAGTGGGGGGAGTAAGTGAGCCCAGCCCAGCGGAAGGTGGGTCAGGATGGGACGAGTTGAGTGTGAATGTACGTATGAAAGCGAAGAAAGGCGGCAAAACATGGATTTATATTTTCCAAGATTGACACTTATAAAATAAGAGAAATCAACCAAAAGCATGAGATAATATTTGCCCAATTTGTTGGTAAAAGGAGATGTTTATATTAAAAATCAGCATGAATAATGTCATAAGATGAAAATGTAATACTCATCATGAAAAGGGAGTTTAACACGTTTTCCAAAAGACAAGAATAACAGGTATCAGAATCAAAGTCCTTATTATTACAAGAAAGAAATTATTTAGTGCGAAGATAATTAAAGACAAGTGATCCAGGATGACCAAGTCGTTGATGCCATGTGGAAGAGGAGATAGAAGCAAAAGATTGAGGTTGAGAGGCTGGAGCATGTGAAGCAGAAGAGAGTCGATAGAGATCCACACACTATTGCATCTCGTAAGAGTTGTCCCCATTCGAAGGTCCCTCGCAGAAAAAGCAAATGGGTCAGACTCAACAGACACAGAGTTGTCACTAGTAAATTTCCTAACAGAAATGAAGTTTTTAATAATGTCAGGAGCATAAAGGAGAAATAGGGACTGTGGGAAGGTAGTTTAGTATGTCCAAAACCGTGAATCAAAATGCCATTTCCATTACAAAATAAAAGGAATTGAAGACTACTCAACTTAAACAGTTTAGGAACATTACCAGAGGTCCGAGAGAGATGGGATGCCGCACCTTTGTCCATGTACCACACATTATCAGGTAGTTGGAGCGTCATCGAACTATAGGCCTGACCCAGCTCGGTAGGCTTTACCTGTGGGCTGTATGAGGCATTGTCAGACGCATATTGATCGGACACGGGATTACCGACATTTGACAATTGGCCGACAATCATTTTTAGTAGCTTGCAATAGTCGGACATATTAGCAAAATTCTCTAGACGAAGATTATAGAATTGTTCTTCAAGATAGACGACACAAGTATGTTTGTTGTCATGGAAAGTTTCCTCCAAGCTTTTCCATATCTCAAGTGTGGTAGACCCAAGTTGCATGATTGTATAAATAAGATCCTCATTAATAGTATCGTAGATCCATTAGTAAACCGAAGCATCAAGTCTTTTCCAAGTAACATCATCAATGTCCGTAGGTCGAGGGACCGACGAATCTACATGGTCAAAAACGTTATATGCACAAGCGTGAATGTGTAAGACTTCAACCCCATGCGGCAATGATATCATGTTATTTTGTAAAGTTTTCCCCCCTACTTTTGAGCTAAATTGTGCGTCAAACTATGGTCTAGGGAGCTATTTTATGCTAACTCATTTTTTCAGTTGTGCTTTGCGTGTTTTATGTTGAATTACAGGTTTTAGGGAGTTTTCTCCCTATTTTCTGCTATTTTGAGCATCAACATATGATAGGCGAAGTTATGAGGCAGGTATGCTGAGTTGTGGAGTTTTAAGGCCATACTCCATAGGCTTAGAGAAATTGCATCGCGCCCGATGCCACCGGCTGTATCGCACAATTGGGCGGAATTAGTACTGCTGGAAGATCGTCAAAACGCCGGATCGGGCGCCCTAGCCCGATACAATCGGGCATAGTTTCTATAGTGCCCAGTTGCCCCTGCTGTGCTTTATGGCTGATTCTGAAGAAGACGTAAGACCCGCTTGATCAGGTGGATTTGCCAAGGACCCATCGGGCAGTTTGTGATATGCTGCCAGATCCTCATTTGAAAAGGAGTGTTTTGCCCAAAGCCATCGGGCGGTTATGCCGATCGGGCGGGTTGTCTTTTTGGTTAAATGACGCGCAATTTGTCGCCCGTTTTTAATCCTTTTTCTATTCTTTTTAGACTTAGTATAAATACAATACTTATTTTATTTTCATAGACATCTTATTTTCATTGTTATTTTCATTAATCCCTAGTCTTAGAACTCTAGTTTTTCTCTCCATTGTTGCAGATTAGATCATTGCTTTAGTTTTCAATATAGATCATATTTCAGACTCAATTTCGGTAATCTCTTTATTTTCGTTTCGTTTTATTTATTTATATTTAGATTGTTTGGGATTGATTATTGCTTGCATTGTCAATTATGAATCTTTACTTTGAATTGGTTTTGTCTTCAGTAGCCATGAGTGAGTAGTTCCCTTTTCTAGGGTTTTAGGGAGGAAAACCATGTTTATGCCATGATTGCTATTTGAATTGCTATAGTTTCTAGGTTTTGATTAGAGCGCTTGTAATGTGATTTGTTCATGAATTCATAATTTATGTTAGTGGCCAATTTCATGAGTTATGTCTAGCTAATAATCGTTCGTACAGATCAGTCTTACTTTTAGAGGCTTAGAACACATTAGTGATTCTGATTATATTTGTGACCATACTGCATATGTTGAATCACGAGCGTTGAGACCTGACCATAAGCTTGACACTTGCTTTGATTGTTCGACTCTAAACCTAGGTGATATTAGTTATTTGAACCTCTTAAATGGTATAACCATGGTGGACAGAACTATTTCCCTATACTTTTAATTCATAGATAAATCTTCAGTTTGATCCTATTTTCCTTAGTTTAATTAGTAGTTCAATCTTTTCTCCCTGATTTCATCAGAAGTAGTTATTTGATTGAATATTAACATAGAAACTCTGTCTCCCTATGGACTCGACCCTACTTCCCTTAACTATTGTTGTTAGAGGACTTTAGGAATTATCTTTGATTAAGTGATACGACTTTAGCTTATCAGGCATATTGAGTTAATTCTTAATCTAGAATAATAGGGATGAAGATTCGAATGTTCTTGACATGAAAAACGGGTTGAGAAGTGTCCACACAGGGAGGAGGATGTGCGTCTTTTTCTTTGTTTGTGGATGACATGGCGGAAGGAGGCGGTGATAGGGTGGAACCCTAACCCTAGGGTCGGATGAAAGAGAGGAAAGAAGAGGAGAAAAACTGGTTTCCTAAGATAAATATGATACCATGTAACTTAATGTGAATCTCCCCTTGATTGGAATTAGTTCATTAAATCAATATAAGATGTGTACAACCAAGGAAATAGGAGCTATACCAAAGATATTTTCTAAACAATAATATCTACCATATATAACAATAATATCTACAAAAGATAATGGGAGAATTTGCATATCCTCTATCAGTCACCACGTTCTCCGGCCCTCCAAAAGTTAGTCTCTATTCCATCGATCTCGACTCATCGGAACCTCACCTTCGTTGTTTGTACTGGGTGGCCGGTGGTGTCGCGAGTTGACGCTCGTTGTGCGAGGCTGCTGCATTCTCTTATTCTGGGTGGTGAATGGTTTTGAGCTCAATCATCATTATCCAAAAAGTTTTTCATAAAAACTACAAAAAGCTATTAAACGGTTTCTCCAATATCAAACTAATCATAGCTTACCCAAATTAAAATTCCACCGTTCACAAATTTCCTGAACCATAGATTACAATTTCAAATTCAAATTGTTGCCATATAACAATTGAAAAGGAGAAATTCTAGGGATTTGAAAAAAAAAACAAAAACAAAAAGGAATTTGTAATATCGTAGTACATAAAAGGGGGGTGTGTTATAATGGCGGGGGCTGGAGGTAGGGGTGTGTTTTAATGGCAGGGAAGAAGAGGGTAGGCTATGTTTCAACGGAGGAGAGAGAGTGGATAGGTGATTATTTTTATGTATTTGTATTTTTTACTTGGTAGATGGGCAATAAAGTAAGGGTTTCATGGTAATTTTTTCATAGTAATACATAGCGGTACATGCCATTACCATATAGTGGTACATAGCGGTACCGTTTACTATAGAAAATTACTATGCAAAAATTAAAACACAAATACCAAAAGAAATAAATACAAATACCTAAAATTAATGTAAATTGTTAGTTAATTTTTTTATTAAGTAAATAAACAAAATGGGCCCTCTAGAAATGTGGGACCCTGCACAATGGGGTTTTTTGTACCTACTAATCTACGACCGTGTACATATAACCTGATATTAAAAGAGATATATTGATGAAACACCTAGATTATTATGTAATATTTTATCAAAATTAGTTAAAGAACGCTACAAACAAGAACTTTTATATAGTAAAAAAAACGGAAATTCTATAATTTTTGCATTATATTTTTTGTGGAATTGCTCAATTTGTGAGCTACTTATCTATACATTATTCCAGTTTTGCAAAAAAAAAAAAAGGCTTACAGAACTTGCAAAATAATTAGGCAATATGAAAATTATATTGCATAACCACTCAAACACACTAAAAAGTTGAAGGACAATCTAATATGTGTAGTAGTGTCATTAACATTACAAGAGAAAGTTCAAAGATAGAGCTAGACTAAAAATAATTGCAATTATTCCACCAAATATTGAACTTCCTTGTATTCCTGCAAGAAAAAAAGCATTCAGAATAAAGATTTTCGATGTTTCACATCTAATAGACTAATAGAAAAGTGCTAGTGCGATACTCAAATTCGAGAGAGACGTAAGTTCGTAGAAGACCCCAGACGGGCCAGGAGGAACTTGTTGGGTATTTGCAAATCTAATTGGTCCAACACGGTTAGTGGGCTGGAGAATGCGTTACAGGTCTCCTCTAAGCAAAAGGACATGGAGGAAAAGATTGACGAAAAGAAAAAGAGGAGACGTGCAGAATCTAGGTTGCGTCTTGCGACCTGTGTTTCCTATGGTTTTCGGATTTGCTAATTCTTAAATCTTGTTTACTTAATTCGTAATCTAGTAGGATTATAATATTATTTATTTTCTATGTTTAGCATAAGATTATTTCCTATGATAAGGTAATATTTATCTCCTAAATATTATATTATTATCTTTTACTTTATCTTCTCTGCCAGGAATAGGGTTTTTTTATCCTCTATACAAAGAGGGTTGGGGTGTCAAATTTAAAAGTCTCAATTAAGAATTAGTTAAGTATTGCAGAGTGCCTAGCTGCTCATTGAAATGAGCATAGTTGTGTAAAGAGGTATTATGCGCTATTTAATTAGTGAGAGATTTTTATAGTGCTAAGATTTTTAGGCTTTTGTTTCTTAAACTTTGCCTTTTTCTTTTTCTTTCATTGAGTGTTGTCGTTGCTATAAATTTTTCCTTCTACTAGTGCTTGCACAGCGGGGGTGCCTGAGATGAAGTAAGGTAAAAAGGTTGTAGTTCACTTGGACACCCGGATGATCCAGAAGACTTGGGATAGGTTCTGCGTTTAGATACTTTGTATTTTCGTGTTTTGTTTTGTTGCTGTTTTGAGTGGGTGTTTTGGGGGGCCTATGTTAGCATATATAGGAGTATAAAAGACCGAGGTAAACCCTAAGAGAAGGGTGGTGAAGTTTGTATCCTCCAAGAGGTTCTTGAGGAAAATAGAGCCAAAAGGGAGAGCCACGACTAAAGAAGAGGGTTGCTCATAGCAAAGATTTGTAAAGCTAGTTGAGTGTGCTATATTATGAGGATTAGAGAGCAAAGAGTACTTAGAGATTGCTGGTCTGTAATCTATTGGTGTATGTAGTTTTTGAATTACATATTATATTGAAACTTTTATTAGTTGAAGAAGGGGTAAAGTTACCCATATTATTTGTGCTATTTGCTTTGTTATCACCTTGTCGTTGTTATTCTCCTACCCCTAATTATTCTCAGATGAACTGGTATAAGAGCTTCACGATTTTCGGATCCTTGAAGTTGTGGATTTTGTGTCGAATCCAAATTTTGAATCTTTCGAATTGAAGGAAGGATTATGTTAGGATTTGAGAAAATGATATATGTAGCAAAGTCAATTGAGGGCTTTTAGAAAGAAAGGGGGTTCATTGAAACCCTAGATGAGCGGAATCTGGTGAGGTTGTCAGAATTGAAGGGGTTATTGTTTGAGTTCTCAAAAGAGGAGGAGAAAATAACGACAATCGTTGAAGATCAAAGGCAAATGATAAGGTCTTTGTTAATGAGGATTGAAAAATTAGAGGATACCACTATGTGTAGTGGTAGTGCGGTAGAGAAAAATCCATCAAAGGATGGGGTTGATGTGAAGATGGGAGGAGCCGAAGAGAAGAGGAAGGCAAAGGTTGATTATGCTGAGAAGGTGTGCTAACATTGCCACAAGAAGGGCCGCATTCAATATGGCAGGAAATTGAGAGAAGATCTTGAAAAGTTGAAGCTTTTGGAGAAAATGAAGAGTGGAGAGATGTTGAAGTCAATCAAGGAGATTGGTAATGTGGAAAAGCTCAATCGAAAGTTGAAAGTCCTAATTGATAGTAAGATAAAAAAAAACAAGAGGAGATGGGTCAAGAGGTAAGACTTAAAGTGGTAATAAGATATTCTGGTGTTCTAAGTGTAGAGGAAACACACTAATCCATCCCGAACTTGGTGGTTAAACTCTATTGCGGTAACGATACTATAAGGGAGGTCGTGCAGAAAAATAGCTCACTGACAGGATGATAAAAAGTTTAAATGCCTCTCATTCTTATTACTTTCAAAAATGAAATAAAAAATGCAAAGGTCGTCTTATTGAAAAGGTCATCAAAACGAAAATGTTCATAAAACCAAACAAAATTAATAAACAACTACAAATTGTTCCATAAAACAAAGTAGAAAGAGTGATCAATACCAGTAGAAGATCACATATTTTACCTTCCAATTCGGTCAACATGATATTTAGGGCTATTTCAATTGATGGTTGCTTTTCAAAATAACACTTGAGGGAATGCTTTTCAAATCAACTTTACCTATCGTCATTTTAAAAAACCCCATATGGAATTAATTGACTTGGCCATTCTTCAAAACCTATATGTTACTTTTTAAAATACACTTACTTGAAAACACATATATATGTTACTTTTCAAATTAAACATATACTATACTACATCCATTTCATAATATATGCCACATCTCAATATTACATGTATTGTACGGAGAAGCTAGTATTGTTTCACTATTATTTTTGAAAAACTAACCTCGTTATGAATCCTTGTGAGCAATGACCTAATTATAGGTTGTAGATCAAATATCATGAAAATAAGGTGATAAGATGACTTATGTGCGTAAAAGGTCATAGCAATAGATAGATCTTGCACACGGACTCATGGTGAGGACCATGCGCACGATGAACATCACCCAATGAACAATGAACGTTACCAAATGAACACACCCAATGAACATCAACCAATGAACAATGAACGTTACAAAATGAACATCAGTTGGACATCACCCAATGAACATCAATGAACATCACCCAATGAACATCAGTTGCACATCATCCAATGAACTTCACCCATGAATGTCACCCAATGAACATCAGTTTGTGTTAAAAGAACACTAAGTTCACACAAAAAGAATAATAATCAGTTCTCCAATGAACAAGACTCCAAAATTGATTTGACATGAAAATTTTTAAATTTTTGAAAATTTGAAAATGTAAACCAATGAACATCAGTTTATGTAAAAAGAACATTAAGTTCACTCAAATGAACAATAAAGTAAATCAAAAGAACCAACTGGTGTTCATTGGGTGATGTCCAACTGATGTTCATTGGGTGATGTTCATTGTTCATTGGGTGGATCATTGAGTGATTTTCATTGGGTGATGTCCAACTAATGTTCATTAGGTGATGTCTAACTAATGTTAATTGGGTGATGTTCATTGTTCATTGGGTAATGTTTATTGGATGATGTTCATTGGGTGATGTTCATTGTTCACTGACTGATGTTCATTTGCAAACGGTACTCACCATGAGTCCGTGTGCAAGATAGAATTTACGTGGTCATAGACTCATAGTGCACATTTACTTTTTTCATGAATAATGAGCTAAATGTACTGCATGCATGCCCTGCAAACAGCCAGTAGCATCATCTAGTGAGCTGACATGCTGACCCATGTGGCAAAATGCTGATTGGCTGATTGGTGGTGTGAGGAGAGAGAAACTATAACAATTTGTATTTTTGTAAATACCATAATTTAAAAAATAAAAATCAGAAAAATAAAATTAAAATATGGATAGTTTTATTTTTTTATTCTCTACAAAATGACACCCATTTTGCTATAATTTGTTAAAATTAAAATATAACATAAAAATCTTAGAATTTGGTAGTGTATTTGATAACTGGAGAGAGAAAAATAAGAGAGAAGATGTGATAAAAGTTCTCGGGATGAACTTTAACAAAAGGTCATTGCTAAATAGTGCTCGTGAATAGATGGTTTCGGGCAAGACCAAATACCCCCTAACTAGATGGCTAGTAGCCTAGTAGGTACCTTCGGTTGACCCATCTGATTTAAATTTATTTCTTAAGCTTTGCTTTCCTACATAAAAAAAAAGAGTTATGATACATGACTTCAAGCAATAGATCATACCTTTTGATGACGATGACGGTGGACGATTATCAGCAAAACTCCATGGCTGACTTAACTCTTTTCCAGTAAATAGGTAGCTCAGCCTACAGATTGGTGAAACAATCTGTGCATAATCCACGCCATCAGGATCAGTCGTATAAAATTTAAACAGATAGTGCAAGCACGTACTACAATTGGCCGGCATCATATCCGGATTGCATTGTGCAATTGCATATATGCTTTCACGTGACGAATAATTGGCCTTTTTAATGGCAAAGTAACGTGAGGAAACAGGAAATTTAGAGATGACTTCACCAATGAGATCATTAACTGTGTCATACAAAGTCTGAAGAAATTTGCCTTCCCCTTTTATTGTTCGACGGTTAAATACAGCTACGGGCTTTAAGTCTTCTATAACAGAGAAATTTGATCGGTTAGAGTAATGTAAGGTGCACTCTTCGTAATATACGGAGCTTTCCGTCTTTGGAAGGCATTCGTAGACTCTTTGTGCGGCACTTGAGACACAACTTTGGCAAGTTTGAGGGGACACATCGTAACGACATGAAAAGAAGGCATTAAATCTGTCTAGGCCAGTGCCAGTAGTATTGGTGGTGCTATAGTAGGTATTTGATGCTTCGGATATGAGTCGTTTGATACCTTGGTCGATGTTTGGCATAGAGATGTTCTCGGAAGAGTCGATGCCAAAATTGTATAGGCCACCATCATCATCACCACAATATTCCATCATATGATGAAGTTGGGAGTTGATAGAAAAGAAGAAAGAAACGATGAGGAGAAGACCGAGTTCAATTTTTGAGAAAATTGTAGTGGCCATATTTGTAGTATTAGAAGAACCTTTAATTTGTGTTTAATGCTGTATGAAAATGGCGGAGATTATGTTTTAGTTACATAAAGGAGAATTGGCGATGGAAGAATTAGATAACTTTCAATCATAATGACAGGTTGTAGCAAAATATTAATAATCATTCAAAGACAATCATATACATTTAAAAGTGGATTTGTTGACTTCGTCTACATACTCCAATTATTTATTGGTCTTATTTTAATCCATCACTTTGCCGTAATGCTCTAGTTTAGATGATCTTGAACGCAAGGAAAGTTTCTGCTTTGTGTTATAACGAAATTGCAAATTAAAAGTCAGCTAAAATCATAGTATCCTTGTAATACAATGAGGATACTACTACCAGTTGTGGATCTAGGATTTTCCGGTTGGTGGTTCACGTCAATTATCGATCACATATTAGAATAAAAAAAATTTATAACAAAATAACTATGTGATAAATTTCATTCCAAAAGTAATAAAAAATTCATATGACAACTAAATTAAAACTAGAAAATTATGCACTTCTTCAACGGCCCCTGAGTTTGCTTACCCCCGTATATAGAATTGCTTTTCTCTTCTATTATGCATTACCTAGTAAAAAACGGCATGAAAATTTCACACCAAGCTTTGTAGCCTTATTAATCCAAAAAAAGCACGTAACTATTTTAGTAAAAGGTCACAAAGATGTACAATTTTGTAAAATGTGAAATTGATACAAACTAAAAGGAAGAAATTTTCCTAAACCACGACATAACCGCCAGATTGCAAGAACTCACAAAACACATAACTTATCAGGCACTAACCAATTTCTTTAAACTCCATATTTCCTTTTTTTTGCCTCTTCCCTAGCAAAAGCTCATGATTCACTCCTTCACCCACTAAAAGAACTCTCCAACAGTAGAAGGAAACTCAAGCTCCTCAAAACCCCCACCATCACAACAATTCCCATCACCATTACCATCAAGATAAACAACCTTTGCCAAAAGCAAATGAGCCAATCTAAAAGACTCAATCTTTTAATTCCTAAAACAATTAATCCACCCATCTAACCTCTACATCTCCTTCTTACATTTAGGACCCTTCGCTCCAACAATCTTCCCAAGAAACCCACTACTACAATGACACGAACAACAACTTTCCTACTCCAATAATTTTGATTCATACCCTTCAGAATCTGACAACCCTAGAACTTCAATCAACAACCCAATATCATCAACATCATTTTCTTCAAGATTTTGAGGCGAGTTTAACTGGATTTGTTCTGGCATTGGTTGTTCTTCATGGGTTAGGGGAAAATAAGGAATTCATATGGGATTTCACTATCTTCAAGATTAGAACATTGGGTAGAATTAGTATGGAGATGACGGTAAAGTGGGAAAATGGAATGACAAATTAGCAGTGAGGGGTTATTGGTTTATGTGAAAAAAATTCACTCGTGCACATACACTAGGGTGTTACACATTAGCTCCGTCCCTGACTGCTACTATTACGACAATTTAAACCAACTTTGGGTATATAAAATGAGAATTTTTCCTTGCACAAACATCACAAAATAAAGTCCTAATTCATCCAGAATACATAAAGATTTTAGAAGAAGTGGAGAACGTTGCACAAAAGATCTCTCCAAGGTGTCCAAAAGTCCAAGTTGCTATATCTATTGGAATCTTACGCTGTCTCGATCATGTGCAATTTCTCTGTTGATCCGTCAAAACTACACTACTACTTCAAAACCCCACCGCCAGATTTGGTCTCACTGCTATACTTCTCCATGGACTTGCACTCTATGCATCATCAATATTCTCTTGTATCCTTAGCATTAATCAATAACCCACCTCAAAACGTGTTTTTTTTTAATAATTCAATGGTAAGGAGAAGGACCCTTACTAAATCTTAACTCGCAAAGTTTTTTGATCTATGCATTTGCAGGCCACGTACCTAGAAGTAGGGGGAAATATAAAGGAATCCCCAGCTCCAAATGTCCCTGGTAGGGATATTATCTCAAGATCTTGAAGCCATGAGACCAAATACTTTACCACTAGGCCAACCCGTACTTGATAATTACCTCGCAACTTATGATTTATCACTTTTTAAGACATGTAAGTTTTTCATACTCCAACGCACTACTAAAAAAATGGTCTTTAGTATCGGAAATTTTCCGATACTAAAGGCCTTTTTTCCGATACTAAAGGTCTTTAGTATCGGAAACAATTTCCGATACTCAACTGATACTATTACTCCCGTGGCTAAAGGGTCTGTATCGGTTATTTTTTCCGATACTAAGGGGGGTAGCTTTAGTATCGGAAAAGTCATTAGTATCGAAAAATTGTATCGGAACATGTGATACAAAAAATAAAAGTTATTAGCATCGGATGTAACTTCAGATACTAAAGATATTTATAGTATCGGAAAATTTCGGATACTAAAGATGATACTAGTATCGGATGTAAATTCGAATACTAAAGGTCACATTAGTATCGGAAATTTGTGATACTAAAGTGTTGAAAAAAATATAAAAAAAATAACAATAACAATAATAATATTAGATTATTATTATTATTTATTATTATTATTATTATTATTATTATTATTGTCATTATTGTCATTGTTGTCATTATTGTCATCAACATCACCATTACCTCCACCACCACAACCATCCTCATCCTGCACATCCACCCACCACCACCCATTGCACCTCACGGTCATGGCCACCATTGACACAGACTAGCAGCCACCGGACCCACCCTACCACTACCCTACCCAACCCAACGCAAGCCACCCGAAATATACACCTACAAACACCAAAAATAAAACCAAAATTAGAATAAAAAAATCCAGAAAAGTTGAAGAAAAAATCCAGAAAAATTAAACAAAAAATCAGAAAAAAAGAACGAAAATGAACCCAGAAAAATCACCATAAATCTACACTTGCAAACACTAAAATAAAAGCAAAATTAGAATAAACAATTCCAGAAAATAAATTTCAGAAAAATTAAAGAAAAAATCAAGAAAAAATGAAAGAAAATGGAACTTCTGCGAACCCCTTGACAACCTACAAAAAAACAAATCAAAACTCCATCAAAAACCCTATTTTTCACAAAAATGGAATTAGATAATTGATCAAACAAAACAATAAAAAGATAAAAGTACCTTCTGTGAACGCGAGCGGGGTAAAGCTTAACCATCTCATTAATAGACATATCAAGGAGAGCATCGAGGTCGATACCTCTGTAACTGAACTTCCTGAATGTTCTCTTCTTAGGTGCGGCTCCTGCTGAGGCTACACTCCTTCCACATCCGCCATGGCTGCTGCTGTGAAGTTCTACGAAGAGAGAGAGAAATGGAGGATGTAGGCTGCACAGAGAGAAGATGGAGAGTGAGGATGTAGACTTACTGGCGTCGGACTCAGCAGTAGCAATAGTCGCAGCCGTCACCGGAGTCAACAGTAAGCAGAAGCGCACACAGCGGTGGGGGACTAAAGAGAGAGAAAGCGTGGTGCTAGGGTTTTCTTTTGAGTGCTGAGTATAAGAGAGAAAGACCCATTATTATCTTTTAAGCGCATGGACTAAAGCTGACCCAAATGTTTTTTGGCTCCTAAACGAAAGTTAAAATATTTTGCAAATCCCGCCAACTCAAAAGAATTTAGTATCAGAAAGTTTGGTTACTATTGCATAACAATAGTATCGGATAAGAATTTTGTTACTAAAAAATGCTTTTGTATCAGTTTCCGATTGATACTATTAACTTACTAGTATCGGATAAAAAAATTTCCGATACTAAAGCTATGTCAGAAATCCGTTTTCCTATACAGAACATTGAATAGTATCAGAAAAAAAATTATCGTTACTAATAAGGTATTTTAGCATCAAATATGATTTCTGATACTAAAGACCCCTTTTCTAGTAGTGAACGAATCTACTAAGTTATGCATGAGTCGTGAGTCTACGGTAAGTCATACCAGCAAACTATATCGATCAGAAATATCTCTCTCCTTTTATCTAGGTAAGTTCTTTCATTTTTCAGCAATTCACATTTCAACAATCGAAGAGCGACACGATCAGAGAGATAATAAGGGTCTTAAAACACCCTTCAAATTACAAAAAATAATACAATTTACTTATTCAAATTTAAAACCAACAGCATGCGGGATAGTTACAAGTTGATAATGAAAATTGCCATTCAAGCGTGATTGTACTCGTTACAATAAATCAAATCAAATTAAAAATCTTGAGAAGAACGGCTTATCAAGCATTGCTTAAGATTGTATTGTAACCTTATGGCTATCGATGGGAACTTGTGGAGATCCGACAGTAGTATTTGGTTGCCCTTGTTTTTCTGCAGTGAAGACATATAACCATATTTGGATTATACTGATGTTTATACACAACTAGTATCAATAAGACTGAGTATGACTAGTAAAACTCCGAACCCTAAATCATAACCCTAGAAAGCTGGTTGATTGGAACTCAATACATCATTCATATGACTGCCAAACTCACATAATTTTGCTAATTTAATGGATTACAATAAAATAACGTACAAGTCATATAAGCCAATGAAGATTCGCCATAACAGTTACTTATTTGAGATCTATTTCCATAGTCTATTCCAAATTTCTGTACGATGCATTTTTTCTGCCATTTTTTTATATGATTGTTACTTTTTTTTTCTCATTGCCATTTTATTTGTTCAAAATGCTGAGTAAAACAACAACTCTGAGAGAGCAAAAATATAGCCAGGAATAATATTTTCAACCAAACAAAATATGTCAACAAATAGGTGCTCTGCTAATCAATTCTTACGTAGTCTTTATTGTCAATGATAAACTAGATTTAAGCTAACAATCATGAATAATTAGTGAGTACCAGTAAATTAACTAAACCGATCCAAAACTTCTCTGCTTCTCTAAAACAAGAAATAGTTGACAAACAAGGGGTTCGAAATAAAAACCTAAAATTATGCCCGTTCGGTATCACAATCAATTTCATGTTTTTGCTTTTTAAGATTTTAGAATCCTAAGTTGTCAAAAAACTTAAGATTAGCTACACATATAGTAATCCTGTTTGTTTTATAACCTAACAACAACAAACTGGAAACCACTTTTTCTGTTTTCCATAATTTGGTTTTTGGTTTTCAAAAAACTAGAAATAAAAAACAAAAACGATAACCAACAGGCCCAAATGACAAAAAATACAATCAGATTTATCAGACAATAATTTACTCAATAGTCAAGATAACCAATGAGGACCCTGCCCAAAAAATACCTAGTATCCAATTTTGAACAGTAACCCATTTTATTTTTTGTAATAGTAAAATCACTTGAATCATATATCCAAAATTTAAAATTATTATCTAAATCTGATCGTTAACTTTTTGCACTCCACTCTGAACTATCTAAATCATAAACATTTGAACGTATTTCCAAAGTTTCCAGTCGGATTGAATGGATCATGTATCGGGTCATATTTTTGAAACAAGCCTAGTGCATATACATGGGGGTTCAGTTATTAATTTTGGGAGACAATAAATTTTTCAAAAAGAAGAAAAGGAAAGAATAGAGAGCATTCATCATATGAATCGGATGTACTATAAGCATGATACACCCGAAGGCTATTTGATTTCTCATTACTCAACTGGATGACCAATTTTTACTTATTTGCAAATGTCTAAATGAAGAATGTATAAAAATAGTCTTGAATGTACCATGGTCATAGTATACCCCGGGTGTATAATAAAAGTTGCGGAAAGAACATTACCCTTAGATTTGTCGACTTTGATACAGCCAAAGCCTACGCCAATGCAAGTAACAATACAGCCAACAATACCCAAAACTACAATTGCGCCTACAATGATAAGAGGTTTCCAGATGATCCAAACCGTTTCGCCAGTTTCTAAGCAAGAAAACAAATGTTTGCAAGCATGCAAGAGCATTAGTGGGGGTAAATAAATAAAATTACCATGAAATTGACCAAAAATTAAATGAGATGACTAAATAAAATGTGTGGTGTTATTACTTTTATCATGAATAGGAACTTGTGCAGCTACTTGTGAAATAAGAATGTATAGTTGAGAGAGCAACAGCATATGTTTGAAGATAGCCATGAAGTTTTTTCTTATAAGCACTGAATTGGGATTCATATAAGTTTATATACAGAGAGATCCCTTGACAATTGACTTTGAGGTATGCCAAAATGTAATATAATAATGTTTAAACTAGGAATCTTGTCGTACCATGAAAGCATGATCATCGCCAAAATTATTGGTCCATTGACCAGTGCTTGTGCTTATATGGAGAAGTTTGCACGAACAAAATTATCTGTTCTTTTCTTTCAGATGTGCTGTTAACTTAACATAATATTCTTTGTTCTTTTTGGTCTTTGGTTTAGGGTTTAAAATATCAAAATTTGATATTTCTGAAATTTTCATTCCAATTTAATCAATAGTTTTAACAATTATAAACGTTCTTTTGATTTAATCATTTTTCCTTCTTTTTATGCAAAATTGGGCGCAACAACACAAACTATAGTTTGGGTGCAAGCTACAACACAACCTTGTTTGGGTGCACAACACAACATGAACTTAAAGTGTGGGTGCATACCACAACATAAATGATGATCGGTGACTGAGATATTTAATGGTTGAATTATAGAAGCTAGGTCAAATCCAATAAGGATTATGTTGGAAGACATAAGAAAGTCTGTAATGGAAAGATTGTTCATGAAAAGGATGCCAATGGAAAGAGTCACCAATCATCATTTATGCTGTGGTACGCACCCACACATTAAGTTCAGGGTGTGCTGTGAACCCGAACAAGGTTGTGTTGTAGCTTGCACCCAAGCTGTAGTTTGTGTTGTTGCGCCCAATTAACTCTTCTTTTTATTGAGATTGTTGTTCGTTTGTTAAGGTTTTTAAATTTTTGCATTTTCAAAGATTTGAACATTTTTCCTGTCAAATGAATTTTGGGTCCCATTATTAAACTAACCCCATATGTTATTTCATGTAAGATTATGCTCTTTAGGCTAAAATGAATGTTCTTTTATCTGGTCATGGTCTCTATAATGAACTAAATTTCATCTACTTCCATCAGTCCATGTTCATCGAGGTGGTTTCGTGTTCATGATCGATTAATTGCAAAAAGTACCCTTTCATTATCTAGCAATCCACAAGTTTGGAGATCACTTCGTCACGAATACATTGAAGTTTTGCTCTTACATTTATGTGAGCAATTAATAGAAAAAAACCAACAAATATAAGAGAAGTAACTCTTCAAACAATATTTGGAAGCACACCTCAAACTTTTATTATTTCCGATTGTTTCAAAAAAGGGTGAAACTTTAAATTTATTTGTCTCAATTCTCTCACTAAGCTAGAAATCAACGTAACTTTTCTAATATAAGGCTTATTGTATTATATAAACTAGTATTCACAAGAACGATGGCCGCATTATCTTTAATATTTATTTAGAATATATACAGAAAGTTTCAGAGATCATTCTCTACATCAATAGTGTATCTTATAAACGGTCTCATAAAATAATATGGTGAAGAACCAGCTTCATATGGACTTTTATAGTGATTAAAATTTTTGCAAGGTATTATCTCCTATAAAGAAAAGAGTAAAGCCGGCATTGTTGCATGAATAATGTTTATAAGGTTATTACCTCATATGCAACGTCTCGAACCAATATTATAGAAATTATTGATTTTTTTATCTTCTTATCTTGTCAGTTTGCTTTATAATAGTAGAAAATGTGAGATAGCATTCGATCAGAAGGTAGGTTGTCAAATTTCAAACACCAAGCCACTTGTTTGAGACTTCTAATCACTGTATTTGTTTTTTTAGACACATTATATAAAGAGAGGCATACTATGAAGAATTTTCATGGTAAAAATATACTATTTATTAGCATCTCACCCGGCCATGTGCCGGAGAGTTGACTTACTCCCAAAACAGTTAACAATAATTTGTTAGCATATTTATTTAAAAGACAAAGAACAGTCACATTTATCTGTAAATGAGGTAGTAATATGGTTTATCTATTCATAAAATACAGAGATTGTCTAACCGGCTAGTCAAATTAGAGTAGTTTGTATCATAAGTTATGATGTTAAACTAGTTGCACGATACTAATCTACTAGACAACTACTAATTTATATTGTTTATGGTCTAAAATATTTCAGAGTTGAACTCTTGGCAAGTCTATTTTTTCCGGAGAACATCTCACTCCACCAAACCGATGTTTGTTAGCTTCCATCTCTTTTTTCAATCATTAGTCATTTGTGACCGCCCAACCCCTAAAATGTAGCTATACTTCATTATGGTAGGTGACAATTTAAGTTGACTCAAATTTTGTTCTAGAGATGAAAGACTATAGGGAGGTCGAATAGTAGTTGTTGGAACATGAAACTAATAAAGAAAAGTGAGAGTAATACAAGAGAGATTTAACGAGGAATACCAAAAAAGTAGCGGCCTCAACAATTAAGAAATTGGAAAAACTGATTAGAATAATCTAAATATGGACGTTCCGCCGAGAATAATCTCAACTATGGATTATTTCTGTATAATCCCAACTATTGGCAACATCTGCTACCAATGCTCCAATGACGTGTTTGAACCTGTAAAACTCGGTCACTTGGTCACCTAACGTGCAGGTGACCCATAATGACATTTTATACGTTAAACTCTCACCCACCCCCTATATCACCACACTACTACACCCAATGACAATATTCCTTAATGGAACATCGTAGTGGAGTGTGTGTGTGACGTTCTAGTCCTAGAACAATAACACCACTTGAAGGAATATGAAGACTTAAGTAAAAAATTAGAGCCTTTTGTTTTTGAATCATTGTAATGGAACTCATGTTAGGTGGAACAATGGAACAAGAACATGAGTCTACATTCAGAACTAGCTAGGATCGCATTTATAGTCTAGGCTTCACATTCTGAATGTTTTGACCTCGTATTGTACGACATGGCCTTGCCTTATGCAACCGGCAAGTTTGCTAGCCTTCTTGTTTTACAATGGCAGACTCATTTGAAGAATCAAGTCCTCGAAACCCAATCCTTCACAAGCCTGTCTTAAACACATCATCCCAACACACATACATAGGTTTATTGCTATACCACAAACAAACCTATAGGAATGATCTACAAATTGAAAAGAATTTCCTCATATATAGTGCTTTTAGGTTAAACAAAAATTTGGTACTACTACTCATGAGAACAGAGTTCACTGGAATTCTCCTCCCATCTAGGGAAATATTCATAGAACACAATATCCCAATCCTACTAGTCATCTTCTTAAACAACTTCTGAAACTTGGTCACATTTAGCTTGTTTTTGCTAAATTAAGGACCCCAAAATCCTTAAAGGGCATCTCAGGAGCACTAAACCCATAGGACTCAAGCATCCGGTTCAACTGTTGATATGTCAACCACAACCATAAAAAATAGATTTGGGCTTTAAGACCTAAACAACAGTGGTGGAGCTAGACTTTAAGAAACGTTTCAAGGCATTAGGTCTAAAACACTTTTTTGAACAAATTTTACGTTGTAAAGCAAGAGAACACTCAAGAAGGGGGTTGAATTGAATGATTAAATTTAATCGATTTTTTCACAAAAATGAACTTTCTAACTCACCTTTTGTGAGACAATATTGCAGCGCAAAATAAGAGATCAAAACACAATGATTTACCGTGGTTCGATCCCAACTCCGAGATCTATGTCCACCCTATATTTTTCTCTTATTAATTTGAATCTTATAAATATCACTGTTTGATACAAAAACGATATCCTGACTACTAACCCTGTTAGTGCTCCCCAACACTTAACTCTAACTGTTGCTAATCAAACTGGGCACACACCCGAACCCAATTTGACACACTCTATAAACAGAATTACAAAAAAGATTTTAGTCCTCGTACTAGTGCTTCTTAGATAAGAAGATGAGGAAAATTAAACTCGCTTTCAACGCTTGGAACACCGTGCCATGCTCTGTGCTTGGGATACAATTTTTTCTTTTTCCAATTCTCTCCAATTATGATCTTAAAACCCGTGAAATAGAATAGCTGTGTATCACGCCCTTTTTTATATGAATTGTGGACAAGGATTGTTTAAGAGAGATAAGAATATCTTCTTAACCAATCTTGTTCCATAAGATAAGTGATAATATCTTTCTTTCTTATCTTTTACTCAAATGCTATATTTTTCCAATCATAATCTGTTTTTTTAGCAAACAAAATCTTTTCAAATCATTGTTTATCTTTAAAAAACCGAAAATATGTTTTTCCATAAAACAAATTTGGTTACCTATCTAATTCGACCAAAACTAGTTTTACTAATAACAATTCCTAAAACCATATTTTCAGATTTTATTTTATTTTTCAAATGTTTTTCGAAAATTATTAAACTTTCTATCACTCGTTTTTTCCAGGAAGATTTTCTTAAATTGTGCATTTCAATTTTTGGAACATATGTGATTTTAATATGATTCATTATTTTCCTAACTGTAAGAAAATAATTAACCAGTTCTAAAATCCCATTTTAGCATTAGCACATTAGTCCAAGAAGCTGATTATATTTCATTAACATGTATAATCATAGAACCAGATCTAAGTTTAAATTTTTTTAAGTCCTTGAGCTTCCATGATCATCCGAGCTCGATATAACTTTCTTATTATATCACTGTTACACGATCGAACAAGTTATTGTACAATTGTGTTTATTATCATCAAAAATCAAAATACATATGGACTTAATGTCTCAATATGTTAGAAAGTAATAATTGATAAACTTAGTCCTTTTGCATACAGCAAGTCATTATTGTTGGTATCAAAAGACTTTTTAATCATGCTAACGACTAATTGAAACAAACAATACAAGCAATTAATACTAAAACACTGTCAAACAATCACAATCATAATCTTAAAGCACAACCCCCCACCCCCCCCCCCCAGCTTTGGCAATTGTCTCAAAATGAAGAGTGGATTACCAAATGTCATGAAAGACAGCACTGACAAGGAAAAGACTTTGTTACCCAAGCTGCAAACTGCTTATGCATATGAAGAAAAATGTTTTGCATATGAATATGCAAGATATAATACAAGTTAAGCCACACTTCACTCGCTAATATGCTCCCAACTATACAAGTCTAAAAATTACAATTCACAAATATATAATTACTAGAGGAGAAGCTTCAAAGACAGTGCCACACTGGAAATAGTTGCTATAATTGCACCAATTGTAGAACTTCCTCTTGTTCCTGTGTGAAAGAAACAACCTTTTAGGATCAATACTTCTAATGTCATATTTCGCAGAAAAACATGGAATGGAATTTTATTTTTTGGGGTGGGGTGGGGCCTTTATGTTATGAAATAATAAGCATTGAATATATTTTTCCACTCTATTTACCCAAATATATATATATATATATATATATATAATTATTCCATCTGCAACAGTGTAGGTTGGAATTTAGGATAGGAGGATTTATAAAATATTATAGTGATGGTTTTGTTTGAAAAGTATATCGGCTACTATCTTAGTAGACCGTGTCCAAAAATGTGATTAACTTGTAGAAAAGAACATGGAACAGAGAGAAAAAAAGAAAATAGCAAATGGAAGGAGGGAGGAACAATTGAACAAGTTGGGACTTTTTATAATTGAACTAGTATTTATGCCCCGGCGATGCTCGGTGATTTTTGTGCATTGAATTTAATAGTAGTGAAAATAACTGATGTATAATTGTTGTGAAAAATTATCCAAAAAAATTCATCTCATTTACAATATGCATTCTGAAAATTTACAACATAACTTTTGGTTTCTGTTCATACATCATCATTAATTTTGATAGCAGAAACACTAATAACATGTTGGGGTGGTGGTTGGAAACTCCTTATTGTATACTCAAGGTCACGGGTTCGAATCTTCTTGACATATTTTTGCATTTCAAAAACATACAATTAACTCTTGGTTTCTATTCATACATCATTATTGATTTTAATAGAAGAAACAATAATAACATATTAGAGTGGTGGTTGGAATCCCTTATTGCATATTCAAGGTCATGGGTTCAAATCTTCACATTAACATATTTTTATATTATATGAGAATGAAGTGGATAGATTGTCATTCAAAGAATGATGGTGACACGTAGCGGATTGCAATCCATGCTTACGCTTTTTAATATATATATAAATTTTACTAATCGATATTGATTTTTTATCATGACCTATCCGGTCGGACTTCACCATGGTTTTCACATCCTGCGAAAAAACTTGGTTTGACGCTATAATCCTGGATTACACGAGCTTATATTTTTGGTTGTTGTCTTGACTACGAACAACTTCTAGAGATGATTGCTTCATTTGAGCATGGTCAGGGTTATTTGGTTAAGTGATATATATATCTCAGAAGCTAATAGAAAAGGGTTCAAAAAAAATTTCAATACTACTCAAATTGATATTTGTGTTCTATAGTAAGTTATAAAAATATATTTTTAATTTTGATTATAAATGAATTACAAATTTTCAGGTATAATTTAAGTTTTTCTATAATTGGATACCTCGAGGTACTATCGAGACACTGTCGAAACATGATGTAACAAATGCGAAAATTATTGACCACCCACACAACGCCCAGCTAGAAACGTTGATGTATTAATTAGACAAGGATATTTTTCCATCCCCTTACCTTTGCTATGTTATTTTCAACTTTGGATTGCATTAGGCATATCGTACGTAGTCATAAATTTTTTATGTAATCGTTGTATATGCGATCCTATATGACGCAACTAAGTATCCATTAACCATGTCATAGAAGTTTATATAGTTTCCTATTTAATTTAATGCCAAACACCCCCCCCCCATTAATTTTATTGGGTTGTATTAGATGTAGCTCCATGTCACTTGGTGTAAATATTAAGATAGCCTACGGTCAAATTTAAGAAAAATTGACCAAAATAATCCAAACTATGGTTGAACGCCAAGAATAATCCAACTATGGGTTACTCATGTATAATCCGCACTATTGAGTAGCTCCAGTGGCGAAACCAGGATTTCAAATTTGGGGGTGTACACATGATTGGAACATATCTAAAAAACAACGGATGTTTATGCACTACATCCATTGCACAAAGATTGTTAAATTTTATAGTTTGGCGCTTTTCACGAATCTAGCTTTTTCCATCGTTTGTGATTTATTCATAATGAACTATAATAACATATAATGATGATAATAATAATACTAATAATAATAATAATAATAATAATAATAATAATAATAATAATAATAAATAAATAATGTTAAAATAAGGAAGGATTGTATTATATGCAACAATACTAAATGCAAAAGTTAATAACAAAAAAGTCACAAAAATAATTAAGGTAAAACGGAGGAAAGAAAAAGCAATTTAATTGAAGAAATAAGGAAGAAAAGGGAGAAAACAAGTAAATATAAGAAACGAGAAAGAGAAAGGACGATAGAGCAATTTACTAGAGCAATATAAAAGAAAGAAATTAGTAAAAACTAGTGAAAGAAGTAAAAAATAAGAATGAATATAATTCAAAGAAACAAAATTTATGACAAGAAGACTAGAACATTTTTTTAAATAAAAAATGGGGGGGGGGGGGGCGTGCACCCACTTGCACCCTTGTAGCTCTGCCCCTGAGTAGGTCCTTCACAAATGAACCATGACTTGAGAGATACTTGTTTAACAGGTGAACAAGCCACACGTCATACTTTTATTAGTTGTTTAAAAAAAAAACATCCTTATGTTTTTTATTTAAATTCCCCACCATTCGTGGAACCTGGTCTAGCCCCACGCACCACCTACCCTTCGCATGAAACCCAACTAACCTAGCCACCAGCCACTACCTATCCCCTCAGCACAACTAACCAACAACCATCAGCCACCTTCATCACTTTCCACTCCCATTATAACACCCACCAGGCCACCACCATCACCATCGCGCCACCACCCTTCAACTTCAAACACCTTCACTTTTCACACAACTTCAATTATACCGCTTCTCCCTCTCTTTGAAAGATCTAACTCACTCAATCTTTCTATCTGCGACAAACCCATTTCAGCATATTCCAGTCTTTATGACTTTATCCACTACTTTTCCATTTTTGTGTTCCCCAAATTTACCACCCACAAAATCACTGAACTGAATCTTGTAACTTGACATCTCTAGATTATTTTTCTGCACTCTAGAGACATTAATATTATAACAAGTATTTAGTACAAGAAAGTCTGACACCGAAGAGATTCTAAGTGGGGGACAGTACTGAACCCTATCCTTTCCACAACCATGGGTGCCCATCATTTGCACATCGATACGTGCCTTTTAATGCTCCTTTTGGCAATCGAACGAACTGACTTTATGAGTACATAAAAAAGAAGGATGATTGGCAAATCACCCCCCTTAGCTTAGAACTTGATTATTTCCTATTTTGTGAGAAAGACAGAATTTGATACTTCTAGATCCTCTTTATGAATGTTGCTTTAATTACCTCATATGCGGGTTCTGCAAATATCTGATAGTAGTTCCTGAATTGATAATAGTTCCACCCCACCGTCCTCCATAAAATACCAAATCTCCTTTCATATATTCAATAATATCTCCACGTACGGAGACTGATGTTACCTCCATATAGTAGAAAGTATCAACTAGATTATCTTTCTATTCATAAGTTTGGTAAATTTCAATCCTAGGTGGTCCAAAACGTCTTTGTCCTCTGAAACTTCAATTTCCAGCTAAAATTGTAAAAAAAAAAAGAGCCCGTTTAAAATTTTGTTGAGTACTTTGATCTTGAACTGTTGTTAAACTCGTTTTCCCGCTAGTATCGGCTACCTTGATTCATGTGGTGCGAGATTCTGGTCGATTCACTGCTCTAGTTTTCTTTAGTTTTAGATCAATTATTTGATCTGTTAGCTTATAAGAAGCTCCTTGGATATGAAAATCTAGGGTTTTTCCTCTATTTACTAATTAGAACTTGACAGGGTAAGGATGGAAGTGGAAGGTGGTGGCTCACGTGACGGTGGAGTGGTGGTCGTGGTTGGGTAAGGGTGAAAATGAGAGAAAGAAAATGGAATTTAAATGTTTTTAATAGAAAAAGTCAAAATCTTATATATGATTGATTGGTTTTAAGTTAATTGGGTGCATTTGTTGCCGACGTCCTCTATAGTTGGGATCGTATGGAAGCAACCTATATTTAGAATTATTTTTGGTAAAATAGTCATAATTTGGATTATTTTAGTCAAGAAATCCTTAAATTTAAATAGAAAGGCGGACAATAGATGGATGTTTTCAAGTAATTGATCATACCTGTGGATGGGAAACTAAATCCAGGAGTAGATCTCGTTGGAGGACCTTAAAGAAAAGTTCTTGCAAATCTCCATGGACGAGTTAGTACCTCACTCGTTAATATGTAACTCAACCTACAGCTTTGCAAAAAAATCTGTCCATAAACAGCGCCAGTATGATTGTTAGAGAAGTTATCAAAACCAGACTGCAAGCATGTGCTGCAGGCGAATGGGGTTATTGTTGAAAGTAAATTGCGCAAGGAGACTAAAACAATAAATGAGAACGATCTTACTTGAAGTATGGAAAACGTTAAAGAAATGAGCACTGTGTCGTGGAAACCTCCACTGTCCTTAAAGGTGATTTCGCCGCAGCACGGGTGCAAACTTCCTCCCGGCGACCACCCTCCAGGATTAGCACAGTACCGCCCGTTCGTGTGCACTCACAAGAAGACGGTTGGAGTGACAGATACAACCCGAATTGAGAGAACAGATTTTAGAGAGAGTAAAAATGAGAGAAGTATTTTTCTGTGTATTTTGTGCTAACCAGAGAGGGGTATATATAGCAGTAGTGGGAGAGAGAGGCGATCAGTTATTCTGGGAAGAGAATAACTGGCGGAAATCAAGGAGGCAATAACGGCAAGTCAAACGCGTCAAATTCGGAAACAAATCATTTCCGTTACAAAGATATTTTGAGAATCTTTCAAAACAGACGGGCCATAAAAAAAAATACACACCCACACCCACGAACGCGTCGCGCCAACGCCACACGCCCACGGCCCGGCCCGGCCCGCGCGCGCGCTCGCGTGCGTGTGGTGGTTCCTAGAGTATAGTCTCTAGTATCCAAACAAGAGTTACAATGGCATGGGGATAAATATACTAAGCAATAAGCCCACTATCTTCCTATGTGGGATCCAAGTGCCTTACAAACAAAGGGGAAAATGTAGGCATTGAAATACTAAGGAAATAGCTCTAAACCCACCCATGTGGGACATAAACTTTGAGGCTTATTTCCAACAATCCCCCACAAGAATCAAAGTTTCGGAATGAGAAAAAGAAGAGAAGAACAATTCGGGTATTTGGCAAAGGAAGAATGCATAGGTGTTAATGTCTTGCGACTTGAATTAACACTTAGTGAGATAGACTTTGGAGTCTCGTTCAAACAAGTGATTTTCATCTTGAACTTGAGAGAACTTGAAACCTTCATCTTAACCACACATCCATCCCTTTAGAATCAGTCACTCCGCGATCAATGTGGCGCCTATACTGGCCATACGCCTTACCTGGATGCTCATAGATGCTCTAGAGAAACGACCCCAGTTTCTCATAGGAAGCGGCCCCACTTCCACATCTAAGTAGGTGAATCCCATCAAGTGTGTATCACCACACACCACCACACAACTGTGGATATGGGTTCATTAAGAGCCTTTTGCTCAACCTCAAACACAGGTGATATGCACTTCTCAATATAACTTTGCACAAGAGGAATAGACAAAATAAAAGTGCTTTTATTACTTAATGTTGCCCTTTGAACTCCACTTGCGTGGAGTAGGGTTTCATTATTACATTCAAATGGGTCTCAGTCCCATCCCTCTGGATGCATCCTCAATTACATTTCTAGAAAGGCCTTTAGTAAACGGATCCGCAAGGTTCTTTTCGGACCTTACATAGTCCAGTGATATCACTCCATTGCTTATCAAATCTTTGACAACCTTGTGTCTGAGGCGAATGTGCCTTTTCTTTCCATTGTACACGTTGTTCTTTGCCACTGCAATAGCTGCCTGAGAGTCACAATGCAACACAATTGAAGGAGCTGGTTTCCCCCACAATGGAACATCATTCAGCAAATTCCTTAGCCATTCTGCCTCATTTCCTGCCAACTCAAGTGCAACAAATTCAGATTCCATAGTCGACATAGCAGTACAAGATTGTTTACAAGATTTCCAAGAAATTGCACCACCACCCAAGGTAAAAACAAAACCACTAGTAGAGTTAATCTCATCATTTCCAGATACCCAGTTAGCATCACAATACCCTTCTAAGACCGCAGGAGAAGAAGAAAAGTGAATGCCCCAATCCATGGTCCCTCTAAGGTATCTGAGTAACCTGCGCAAAGCACCCCAATGGTCTTTGCTAGGGTTATGAGTGTACCTACTGAGTCTACTAATAGCGTAAGCAACATCAGGTCTGGTGCAATTCATCAGATACATAATACTACCAATTACTTTGGCATACTCAGATTGACTCACAAGATCTCCCTTATTCTTTACTAGATGAACACTAGGATCATAAGGAGTCTTAACTGGGTCAACTTCAAATGAATTGAACTTTCTAAGTACCTTTTCTACATAGTGGGCCTGACTCAAGCTAAATCCATGAGAAGACCGAGTGATCTTTACTCCCAAGATAAGGTCAGCCTCCCCCATGTCTTTCATTTCAAACCTAGTACTTAAGAAGTCCTTTACTTCAATCACAAGATCTAAGCTAGTCCCAAGGATCAACATATCATCAACATATAGGCAAATTATTACGCAACCTCGGGAGTCATTCTTAGCGTATACACATGTGTCACTCTCGTTCACAAGAAACCCAAAACTGGTTATGGTGCTATCAAACTTTTGGTACCATTGTTTAGGGGCTTGTTTTAAACCATAAAGAGACTTTACTAGCTTACACACCTTTTGCTCTTGTCCAGGAACTACACAACCTTCAGGTTGGTCCATATAGATCTCTTCCTCAAGGTCACCATTTAGAAAAGCAGTCTTAACATCCATTTGATGTACTATTAGGCCGTGAATAGCAGCTAAAGCAATCAGCGTTCTAATGGTGGCAATCTTAGTGACTGGTGAATAGGTGTCAAAATAATCTATTCCCTCTCTTTGGGTGAAACCTCTCACAACTAGTCTCGCTTTATACTTATCAATGGAACCATCAGGCTTTAGCTTCTTCTTAAAGATCCATTTGCTAGAGATAGGCTTACAACCCCTAGGAAGGTCTGCTAATTCCCAAGTGTTGTTACTCATAATGGACTCTAGCTCACTATCTATGGCCTCTTTCCAAAATACAGCATCAACAGATTTCATAGCTTCACTGTAGGTTCTAGGGTCCTCTTCCAAAATAAAGACAGACACTAGATCCTCATTCAAGACACAAGATTCAGTAAGAAAGGAAGTGACAAAATCAGGCCCAAAGCTACTTTCCTTTCTAGGTCTCTTACTTCTCCTAGGTTCTTCCTCAACAGGTTTAGTCACTAAAGGAATACTAATGGGCAGTGCAGGATCAGCAGTAGAGGAACAAGAAGCAGAACATTTCAAAGGAAAAACATGTTCAAAGAATTCAGCATCTCTAGACTCGACAATTGAACCACAAGCATAGGAACCTCTAGCATCCTTAATAAGGAAACGATAAGCAGCACTATGATAAGCATACCCAATGAAAATAGAGTCACAAGTCTTTGGTCCTATCTTATCCCTTTTAAAGGAAGGTATGGCAACCTTAGCAAGACACCCCCACACTTTCAAGTATTTGAGATTTGGGATATGACCCTTCCACATCTCATATGGCGTCTTATCTAGTTTCTTATGGGGTACACGGTTCAATACATGACAGGCAGATAAAATGGCTTCCCCCCACATGTTATCAGGAAGTCCAGAACTAATCAACATAGCATTCATCATGTTCTTTAGTGTTCTATTCTTCCTTTCAGCTATACCATTTTGTTCAGGGGTATAAGGGGCAGTCAACTCATGAATAATCCCATTTTGCTCACAAAAGGTCTTTAGAGATGTAGGATCATATTCTCCTCCCCTATCACTCCTAAGTCTCTTGATTTTCCTATCCAATTGGTTTTCAACTTCAGCCTTGTACCTTAAAAACATCTCTTCTGCCTCATCCTTGGATTTCAATAGGTACACTATTGTGTAGCGGGAATAGTCGTCTACAAAGGTAATGTAATACTTCTTCCCTCCTCGACTTTCATAGTTCTTAAAGTCACCTAGGTCTGAGTGAACTAATTCTAGAAGTTCAGATTGCCTTTCAACTGTTTTGAAAGGTTTCCTAGCATACTTGGCTTCAACACAAATTTCACATTTGGGCAAGTCAGAACCTGAGAGTCTAGGAATAAGGTTCAGATTTTTCAACCTTTTAATAGAAGCTACGTTAACATGACCTAATCTAGAGTGCCACAAATCAATAGACTCAGCAATATAAGCAGAAGTAGAACCAGATTTATTCATGATTTCAGCAGTAGCATCCAAAGTAAAAAGCCCCCATTACAAAAACCCTTTCCCACAAAATCCCCATTACGAGTAATGACAAGTCTATCAGAATCAAAAGACAACTTTAAACCAGCTTTCATCAACAGACTACCAGAAATTAAATTCCTACGCATTTCAGGAACATGAAGTACATTAGTAAGAGATAAGAATTTTCCAGAAGTGAGTTTGAGAGTAATCTTCCCTTTGCCATTGACCTTTGCTGTTGCAGAGTTTCCCATGAACACATTTTCACCTTCCATCTTCTCATATATGTCAAACATGGATCGGTTGGTGCAAATGTGCCTAGTTGCTCCTGTGTCAACGATCCATTCAGCGGTGTCTCCAGCAAGGTTGACTTCAGATACAACAGCAACAATGGTGTCAGATTCTTCTACCAAGTTTGCTTGGTTTTTGTCTTTCTTTTTATTCCAGCAGTCAGCAGCTTTGTGTCCAGGCTTTCCACATTCGTGGCAGGTTCCTTTGAACTTGTATTTCTGCACTCCTCCTTGAGCCTTAAGGTTGCTGCCCCCTTTGTAAGGGTCTTTTCCCTTGTGCCTGTTCCTGTCATAGTTGGAGTTTTTGGACTCCACAAGATTAGCTTTAGGAAAAACAGAATTGTTAGAAGGTTTGTCCTTAAGGCGGTTTTCTTCCTCGATTTTCAGATGTCCAACAAGTTCTTCAAGGGTAAGGTCTCTCCTCTTATGCATAAGTTGGTTCCTGTAGTCCTTCCAAGAGGAGGGTAGTTTCTCAATAAGGACAATAGCCTGGGTGTACTCACAAATAATAAGGCCTTCAGCAGCAATATTGGTACTGAGGGTCTCAAACTCATGAACTTGGTCTAGAATAGGTTTGTCATCGTCTACCTTAAAAGCCATCCACTTACTAATACAGTAGCGTTTGGTCCCAGCATCATCAACACCATACTTCTTTTCTAAGGTATCCCAAATGTCCTTAGCATGGTTAAAAGTCATATATATGTCAAGTAAAGCATTGGACATATAGTGAAGTAACATCCCCTTGCAAGTTCTGTCATCCTTAGCAAATTTGGTTTCATAGGTCAGTTTTTCGGTCTCATCAGTAGGGACGACAGGATCGTCAAGAACATAAGCAACATCAATTTGTTCTAAGTAGAATCTAACCCTGACAGCCCAACGTTTATAATTTTTCCCATCCAAGGACTCAATCTTAGACATGTCAGGAATGGAGTTACGCAAAGCCATGATAACAGAAACTCGAAAATCACCTTTAAGATTGTTGAAAGTAAATTGCGCAAGGAGACTAAAACAATAAATGAGAACGATCTTACTTGAAGTATGGAAAACGTTAAAGAGATGAGCACTGTGTCGTGGAAACCTCCACTGTCCTTAAAGGTGATTTCGCCGCAGCACGGGTGCAAACTTCCTCCCGGCGACCACCCTCCAGGATTAGCACAGTACCGCCCGTTCGTGTGCACTCACAAGCAGACGGTTGGAGTGACAGATACAACCCGAATTGAGAGAACAGATTTTAGAGAGAGAAAAAATGAGAGAAGTATTTTTCTGTGTATTTTGTGCTAACCAGAGAGGGGTATATATAGCAGTAGTGGGAGAGAGAGGCGATCAGTTATTCTGGGAAGAGAATAACTGGTGGAAATCAAGGAGGCAATAACGGCAAGTCAAACGCGTCAAACTCGGAAATAAATCATTTCCGTTACAAAGATATTTTGAGAATCTTTCAAAACAGACGGGCCATAAAAAAGATACACACCCACACCCGCGTCGCGCTAACGCCACACGCCCACGGCCCGAGCCCGAGCCTGGCCCGCGCGCGTGTGGTGGTTCCTAGAGTATAGTCTCTAGTATCCAAACAAGAGTTACAATGGCATGGGGATAAATATACTAAGCAATAAGCCCACTATCTTCCTATGTGGGATCCAAGTGCCTTACAAACAAAGGGAAAAATGTAGGCATTGAAATACTAAGGAAATAGCTCTAAACCCACCCATGTGGGACATAAACTTTGAGGCTTATTTCCAACAGTTATATCCGGATTGCACTGTGCAAGCGCGTATATCGATTCACGGGACGAGAATCTGGCCGTCGTCGTGGCAAAATAACGGGAGGAAGCGAAAAAATCAGTGTTTACGTTGTTAAGGAGGAGCGTAACAAGACTTTCCAAAGCCAGACTGAACTGGCCTTGTTCTGTATCGTAAGGGCTATAGTGATATAACTGAGGTAATTCCTCCATTACAGAGGAGATTGAACGATTTGAGTAATGAAAAGTGCATTCCTCGTAAGCTATGAGGCTTTCGACACTCGAAAAACATGAAGAAACGTTGTTTGCGACACTAGCAACACAACTCTGGCAAACACTAAGAGGGATATCGTAGCGACAGGAAAAGACCGCGTTAACTTGGTCTTCACCGACGCCAGTGGTGTAGTTGTTGAAGTAGGTTGTTGATGCTCTGGATGCGAGTTCAGTGATCGTGTTGTCGATGTTGTCTCCGTAGTTGCTTAGAATACTGTATATTCCATAAGAATCGTAACACTCTTGGTGGATATAAGTAAGTTGGGAATTGATAGGAAGGAAATATGATAGGAAGAAAAGAAGGGTGATTCGAAATTTTGAGAGGGATGAAGTTGCCATGTTTTTAGTATTGATGGTGATAGCGTGAGAAGCCTTTCTATGGGTGGATTGGAATTTTTTTTTTAGTGCTAAGCTTTTATAAGGCAATATATGTTAAAATACTGTGAATGGTACGATACCATGTCGCAAAAAATAAAAGAATAATGTTAGGTTGTTTATCTAGAAAAAAAAAAAAAAAAACTATGTACTACTTGATTTAGTTGTAAGGTTTATATATCTAACAAATTTTAGGTTGTGGGGACCAAACTCTACATGGGTAATTTGAGTCTGCTATAAAGGATAATGTTATGCTATTATCAGTTGAGTCTGCTATAAGTTTGGTTTGTTAGGGTATTTCTCGTACCAATTCTAATAAAATCTAGTAGACAACAAAACAATGCCTTCTTTACTAATTATTATGATAAAGGGACTTTCTATCTAACAATTATGCGTTAAGGTAATTTAATGATACTTTCTAGATAATCAATATAAGGATTAAAGGATAGGAATAACAAAGTCTGTTTAAACCCGATCTAAAGTTCACTGAATCCAAATATAAGTTTTTAATCCGAATCAGAAAAAGTTAGATCTGAATTCTTAAATAGCAGAGATTATGTAAGCTCGAAAGAATCCGACAAGATCTGTTTACAAATTCCAATTCGTCAATTAACAGACTAAAATAATGTTACAATTGGATTAATAAATTTGGTATAAAAAATGAAGTGCATTATTCTTTTTTCTAAATTCTGGTTAGGTGATTTTGAGGCATACTTGATTATAAAAGAAAGTAAATTAATCCCAATTCACAAAAAAATAAGTATATCCAAATTCGACATAAAATTGTAAACCGAGTTTTAATAGAGGTTTATAGGATATGAAATCAGAAAAACATGCTCGGATTGGACCTTTGGTCATTTGTACACAGAACGAGTTAACTGTTAGGGAAAGAGAAGACGGTGGTAGAGAACTTCTAGTGATTAAGCAACAATAAACAATAGAGGAAACAAGCAACAAACCCAGAAACCAACTAAAACAAGGAAACAACGAGAAAGACAAGGATTACCGGTGGAAACCCGAGCTCCGGGTGAAAAATCCACCTCTATACACTTTGTATTTCGATGGAGGATGATGAACACAAGCACTTGCATCAATGGCATACCATTGCAATGCATACACATAATCTCACAAACCCTAACTTTACTAGGATTACAAATTGTGAATCTAGCAATCAATGGATGACATAAACAACCCTCACAAATTGCTCTCAAGCTCTAAACAACACTCTTAGAACTTGCAATTTAGGGTTAAGTGCTCTCTAATACGCTCTCTTACTTTGGGGAAAAACGGGCTCTATTTATAGCCCTTCGCATAAAACAAGTCGTCAAAACAGGGAGCAAATGGCAGAATCGCGTCACGACTCGCGAGATACGTCGCGACTCGCGACTGACCCGCTCGCGGGTCGTGAGCCCGGTCGCGGGCCGCGACCTGGGCTTCCCTCTCGCCCATTTCTCCTTTGAAGAGCTCCACACATCCTAACAATCTCCCACTTGAAGATCGGTCTAAGGAGCATGTGAACAACACCCCAAACAACTAAGTGCTCCTACATCATCCATCCTCCATCACACCTCCTACTCAATCAAGGAAGTAACACCGAGTTTTCTTCCAACCTCGAATCAAACACATCACCACTCTCAAGGGACTTTACCTTCGTTCTTGGGCAAGCAATCCTCCCATGCTCCCACTTGAACTCAACACCCTTAGTGATACGACCCAAGCTTTGGGACTTTGCACATGTTCTCCTAGCAATCTTCCCATGCTCTCCCCCGAACATCACACCCTTAGCTTGTGCCACACACACAACACCCTTGTGTGCAACCTTCACCTTGTGCGTTTCTTTGCCCATCTTCATCATTGAAAACCCGACTTTATCAACACGGTTCTCTTCCAATTATCCACTATCGATAGTTTTTCGGCCAAACGACACTCTCCGTGAAGAACCACATCCCAAACCACTTGCCACCTTTGTGCTCTCCGAGGTGTACAAGGTACCATGTTTTGTCCCACGAGCTTCAACACGAGCCCCTTTGACAACCCTTCATGAACCTCCCTCAAACACAACTTTGTAGCCGGCATTGTCAAGTTGACCAACCGATATCAAGTTCTTCTTCAACTTTGGGATATACTTGACATCCTTCAACTCTAATATGCCACCATTCGTGAGCTTTACACTCACATCACCACTCCCCAACACCTCCATATGTTCACCATTAGCAAGGTGAACATCCGCAAGCTTTCCGGAATCAAGCCTCCGAAACAACTCCTTTCACGGTGTAGAGTGAAACGAAGAACCGGAAGCAAGGACCCAAGACTCCATGGTGCACCCCGAGCTTACACACAAAGCATCGGAATCTTACTCCGACACGGATGAAGCTTCACCATCCCCATCCTCGAGTTGGCCCTTTCCATTCGCCTTCTTCTTCAACGAACACTCTCTCCTCATGTGCCCCTTCTCACCGCAATTCCAACACAACACATTAGCACCATTCGATTTCCCCGGCCCTCTACTCTTCGATCTCCCATGATGACTAGAGCTCCCACCTTGTTGCCTACCTCTTCCCCTTCCATCACACGCGTGTGCGTGCCTCACCAAATGATTCCCTGGATTCTTTCCTTTGAGTGCCATCACTCAAGATCAAATCTCTCACATCATCACATTTTAGCTTCTTTTTGCCACAAGAGTTGCTAATCGCGGCCACCACCGTTTCCCATGACAAAGGCAATGAGGACAACAAGATCAACGCCTTAACCTTATCATCAAACCTAATATCCACCGAAGACAATTGGCCCAATATCGAATTGAACTCATTCATGTGTTCCGCGGCCGAGCTACCATCATCCATCCTCAACTCAAACAACCGGCGCATCAAGTAAACCTTATTCACCGCCGAGGGCTTCTCATACATACTTGATAGCGTTTTCATCAAACCCGTCGTTGTTTTCTCATCCTTGACATTAAACGCCACACTCCGGGCTAATGTCAACCTCACAACACCAAGTGCCTTCCTATCCAACACTTTCCACTCCTCATCCTTCATAGTACTCGGTTTCTTCTCATCAAAAGGTTCATAAAGGTCCTTTTGATACAAATAATCCTCTATTTGCATTTTTCAAAAGCCAAAATCCTTCCCATCAAACCTCTCAATCCTTGTTTTACCCTCTTCCATTGTTTAAATCAACCACAAAGTTCAATACTAACAAATTTCAATAACAAACAATTGAATCCTCCAACAAACACTCAAACTTTGAACAAACACCAAAAAATTGAAACCCTAACACCAAAGATTCAATTTTTGGACTTTCCAATCACTAATAACCAAGTTTTACAACACAAACGATCCAAAAAAACACCACAACAACCGTGGCTCTGATACCAATTGTTAGGGAAAGAGAAGAGGGTGGTAGAGAACTTCTAGTGATTAAGCAACAATAAAACAATGGAGGAAACAAGCAACAAACCAAGAAACCAACTAAAGCAAGGAAACAACGAGAAAGACAAGGATTACCGGTGGAAACCCGAGCTCCGAGTGAATAACCCACCTCTATACACTTTGTATTTCGATGGAGGATGATGAACACAAGCACTTGCATCAATGGCATACCATTGCAATGCATACACACAATCTCACAAACCCTAACTTTACTAGGATTACAAATTGTGAATCTAGAAATCAATGGATGACATAAACAACCCTCACAAATTGCTCTCAAGCTCTAAACAACACTCTTAGAACTTGCAATTTAGGGTTAAGTGCTCTCTAATACGCTCTCTTACTTTGGGGAAAAACAGGCTCTATTTATAGCCCTCGCATAAAACAAGTCGTCAAAACAGGGAGCAAATGGCAGAATCGCGTCACGACTCACGACCCACGTCGCGACTCGCGACTGACCCGCTCGTAGGCCGCGACCTGGGCTTCCCTCTCGCCCATTTCTCCTTTGACGAGCTCCACACATCCTAACAATCTCCCACTTGAAGATCGGTCTAAGGAGCATGCGAACAACACCCCCAAACAACCAAGTGCTCCTACATCATCCATCCTCCACCACACCTCCTACTTAATCAAGGAAGTAACACCGAGGTTTCTTCCAACCTCGAATCAAACACATCACCACTCTCAAGGGACTTTACCTTCGTTCTTGGGCAAGCAATCCTCCCATGCTCCCACTTGAACTCAACACCCTTAGTGATACGACCCAAGCTTTGGGACTTTGCACATGTTCTCCTAGCAATCTTCCCATACTCTCCCCCGAACATCACACCCTTAGCTTGTGCCACACACACAACACCCTTGTGTGCAACCTTCACCTTGTGCGTTTCTTTGCCCATCTTCATCATTGAAAACCCGACTTTATCAACACGGTTCTCTTCCAATTATCCACTATCGATAGTTTTCCGGCCAAACGACACTCTCCGTGAAGAACCACATCCCAAACCACTTGCCACCTTTGTGCTCTCCGAGGTGTACAAGGTACCATGTTTTGTCCCACGAGCTTCAACACGAGCCCCTTTGACAACCCTCCATGAACCTCCCTCAAACACAACTTTGTAGCCGGCATTGTCAAGTTGACCAACTGATATCAAGTTCTTCTTCAACTTTGGGATATACTTGACGTCCTTCAACTACAACATGCCACCATTCGTGAGCTTCACACTCACATCACCACTCCCCAACACCTCCATATGTTCACCATTAGCAAGGTGAACATCCGCAAGCTTTCCGGAATCAAGCCTCTGAAACAACTCCTTCCATGGTGTAGAGTGAAACGAAGAACCGGAATCAAGGACCCAAGACTCCATGGAGCAACCCGAGCTTACACACAAAGCATCGGAATCATACTCCGACACTGATTAAGCTTCACCATCCCCATCCTCAACTTGGACCTTTCCATTCGCCTTCTTCTTCAACAGACACTCTCTCCTCATGTGCCCCTTCTCACCGCAATTCCAACACAACACATTAGCACCATTCGATTTCCCCAGCCCTCTACTCTTCGATCTCCCATGATGACTAGAGCTCCCACCTTGTTGCCTTCCTCTTCCCCTTCCATCACACGCGTGTGCCTCACCAAATGATTCCCCGGATTCTTTCCTTCGAGTGCCCTCTCTCAAGATCAAATCCCTCACATCATCAAATTTTAGCTTCTCTTTGCCACAAGAGTTGCTAATCGCGGCCACCACCGTTTCCCATGACAAAGGCAATGAGGACAACAAGATCAACGCCTTAACCTCATCATCAAACTTAATATCCACCGAAGACAATTGGCCCAATATCGAATTGAACTCATTCATGTGTTCCGCGGCCGAGCTACCATCATCCATCCTCAACTCAAACAACCGGCGCATCAAGTAAACCTTATTCACCGCCGAGGGCTTCTCATACATACTTGATAGCGTTTTCATCAAACCCGTCGTTGTTTTCTCATCCTTGACATTAAACGCCACACTCCGGGCTAATGTCAACCTCACAACACCAAGTGCCTTCCTATCCAACACTTTCCACTCCTCATCCTTCATAGTACTCGGTTTCTTCTCATCAAAAGGTTCATAAAGGTCCTTTTGATACAAATAATCCTCTATTTGCATTTTTCAAAAGCCAAAATCCTTCCCATCAAACCTCTCAATCCTTGTTTTACCCTCTTCCATTGTTTAAATCAACCACAAAGTTCAATACTAACAAATTTCAATAACAAACAATTGAATCCTCCAACAAACACTCAAACTTTGAACAAACACCAAAAAATTGAAACCCTAACACCAAAGATTCAATTTTTGGACTTTCCAATCACTAATAACCAAGTTTTACAACACAAACGATCCAAAAAAACACCACAACAACCGTGGCTCTGATACCAATTGTTAGGGAAAGAGAAGAGGGTGGTAGAGAACTTCTAGTGATTAAGCAACAATAAAACAATGGAGGAAACAAGCAACAAACCAAGAAACCAACTAAAGCAAGGAAACAACGAGAAAGACAAGGATTACCGGTGGAAACCCGAGCTCCGAGTGAATAACCCACCTCTATACACTTTGTATTTCGATGGAGGATGATGAACACAAGCACTTGCATCAATGGCATACCATTGCAATGCATACACACAATCTCACAAACCCTAACTTTACTAGGATTACAAATTGTGAATCTAGAAATCAATGGATGACATAAACAACCCTCACAAATTGCTCTCAAGCTCTAAACAACACTCTTAGAACTTGCAATTTAGGGTTAAGTGCTCTCTAATACGCTCTCTTACTTTGGGGAAAAACAGGCTCTATTTATAGCCCTCGCATAAAACAAGTCGTCAAAACAGGGAGCAAATGGCAGAATCGCGTCACGACTCACGACCCACGTCGCGACTCGCGACTGACCCGCTCGTAGGCCGCGACCTGGGCTTCCCTCTCGCCCATTTCTCCTTTGACGAGCTCCACACATCCTAACAATCTCCCACTTGAAGATCGGTCTAAGGAGCATGCGAACAACACCCCCAAACAACCAAGTGCTCCTACATCATCCATCCTCCACCACACCTCCTACTTAATCAAGGAAGTAACACCGAGGTTTCTTCCAACCTCGAATCAAACACATCACCACTCTCAAGGGACTTTACCTTCGTTCTTGGGCAAGCAATCCTCCCATGCTCCCACTTGAACTCAACACCCTTAGTGATACGACCCAAGCTTTGGGACTTTGCACATGTTCTCCTAGCAATCTTCCCATACTCTCCCCCGAACATCACACCCTTAGCTTGTGCCACACACACAACACCCTTGTGTGCAACCTTCACCTTGTGCGTTTCTTTGCCCATCTTCATCATTGAAAACCCGACTTTATCAACACGGTTCTCTTCCAATTATCCACTATCGATAGTTTTCCGGCCAAACGACACTCTCCGTGAAGAACCACATCCCAAACCACTTGCCACCTTTGTGCTCTCCGAGGTGTACAAGGTACCATGTTTTGTCCCACGAGCTTCAACACGAGCCCCTTTGACAACCCTCCATGAACCTCCCTCAAACACAACTTTGTAGCCGGCATTGTCAAGTTGACCAACTGATATCAAGTTCTTCTTCAACTTTGGGATATACTTGACGTCCTTCAACTACAACATGCCACCATTCGTGAGCTTCACACTCACATCACCACTCCCCAACACCTCCATATGTTCACCATTAGCAAGGTGAACATCCGCAAGCTTTCCGGAATCAAGCCTCTGAAACAACTCCTTCCATGGTGTAGAGTGAAACGAAGAACCGGAATCAAGGACCCAAGACTCCATGGAGCAACCCGAGCTTACACACAAAGCATCGGAATCATACTCCGACACTGATTAAGCTTCACCATCCCCATCCTCAACTTGGACCTTTCCATTCGCCTTCTTCTTCAACAGACACTCTCTCCTCATGTGCCCCTTCTCACCGCAATTCCAACACAACACATTAGCACCATTCGATTTCCCCAGCCCTCTACTCTTCGATCTCCCATGATGACTAGAGCTCCCACCTTGTTGCCTTCCTCTTCCCCTTCCATCACACGCGTGTGCCTCACCAAATGATTCCCCGGATTCTTTCCTTCGAGTGCCCTCTCTCAAGATCAAATCCCTCACATCATCAAATTTTAGCTTCTCTTTGCCACAAGAGTTGCTAATCGCGGCCACCACCGTTTCCCATGACAAAGGCAATGAGGACAACAAGATCAACGCCTTAACCTCATCATCAAACTTAATATCCACCGAAGACAATTGGCCCAATATCGAATTGAACTCATTCATGTGTTCCGCGGCCGAGCTACCATCATCCATCCTCAACTCAAACAACCGGCGCATCAAGTAAACCTTATTCACCGCCGAGGGCTTCTCATACATACTTGATAGCGTTTTCATCAAACTCGTCGTTGTTTTCTCATCCTTGACATTATTAAATGCCACACTCCGGGCTAATGTCAACCTCACAACACCAACTGCCTTCCTATCCAACACTTTCCACTCCTCATCATTCATAGTACTCGGTTTCTTCTCATCAAAAGGTTCATAAAGGTCCTTTTGATACAAATAATCCTCTATTTGCATTTTTCAAAAGCCAAAATCCTTCTCATCAAACCTCTCAATCCTTGTTTTACCCTCTTCCATTGTTTAAATCAATCACAAAGTTCAAGACTAACAAATTTCAATAACAAACAATTGAAATCCTCCAACAAACACTCCAACTTTGAACAAAAACCAAAAATTGAAACCCTAACACCAAAGATTCAATTTTTGGACTTTCCAATCACTAATAACCAAGTTTTACCACACAAACGATCCCAAATAACACCACAACAACCGTGGCTCTGATACCAATTGTTAGGGAAAGAGAAGAGGGTGGTAGAGAACTTCTAGTGATTAAGCAACAATAAACAATAGAGGAAACAAGCAACAAACCAAGAAACCAACTAAAGCAAGGAAACAACGAGAAAGACAAGGATTACCGGTGGAAACCCGAGCTCCGAGTGAAAAACCCACCTCTATACACTTTGTATTTCGATGGAGGATGATGAACACAAGCACTTGCATCAATGACATACCATTGCAATGCATACACACAATCTCACAAACCCTAACTTTACTAGGATTACAAATTGTGAATCTAGCAATCAATGGATGACATAAACAACCCTCACAAATTGCTCTCAAGCTCTAAACAACACTCTTAGAACTTGCAATTTAGGGTTAAATGCTCTCTAATACGTCTCTTACTTTGGGGAAAAACGGGCTCTATTTATAGCCCTTCGCATAAAACAAGTCGTCAAAACAGGGAGCAAATGGCAGAATCGCGTCACGACTCGCGACTGACCCGTTCGCGGGCCGTGAGCCAGGTCGCGGGCCGCGACCTGGGCTTCCCTCTCGCCCATTTCTCCTTTGACGAGCTCCACATATCCTAACATTAACTCTGTCATGAAAAACATCTTGTCAATAATTTGAACTTCAAACATCTTGCACTGTTAAGAAAATATCAACTACTACTATAAACTTTCACAATCAGAAAGTATTACGAAGTCAATCATTCACTATTTTCTTGATTCCGTAATATAAGGACACTTCTGATAATTAAAAGTCAACGAGACATTAACTTGCAGGAGTACACTACTAACACCAGTTATTGTACTTAATACTTATGAAAATGGATATATTAAGCGAATATTGTGCTGGAATGAGATAATTCAAACCTCATAGAGTATTATATGGTATTTGTACTTATCGGTCAATTATCTGTTTCAGGTTTTGTGAAGGACGTCATTATATAGTTGATCAGGTCAAGCTCACTTATAAGAAGTCTTTATGACCAACATTTAGTCAAGAATGCAAAAGCATGGGATCGATGGACTACATCAACGAATATAACTACTTTATATAAGTTGGGCGGTGGAATTATGTACTAATTTATATGAAAGCATTTTATAGCTTTTTATTACTTCCCCATATTCATTTTTAATATAGACATTTGACATTGATATTATTTATATTCTACTCTTTGACCACCTTATATTATTTATGTGCGAGTGATCTTGTGTGATCTCTTTTGATTTATCTTAATGTGCAGTTTATAATATCTATTTTATGCTTTTACTCATGTATAATCAGGAATATTTATGGTCAAAGATATGCAGTACAAGCGTGAAAATATAAATGTCCCTACAATAGAAAACTACCACGAGTATTACGAGTAATTAGATTAAATCTAATAATGTAAACAACTCCTACTTACTAGTTAGAAAATACAATCATCATACACATTTATTCATATATAAAGAACAATTTAAATTAATTCTAGATAATCATTTGTTGGGATTGTTGGAGCTAATAGCAAGAATTAGAACAAATTAATCTCTAACGGAGTATAAAACTATTGATGGGACTCTAATCATCAGCTTAAGTAAACTTTTTGGTTGAAATGCTTTCTTGAAAAAAGTTTAAACTGACGATTAAAGTTACATGAATTGTTTAAAGCGCTATCAATCTCAATCATGTGTAGACGTATTATCAGGCCCGGTGATTGGGGGTGTGCAACCTGTGCATTTGCGCAGGGCCCCTAAAGAGTTAAAGCATATATTTACTTTTTGTCATAGACTAGCAGCATATTGCTGTTTGCTCAAGTGGTGCAAAGAATGACATTGCGGGGCTTGAGGTCGTAAGGTCGAGGACTCCTGGGTGTTAAATGCCTTTTTGCCTCATGCTTCTGTTTCTTGCGTTTAGGAATGTTGTTATTATTTAATTTTCTTTTATAAATTACTTCATTTCCTTATAAATCTTGCAACCCATTACTCCTAGCTCATAGGTCTTACCTTATGTTTTCTTGTATTGGCTCTTGCCTTTTAGAAATGGGTAGGTTGGATTTTATTTAACAGATGACTTTGAAATACTTTTTTAAATGTGTTATTGATAACCATTGGAATACGTTAAATTGGCAAAATACCTACAGTGTTTTGAAAAAAAATATTATCAAAAAGTTTCCAAAAGTATTGGCTAAAGCATTATCTTAGACGTTGTCAAAATTTGAGTATTATAATTCTATGTTTTGACAATTATTTCTAGTTATGAAGGCCCCAAATAATTGTTTTTGCACGGGGCCTCTAAAATGTATGGGACGGCCCTGCGTATTATCACCGCCTTAAGTCGATAAATCATCATAACAAGTGAAATTGTGTGGTAGGCACACTGTAGAATTAATGTCTCTGCCATGAACGGCCGCACACTTGGACAAATGCAGCGGAAAAAGAACTTTGGTATAATAGTAAGACTTCTAGAACAAAAATTTGAGAGAACAAACTATTTCTAAACTACTGCCTAGCTAAACACTAATTTTACTGTACTTTACCAAATACCATTTTTTGTCTATCATAGAGTTTTGACATGACGAATTATCTAACACTTGGTTGAATAAAGTTGTTGGCTGATGTGCACCACATCCCAGGGTCGAATTTTAATCCTTAGCCAAAACCCGATGAAATAGTAAATTGATTATGCTCTAGGGATATTTGTCAGAAAATACCGCAACGTCAGCTACTTTTGAGAATAAATATCAAGGTTTTACAAGTATATATCAAGTTCTATTGTTTTGTATTGGTGTCTATACCAAGTGACGTGTAATCGTTCCATTACATCCGTATATGAGCCGCAATTAACATTTCCTATATGTTATCTCACCAAACAACATTTCACCTCATTCTCTATTCCTTCTAATTTTCACCACCCGAATTTACTACAAACGAAAGTCACAACGAAAATCACAACATAAAGACAGAATGAATTCACTTTCATATCACCAAACCATACTAGAGGACACTGTCATTGTCATCACAAGGCCAAACATGATACTAAAGCCACCAAATGTCATTGTTGTTGTTCTTGATGTCCCTGTAAATGTCCAATTTCAATCAGATTATTGCATCAATTCCTGATAAAAATAACTAAAAAATAACTTCCTCCGATCCGTTTCATGTTAGTTGTAATAGTTTGATATCGGCAATATTGATATGTCTTTCTTTGTCCATAATGTGGAACTAACATAATATATAGATTGTTCATAGATTAATCTCAAGGTATAATTTCTACTTAGCAACTTCCCTAATTTTAATGAATTGATAATTATATAGGAATAAGTCAATTGGCCGAGTAAAATTGTTGTAGCTCATATTGATAGGAGGAAGTATAAGAATAAATGATTTCAATTATGCTTGCATTTTTATTGAATTACCTGGTGGCACTAGAGCTGAATTATTGGGCAGATGGGGAAGGTTGAATGATGGCACTGGAGTATCAAGTTTCCTAACTACTTGTTTTTCATCATAACGAAGCCAACAACTAGGCAAGTACATATCCAAATGTATCCTCGACGTTCCCCATAATGCTGCCATATTCCTCAAAGCAACTCTTATACATCTTTCGCATCGAGCTCCTACTATATCAGGAGTGCATTGCGCAAAGGCATACACATCCTCAAATGGTGTGAGTTTGGCTTGACCAATTGCATAACCTTTCTGACTTTTATCATAGGCGGCCTGACTGATCAAACCTTCCACCACATTCGAAACTATGTTCCCAAACTCTGGGATGTCTGACATATTTGTCAAACTTGAGGAGGAACCTAAGTAGCTTTCATCTTCGCGAGAGAATATGGAGCGATTTGCATATCGTACCATACACTGCTCGTACCACACGATGGCCTCTTTTTGGATAGGACAATGCTTAACGATTTTTAAGGATGCAGCGTCAACACAAGCATGGCATTGCTTCACATTCAGGTCACCTCGACACATAAATATGCCATATATCTGGTCGATCCCTTGCCCGATCGTGTGAGTATCAAAAAAGGATACAGAGGCTTTGTTTGTGAGGGCTGGAAGGAGAAGATTTATGTTCTCCTTGTATGAGCTATTCGTCCCGTAGTTACCAGCTTTATCTTGGCAATAGAAGTCATGATACTGGGAGGAAACTGGTATGATTGTGACGAGGAGGAGTATCGAGAAGATTATTAGTGTATCGATAGGCAAATTCATCTTTTAATTGCTGTTAACAAAAAATCCATTTGTTTACATTATTAGTACTAAGAGAACTTAGGCAAATACTGGTCCATATGAACTAATAGATTAGCAACTTGACGAATATAAATTGTTGTTAACACTCGTTCTATCATATCCTCCGTTATCGCTGATTTTTTTAGTACTATTGGATTGTGTACTGATAATTGTGGAGTGATATGTGTGACACGATTATTTGTTGTCAGCCACTAACTTAGTGAAATGTTTTTGATTTTGACTAATTTTTGAATGGTCGGGCGCACGGTTCTACATATTATTGACTTTGATGCGTAAAATGAGCTTTTAGATTGTAAGTTTTTGTATGCCTTATCTTCAGGCACTTTGAGCTTTATAAAGTTGACTTTTCTGGCTCGGATGATATTTAATACGGTATTATATGTTGCAAATGAAGGTTCGTAACTTCCAAGCACAAAAAGTCAAGCTGCAAACCTAGAAGATATACTGTTACTGTCCAATCTAGCTTAGTTAATTAAAAACGGTTCCGAAATTAAAACGATAAACACTAAGATTTGTTACCCAGTTTCCATAGTTAAGGTTTAGTTGGTCTACCGAAGAAAGGATAAATTAGGCTAACGAGTAAGGAGTTACGCAGTTTAGTATGAAGGAGACTACAACGGAGCTTTACAAGTTGCCAATGAAAATTGAGAGGAGAAGGACGAAAGAATAGACAACGTGCATTCACCTTTGCAAGTAAGAGAAATCAGAAAGCGTATACGCCGAAAACCCGAATCTTCCTATAATGAGAAATTTTTTTCATTTGTTTAATTTTTAAAAAATATTAAAAACTCTTAATTCTCCTATAGATAGTAGTGTCAAAATGGTTCATCGATGGCCAAAACAATAAATTTTGGATTATTTTTGGAAGGTACCCCCAATAGTTTTGATTATTCTAGAAGATCCCATAGTTGAGATTCTTTTAAGCGGAACTAACGGTCATAGTTCGAATTATTCCTATATTTACTTCGTTTGTCATTTAAGACCACGTTACCAATTTCTGCTACACAGTCAATAATCCAAAGTTGACTTGATATTCCCTTGCAATTCCTTCATTTTGTTTCTTTTTTTAATTATTACACTCCCAATAGTTAGGTATACAGGTTACAGCCTACTAAACATGGGTTGCATGTAATCGAACTTTTTTGGGCGTAAAAATTTGAGAAAACGATAAGTCAATGTTTGATCGTGTACTTTTTTATTGGTAATTAGTAATGTGGCCTGTTATAACAAAGGGAGTATATATATTAGGTCATTCCGAGAAAATGTATTTTATAAGTATTTTTTACCTAGTAAATACTAATTTTGTATGGTGTTATCTCACAAAAAGCTCTTTACAAGAAGTATTGATCTTCATGCAGTAGTAAAATTATCACAAGCATCAATGCATCACAATGAATAAAAATAAAGGACCTTCTTCCAGATTGAGTAGGAATATGTTGGCTGGTATGGAAGCTTTTCAAGGTACAGCAGCAGGAGCAAAGGTGGGAATCACGAGGAAAAATAAATGGGAACGCATCTTAACTCGATTGACAATCAGATAGAAATACCATATTCCAGGACGTCAAACCCCTGCAACATGTAAGGATCATGTCCAAGGCTATCCTCAAACAACCACTCAGAATCCCCCGGTGTCATATCAACCTACAAAAGTTATCTTTTCCTGGCTGATGAGAGTGCTATGTTCATAGATCTTTTCCAATCATTGAACCAGTCTCATTGAAAATGGAATTTACTAATCTTGATGAATTAACATCAGAGTTGTATTATTCATCCTCAAGTTCTCATCAAGAAGATTAAGAATGATATAATCTTTACAATGATGGGTATTTCTTTTTTTTGGTTGGAAGGAACTATTAGATTAACTAAATAATGCTATTACAACTATTGTTTGTAGCATTAGTTAGAATAAGTCTGCTGGCTCCCTGAGCCCTACGAATAGCATCCAAAATAAAATCTACATTTAGATTACAATCATTTTTCCTGAATGGAGAAGAGAACAAATTTATACAAAGGTTGTTGGCAAAATTTTGCTCTCTCGTCCATCTCGCTAGCTTGTCAGCATCTTCTAAGCATTTCCTTCGAACCTTCGCTACCTCTCATGCTCTACTCCTCACTGGGTGGTCCCTGAGCATATCGGCCGGATTACAATACCAATCCTTAATCTTTATAGTGATGGGTATTTGGACTAGGAAAATTAGTGTAGATGATAAACCTTAGTTGAATGAACTATGTTGAGATGTTTTGGTTGTCATGATTTGATTATTTTATTCTTTGTTATGTTATGTTTGTTAGAATCCTAAGCATTGGGGAGGCCCTTCCTAGAAGGTAAGCCCCTCCCTAGGGATGGTCTACTCTCTTGATGTATTCCAGTTGGTGGCTATAAAATTTAACCTTTTACCGGTCAAAAAAAAATCAGGCTTATTGTGAAAATAGGCTGATCTGAATTAGGATCTTGTGGAGGATCAAAAGGTGTTTGTGAATTTGAGGTAATTTTAAAATCCATAAAGAGTCTGTGTCTCTAGAAAAGGGTTTACTACCCACTCTACTAAGGGCACAATTGCATTGAGTTCGGCTCTTTAGGCAAGGTTTAGTCGCCAATCCTTTACATTATCATGAAAGAAAATGGGCCAAATTTTGTTGTTGTGAAACATAGTGGATTGTGAACAAGTGATATAAATCTTGAAGAAATGAATTTTGAATTTTGAAGAATTTTTCATAGTTAAAGAAACTGATCTTGTTGGATGAATCAGAAAAGAATAAGAAAAATGAGAAAAGAAATGTATACAAAATCTTGATCATGCTCTGATACCATGTCAGAGTACACCTTTCATGATGAACTCAATCAAAGTGAATGAATGAGAGAAAGTAAAGAGAGCGGAGAAGAAATGAGTGAGAGAAGTTTTTCATCATTATTTGGTCAATTAATCATTGTTACAACCTATAGATGTACATATATATTCAAATATGGAATGGGTAGATTGGTGTTCTAACAAACTATCGAACAACTTTAGAGCTAGGTTGTTAGGAGAATCTAACAACTAACTTGGAGCTCTAACAGATAAGTATAGCTCCGCTAGAAGCCTAGGTGCTTTATACCAACAAACCTAGTGGAAGGAGGAGAATATCAAGTCAATTTAGGATCGTTGGCTTGTACGTCTAAAACACTAAACAAATACTCTGCATCTATGTTTATTTTGTTAGCAATATCATCATATTGTGTGCTGGATTCTTCATTAATAAGTCAATTTAGGATAGGTAGCAATGTACCTTATCTAGCTAACCAAATATATATATATATATATATATATATATATATATATATATATATATGGAAAATTTGTCAGGAATAAGTCAACCTTTGCGTTGACCGCTTTTAACAAGTTTACCTTAATTTATTCCATTAACAAGTTAACCTTGAATACTCTCTGCTTTTAACAAGTTTTTTTACCTGTGACTTGATATTAACTTGTTAGACTAGGTCACTTGTCCACATGTCTTATTTCAAGTGGTTTAAATTATTTAATATTTATAGTTTTTTATCTCTCTTTTCTTTCCCTTTTTTCCCTTTTCTGTCATCTTCCTTCTCCTCCACAACCATGACAACAACCACCCTCCTCCTCTTTCCATGGCACAACCACCACTAAACACATCCAACCTCAACCATTGAACCAGGCCTGATAATGTGACTTAACAGAGTATAAATATTCTGCAACTCATTAAACTATGTAATAAGATCAAGAGGCCGGGTTACAAAACATTAGTGCTTATTGTTTACAAAACATCATCTTCATAAATTTAACAAAGATAATTTTAACAAACATTGACATGGGAATGGCAATGCTGTCACCAAACGTGGAATCAAACACAAACTGAATAACCCAACAAAGCAAGTCATTCAATTAATATAATAGAAAAGGGGATCATAGTCTTATACTGTTAAAGTCCAAGTCTGGCGCAAAGCACGGCGTCGACCAACAGATCCAAACCCAGTAAAAATGCCAACAAAATCCGTCACTTTATGCCTCTTCTTCACATCGTTACTCAATGAAGAACCATCTGAAATGCCCATAACACTATCATCTGTTCGTTCCCAAACCACAGAGACGGTTCCGGGTTCGATTGATTTACAGTTTTGGTTCAAAAGGGACACTGAAATAAGGATTCCGAAGATTAACCACCACCACCCTCCTCCTCTTTCAATCGGTAATTTAAAGGGGCACTAAGTTGATTTGCTTCAATAGTTGTGTTCTTCTCTCCAAAAGCCTCTCTGTTGAGGTGGTTTATTTGATGGGAAATTGATAGGAGTGTTTTTATGCTCAATTTTAGTGTTTTGTAATGATGAATGTTGGGTTGAGGGCTGCCCAGTACACAACCACCGCGGCTCTGCCGCTAAAGCCACCGCAGGTCCGCAGCACTACCATTGACGTCTTGACGAGTCTATGGAGGAACACTACTGGAAATTGCAATACCAGAGTTAAACCATTGCTAAATTCACGGATTTTCACCTTCTCCAACCATCCACTTTGGTTCAATCATAATCTGGGGAGTGGAGGTCTGAGTTTGGCGTGGGGGGAAGTGGGAGAGGGGGTTATATTTTTTTAATTACTTTTTAAAATATAAATGTTAAATACTAAAATGTTTAATAGAAGAGTGACACGTGTTATTTTAACCTGTTGAAAAGGTTAATAAGAGGTGATAGCCGGTTTTGACTTGTTAAAAGCGGAGGGTATTCAAGGTTAACTTGTTAATGGAATAAATTAAGGTAGACTTGTTAAAAGCGGTCAACGCAAAGGTTGACTTATTCCTAACAAATTTTCTTCTATATATATATATATATATATATATATATATATATATATATATAATTTCTTGTATATTACAATAGCAACGGTTAAACTACAACAAAATTACAACTTGAGGAGAGAAAGAATTCACTTCCATATTACCAAGCCACACTAGAGGACACTGTCATTGTCATCACAAGGCCAAACATGAAACTAAAGCCACCAAATGTCATTGTTGTTGCTCTTGAAGTCCCTGAAAATAATGTCCAATTCAAGAAAAATTAATGTTTAAATTCCTAATAGAAAACTAAAATTACTTCCTCGACTTCATGTTAGTTGCAATACTTTGACTTATATCCTTTTTTATACGCTTTACTCTGTCAATAATGCTTAACTAATATAAAGAACCAAATGTTAGTGTATAAGATGTTCATAGATTTAGCTCAATGTACAATTCCAACTTATCAATATTTCATAGTTGTTAGTGATTAGTAATGAGATAGATTAGGCCCAAGTTATATATTGATATTTCTGGCTGTCAAACCGCGACAACTAATATACAATGGAGCAAGTATAAGAATAAACCATTGCAATTATTCTTGCATTTTTATAAAATTACCTGGTGGCACTACGATTGGATTATTGGGTAGAGGGGGGAAGTTGAATGAGGAGGTCGGAGAATTAGAGGAACTATCAATTTTCCCAACGACTTGCTCTTCATCGTAACGAAGCCAACAACTAGGCAAGTACATTTGCAAACGTATCCTTGACGTTCCCCATAATGCTGCCATATTCCTTAAAGGAACTCTAAAGCATCTTTCGCATCTAGCTCCAAGAATATCAGGAGTGCATTGGACAAAGAAAAACACATCTTTATACAATGTGACCTTGGTTTGCCCGATTGCATAACCTCTCCTACTTTTGTCATAGGCCGCCTGAGCAATCGGACCGTCCATCACCTCTGAAACCATATACCCATATCTTGGGATGTCAGATATATTGGACACACTCGATGAAGAACTAAAGTAGCTCTCATCTTTGCGGGAAAATATGGAGCGATTTGCATAGCGTACCATACATTGCTCGTACCACACGACTGCCTCTTTTTGGATAGGGCAATTTTGTACGATTGTTAAGGATGCCTCTTCAACACAACCATGGCATTGTTGCAAATTGCGGTCGCCTCGACACATGTACATGCCATATGCCTGGTCCATCCCTTGTCCAATCGTGTGACTATCGAAAAGGGACAGGATGCTTTATTTGTCAGGTTTGCAAGGACAAAGTTGATGTTTTCTTGATAAGAGCTATTCGTTGCGTAGGTACCAGCTTTGTCTTGGAAATAGAAGTCATGGTATTGGGAGTTTACTGGGGTGATTATGAAGAGGAAGGGAATCGAGAAGATTATTAGCTTATTGATAAAAAACATCATCGTTAAATTGTTGGTTACCATAGCCTAACCTCTTCTATATTATTAGCTTTAGGAGAACTTAGGCAACTATTGGTTCAAGTATTCCAATCAATTAGCAACTTGACGAATATAAAATTAATTTGACAGGATCAAATACTATTTCTATCATATCCCTCTCGATGTTCTGAAGTAGTTGTACATTGTGTACTGATAGTTATGGACTGATGGTATGTGCGGCATGATTATTTGTTGCCAGCCACTAGGCCCACTAAGGCACTAATTTGTATCTTAAATCGTTCAAATAGTATTGCATTTGTATACAGGTAAAGACATTATGAAGTCGCATGTGCAAGTCATCTAAAGCCAAATATTAAGAATTGACTGATTCTAATGAAATTGCTTTCATATAATATTGACTAGTTGTTGTATGCTCGGACGCACGGTTCTACGGTTCATTGACTTTAGTGTATGGAGTGAGCAATTATATTGCAACTTATGCTTTATTTAAGGCACTTTTCTTTTTCATCAGTTTAAACTATAATTGACTTGTGTATGGAATGTGCTTTTAATTTAAGCGCGGTTTATCAATATCAATGAACCAATTCCTGACTTTTTATTTATATGTATTTATAGAGAAACCTTCATTTTTTTTTTTAAATTAGGAAATGATTAGCACATATTTTTCAGAGGTTTGAGTTGAATATTCATATTTTGACTTTAATTATCACATTTTTGAGTTGATTTTTGAGGAATCATATTCGTTTTTTTGTTACGGGTGGATTTTTGTGATGAATTGTTGTTGGTAGGTGGTTAGTAGAAAGGTGGTTGGATGAAGGGAGGTGATAGGAGGGTGGCCGACAATGGGCAAGGATGCCGGTGGTGGCTGCTAGTTAGGGAGGAAGAAGAGGATAGATAGTCATAGATGGTAATGGTGGTGAGATGAGACAGAAAGAAGTGATAAATTTAAAAAAATTCTCGCTTAATAGGTTGCAAGTGACCTAGGTGCATTTGTGGTGGATCTCCCTTATCGTGGGGTTTATACAAGAATAACTCATAGGTCAGATTATTCTCGGCGGACTAGGATTATTTCTGTTAATCTTTTCATTAAATAATTGTAAAATAAATAATCCAGTAACTTATTACTAGCCACTAATCCAAAATGTTAGGGACAATATTTTACTACTTTTGGAGCATACTCTAGCACACCCCCTTACTTCATAAGTTGCAGGAGTCATTTACAACATTCTACTTTACGACATTTGGAACCCATCTTGTCAAATTTCATAATGTGATGCATATTTCATCATGAAAACAATTATTTTGATGCACATTTTACCAACACCACATTTTCAGAGTACATCTCTCCACACAACCTTATGAATCATTTCCTTCAACATGACCTTGTGAATTATTACTTCAATTCACCATGCTACATATAATAATCATCAACACATTTTTTGTAACCGTTCCTGCCATTGTGGTTTGTCCTCCTTTATTTTTCACTCATTACACATAAGATGGGTTGCTATAGCTTAATACCTACTGTTATAACGGAAGCGTGTAATCTAACAAATTATGTAGCAATCAAATCAAGCAAACAACAATAAACAACACAAGAATTTAATGAGTTTCACTATCAATGCGATAGCTACGTCCTCGGGGCAGGGATACTCTCTTATACTATGAACTGAGAAGATTACAGATTACAATAGGCATGAACATTCACTCAAACTATTCCTTGATGAATCTCACAAGACTTCCTCTTGAATCTCTCTATTGTCAATCTTAATCTATCACCCTGCTTTTGTGGTAATCAATCACTCTGGAAATACTATGAATCATACAAGTGTGTTTTCTAGGCTAAAAGACGCTCTCAATATATATACAAATATATAGAGTAAAGAAACCCTAACCGAACAAGGAAAGAATCTCCCGAGCGAAGCCCACGCAGCTCGCGGGCCGCGAGCCACGTCGCGGACAGGGACCAGTGGTGGGGACAGCGACCAGGGGTGAGCTCTCGGCAAAATTTCGCGAGCCGCCTTCTTCTCCACGATCAATGGCCTATCTACCAAGTTAGACTTCAACATTCTCCGTCAATAGTTCATCCTTTGCAACCCTCGATCAATGCCTCTCTTCAACGCTCATAGATCAAGTCACAATTCCTCACAAATCTCCACCTTGACTTGCATCTACCACAAATGCTTCACCTCGAACCAATCTTCAAGGCCAAAACCAATATCCTCCCCCTTTGTCTTCATATGAGTCTCACCCAATCTCGCCAAGATCGCTGACTACCCATCATGAACGACTCGGTCTCACAGCCTATGAGACCCATGCTACGCATTCACTCGAAGCCCAATTTATCACCCGTCGGAAATCAAATCGTCTTCCCTAGAACCGTAAACACACTAGCTCCACCTTAATCAAGACAAGCCAGTACCTTGCTAGTTGCTCCAACTAGAGCCATTTTTACTTACGTCTAAGTACCCAAAACATACCACCCTTGGCGCAGGGAACTTCCGTCGAAGTTCTTCTCGTGCTCGCACATGAGCACCTACCCCGTCCTCAATGGAATGTGGGCAACTCCTCATGGAGTTCAAATCTAGCTACCTCTTGGTGACTTCCCACGGAACCACCTCTTGATCCAACACTCCCCAGCAAAGACATGTCATTCGAGACCCCATAGCTATATCCTGGCATATAAGTATCGATTAAACCAAACCTTATCATACCAGACCGTGGATGAAATACCCTTGGTTGTTCTTCTTGATGACCCTTAGTTTCAACCAGTTTTGTAGCAGTTCCCATAAACTCCACCTCATTGTTGATCCTCTCATCCTTAACCCAAGTAGTACTCTCCAACTCTTTTGTTGAACTCATTCCCGTTGACTCTGACATCTCAACATGTAGAGAAGCCCCCATAAGCTCCACCTTACACTCAAGATCGTCACTCTTCAACTCAGAATGCAACTTCAACTCAGAAACCTCCCTAACCAGTGTTGTACCCTGCAAATCATACAAGTTACCCACACCTGACTTCACGCCACGAAGTAACTCCCAAGAACCCTTCACAACACGCAAAACTCCATCCCCTCCTTGGAATCGAAAACCCTTTCGGTCTAACATCCCAAGAGATATAAGATTTCTCTTAAGCTGTGGAACATGCCTTACTCCTCTAAGGTCTCTAACTTTCCCATGATGCATCCTAAACCTCACGGAGCCTACTCATACCACCTCACACACCGTATCATCACCCAAGGTAACTCTACTCTTGCATAAACTATAGGTTGAAAACATCTCCCTGTCAGGACACATATGTGAAGAACATCCACTATCAAGAACCCACTTATCCTCTAAGTGTTTCTCCTCATGGACTATTAGAGCTAAATCCTCCTCAGAATCGCAATCACTCTGATTTTGCTTTTGTTGTGCATAAGAAACTAACCCAACGTTCCTCTTAGGGCAATCACTCTTCCAATGACCCAGTTCTTTACAACTATAGCAAAGGTCACTACTTTTACGCCCCCTCGACCTAGGTTTTCGCTTATTCGACTCGCCCATATTTTTCTCAGCATTTGCAACCAAACCTAAAGAATAATCATGACCCCCTACTATATCCACACTTGCCTTATGGCGCAATTCCCTAGTATAAAGTGCCGAATTTACATCCTCTAGGGTCACAGTATCTTTTCCAACCACAAAAGACTCAACAAAGTTCTCATAGCTACTAGTCAATGAAACCAACAATATCAACGCAGCATCCTCATCCTCAATTTTAACATCTATATTACGCAAATCTAGTAAAATAGAGTTTAACCTATCGAGATGATCCTTTAGGGGCATACCTTCTCTCATGCGTAGGCCGAACAACCGTTGCTTCAACAACAACTTGTTTGTGAGCGATTTCGTCATGTATAAACTCTCCAATTTCGCCCACAAACCTGCAGCCGAAGTCTCATCTGCGACCTCTGTGATCACATCGTCCGCCAAGCATAGCAAGATAGTGGAGTGTGCCATCTCCTCCATAGTTTCCAACTGAGCCTGTGTGTCGAACTACCCTCTTTTGCCGTCGTTGTGAAACCCTTAGTCAAAGGTTTCCAGATCCCTTGTGATTTCAATAAATCTCTCATTTTTATCTGCCATAGTCCAAAGCTATTCCACCCTGTAAACTTCTCGATCTTCATACTTGTTGTTGCCATCCCAAAATCGATCAACCTCGATGTTAATCAATAGCTCTGATACCAGTTTGTTATAACGGAAGCGTGTAATCTAACAAATCGCGCAGCAATCAAATCAAGCAAACAACAATAAACAACACAAGAATTTAATGAGGTTCACTATCAATGCGATAGCTACGTCCTCGGGGCAGGGATACTCTCTTATACTATGAACTGAGAAGATTGCAGATTACAAAAGGCATGAACATTCACTCAAACTATTCCTTGATGAATCTCACAAGACTTCCTCTTGAATCTCTCTATTGTCAATCTTAATCTATCTCCCTGCTTTTGTGGTAATCAATCACTCTGGAAATACTATGAATCATACAAGTGTGTTTTCTAGGCTAAAAGACGCTCTCAATATATATACAAATATATTGAGTAAAGAAACCCTAATCGAACAAGGAAAGAATCTCCCGAGCGAAGCCCACGCAGCTCGCGGGCCGCGAGCCACGTCGCGGACCACGACCAGTGGTGGGGACCGCGACCAGGGGTGAGCTCTCGGCAAAATTCCGCGAGCCGCCTTCTTCTCCGCGATCAGTGGCCTATCTACCAAGTTAGACTTCAACATTCTCCGTCAATAGCTCATCCTTTGCAACCCTCGATCAATGCCTCTCTTCAACGCTCATAGATCAAGTCACAATTCCTCACACCTACTTTCTTTTTAGAGAAAAGAGGAGAGTAAACAAAAGATGGAGAAATTTTGCTACTAATAAACTTCCTCATTTAATCACAATATGATTAAGGCCTTCTATAGACTTACAAGAAAAAGTAAGATACCTAAATGTCAAACAGGTAACTAATTGATGGAGAACATAACTCAGACAATAAAACTCCGTAATATTAAACCAGATTATTACAAAAGGAACAACTCACTAGCTTATTATTAGGCACTAAACCAAAATATTAGGAAATCACTCCGATTACTTTTGGAGCATATGGTGACACAAGTGAGATAACAATTTAGCTGGAAAAATTATGAGGAAATTAGCTCGTTAAAATATTAGAGTAACTCAAAAAACGGACGTTGACTTTAACTCACAAAATCCAATCAATGCCAACTAGAGAAAAAACGATACAGCCACACGGACGTTTGATATAGTTTTGCATTCAATCTAAATTACAAGCATCTTGTTCGATAGATGATTCACATCTACCAAATCGGTTAGCTCTTCAAGCTTAAGGAGTGGGATCAGGAGGGAAAATAAACGGGGCTGTATCATATCTCAATTGACAATTAGGAAGAAACACCATAGTCCAAGACGCCAAACCACCGCAGCACGTCGGAATCCTGTCCATGGCTAACTTCAAACAACCCTCACAGTCCTTCGGCGTAATATCAGGCCTACAAAGAACCATCCCATACAGCCTTTCGAATGGCGTAAAATCAACATTTCCAATAGCGAAAAACCGATGCGTGTTACCAGGCGAAACTGCCTCTAAAATCAGACTCTGCATGGTTTTATTCAGCAACGCAGGGAATACTTTAGGTTCTGAGACATTGTTAGGAAAGTGGTTGGAATACCAAAGTTCGATCTCATTATCGAAAGGGGAGATGGACTTATTGGTGTACAACATCATACATTCCTCGTACAATATGATAGCTTCTTTCCTGTCGAAACAGTATCGGTTGTAGTCATTGATGGTGTCTTTAATGCAGGCTTCACATGTTGATAGGGAGAGGTCAGGCCGGCAGTGAAAGAAGCCGTTGACACGGTCTGGGCCGAGACCAAAGGAAGAGGTGGAGAACTTGCTAGCGGAGGAGAGGGACTGGAAATTTGAAAGAAGGGTGAGGATGTTGCTGTGGTATGTGCGGCTTGTGTTTATCTGCTCACTCTTTAAACATCGTAGACCTGCAAAATCAATCTGTTCTTCAGGTTGGACTGTTGTAGTTAGGAAGAGTATGAGGGTTAAAATTAGGGAAATGATTGGCCTCCTCATTTTGTTGATTGTACAAAGGGATCTGAGGTAGGAAATTATGCTAAGAGTTTTGTAATTACGGGATTATGCTAAGTCAACTTTCAAATTAGTGCAAAACATGTCTTTTGTTTCTCTTTTATTCACGTTTTTCCTGGTTTGCGAGAATCGAGTTTACGAGACATGTTCTTGATATTTTCTTAAGATAAATATGTCATAATCTTTACGTTTATTCTTTAATTATTTAGTTATAATCAAGGACACACGGCATTGTAATACAATTACTCTAAGATCTTTTGTCTATAATCAGTGAACCACTTATTTTAATGCACGTTATTGGTTTAAGTAACTTTCATAATTGCAGTTCGATTTAACTAACTTTTATATGTATTATTTAGTAAAGCATCAAACATTATGTTAAAACAGAAGCGTATGAATCTAACAAATTGCGCAACAATCAATCCGTCAAAAACAAAAAAGTACACAAGAATTTTAACGAGATTTACTATCAAAGCTATAGCTACGTCCTCCGGGCAAGGGATACTCTTTAATTATGAACTGAGACAATTACAGTTTCACATAATTCTCTCCTTCAGGAATCTAACAAGTTTTTCACATTTCTCTTATTGTCAATCTTAACCTCGCTCTACTTTTGTGGTAAATAATCTCTCTGGAAATAATTGTACTGAAATATGGTTAATGACGCCAGCTACAGATAATAATCATGGAAATAAGAGAAACTCTTATCGAAGATGGCCCCAGCCTGTTGCACGCAACGAGTTGCATTTCGAGCAGCGGGGCTGTCGCTAGTTGTGCTTCTTTTTTGGTTGGAAGGAACTCTTTAAATTAACTACATAAGACTATTACAACTATTGTTAACCAAAGTAGTTTGAGCATGTTGGTTGGCTTGTTGAGCCCTACGCATATTTTGCAAAAGTAATCCTACATTAAGCTTACAATCATCCGTTAAAAAGGGGGAAGAGAACAATGTTACACCAAAGTTATAAACAAAATCTTGTTCTCTCGTCCATCTAGCTAACTTGTCAGCATCCTTCAAGCAGCTCCTTCCAACCTTAGATATCTCCCATGCTCTACTCCTCCCTGGGTGATCCCTGCACATGGCGGCCAAATTACAGTATCAATCTTTAATCACAGGTGGGTGAGTGATATGATCCACTGCTATTTTAGAGTCAGAGAAAATATGGACATCAGACAGATTTTGCTCCACTATCCAGTCTAAGGCCTTATGGATAGCCTGGAATTCAGCAGTAGTAGCATCACTAGTTCTTATCTTTTGGTAATAAGCTTTCTCACATTGGTTGTGGCCATTTCTATAGGTCCCCCTATTCCTGCTTGTAAGGTCTTAGTGTTACGGTCCGAGAGTTTGGACGCTCGGGACGTGCGACACGATCTTGCCTATCTGGGGGCAAGGGCGTAAGCCTTCTGCGAAATGGGACAACGTGGCTCGTGGAAGCACGAGTAATAGGGTGTTTGAAGGGCACTCTTGCCTATTGGCGATAAGAGCGAAGAGAAGAGGGTCGAATGGGGCACTCGTGTGCGCAAGGCGGGCACGAGCGGGGCCGACGAGAGAATTCTTATATCACGAACTCGGGAGGGACTCTTTACAACATCAAGGCCGCTCAAAACTGAGGCGGCCTAAACAACAACAATGTAGAAAGCAAGCATACAACTCATAGGAGGCTTTAGTGGTGAACAAACATTTTATTCATCATCTCCCCCTAAAGAGGTTTAAATTTGAGATAGTACATATTTCCATTGAACACTGGTTTGGCAGTTACTCAATAATGAAACTTTAAACCTATACAAGAGTACTAGAACATAAAGTAAAGCACTAGAAAGCGTAAAGAAAGTAAAATACAAGTAAAGGAAGGTTGGATTCTAACACTTAGGGCAGAAGGAAGCATCCACTTTGATCATACAATGGTTGGTGTGTATTTCCAAACTATATGTCATATGAGGTTCCTTGCTTTGATTAGTATTTTCTTTTACAAAGTCAGTTGTGAGGCGCAAGATCTGTTGGTACACCTGTTGTGCCTTTTTGTTTTGTTGTTCAAAGACCCAAGCATTCCTTTTCTTCCAAATTTTCCAACAACCTATCCCAAATTGGGTGTTCCAATTGGCCTCAGTCTCATCATGATTAGTAAATAGGTTGTTGGTGATCCATGCTTCATCATTATCTAAGTAAAACTATGTTGGTAACTGATTAAAGTATTGCCAAATTTCCTGAGCTATTGGACAGTGTCTCATTACATGGTACCAGGTTTCAGGTGTATTAGGGGAAATTTGGTTGAGATGTACTCCTCTTTTATTAAGAGAAGCTTTGACGGGTAAGACATCCCAAAAAAGTGACCAAAGGAAGAATTTGCCTTTGGGTGGCAGATGACATTGCCAAAGCTTATCCCAACTCTTATTGTTCCTAAACTGTGGTGGTGATTGGTGCATGAGGCTGTTTGTGGTGTGATGAAGTTGAAATGTTGATGCCAAAGCTTAGCATAGGCTGCCTTAGTGTTAAAGAAGCGCCCTTGGGCAAGGGAGCATGTAAGCTCATCAATACCAGCAGTAAGAATATACAAAGCTGAGATAATACATAGGAGATTTGGGGGCAAGACAAAGGATATTTGTTCAAAAGTCAATTTCCCCTCTTAGGCAGTCTGAAACTCTCATGGTGAGGTCTTTAGGGGTAAGAGGCCCACTAATCAAGCTTCTCAGGGTTCCTTTCCTGGTCCAGTCATCTAACCAAAACGAGATGTGTTCTCCACTACCTACAGACCAGATTGTAGATTTAGTAAAGCTTTCCCAACCTTTCCCAATATCTTGCCAGATATTTGAGCCCCTCTTCAAGGTAGTTAACCCCTGTCTACAATTAAAATACTTGGCTCTAAGTACTATGGTGGTCAGGCTATTACTAGAGTGCATCTTCTAACATAGTTTAGTCAAGGAGATTTCATTGAGAATCAGGTGTGATCTACAACCAGTTCCTCCTCGTGTTTTGGGTGCACAGATTTTCCCCCATCCCACCAAGTGTAATCTCTTCTTTTCCTCATTTGATCCCCATAAAAAATTTCTCATTGTCCTATCTAGCTCTTTCAGGCATTTCTTAGGGATAGCTAGGCAGTTCATGGGGTAGAGTGCCATAGAGTTCATTGTGGCATTAATGAGTGTTGATTTACCTGCCTTATTTAGGAATTTAGTCTTTCGGGTGGCCAGTTTGTCTTTCATTATATTGACCAAATATTCCAATTGATTGTAGGTAGGTCTTTTATCAGTCACTGGGTATCCTAGGTACTCTCCTAAGTCTTGGCTGGCCTTGATGTTCAACATGTCAGAGAGTGTTTGAATTTGGGTGACTGTAGCATTCTTACAGAAGTAACACTTCCTCTTACTATGGTTTACTTCATGGCCTGAGATATCCTTAAAGTGTGCTAGTGTTTCTAGAATAGTCTTTACAGTTGCTGTACTAGCTTCTCCAAACAAGATCAGATCATCAGCAAACAGTAGGTGAGACAATATAAATTTGGATCTGCCAAAGCTCAGGGGAATCCAAGAGCCATGTTCACAAGCAGAGTGAATGAGTTGGGAAAGTTGTTCCATGCAAAGAATAAAGATATAGTGTGACAGTGGATCCCCTTGTCTAATGCCCCTAGAAGGTGTGACTGTCTCAGAGCTATCACCATTGACATTGATAGTGAAAGAGGTCAAAGTGATATAAGACATGATGAGCTGGCAGGTGTTCTGGTCTAGATTGTGACCTAAAAGGCAATCTAGGATGAAATCCCATTCTCTCCTATCATAGGCTTTTTCTAGGTCCACCTTGATTGCTAGGTAGCCTCTCTTACCTCTAGTAGTTCTCATTGAGTGTAGTGCTTCTGAGGTAATGATGTAGTTAATGTATGTCCCTCTATTAGGGATGAAGCTATTTTGGTTTGGTGAGATGATGTTTTTTGAGGAGTGGTCTAAGCCTTTTAACTATGAGTTTGGTTACAAATTTGGCAATAGTAAGGCTGAGGATAATGGCGAATTGTTTGATTGTTTCAGGGTGTTCTACCTTGGCAAGAAGAGTGACAATAGCTTCATTCATTGAAATATTCAGTTTTCGATTAAGGAACACACTATGGCAGAATTGGTATAGGTCATTCTTACTAACATGCCAGTGTTTTTGAAAAAAGAAGTTATCAAAACCATCTTTCCCAGGTGCTTCCAAGGGCTGGAGCTAAATACAACATTGTTTCTTCTCTCATTCAAGGAATAAAGGCTAGATTAATGCTACCAAAATTCCTAGGGGGTCTGAGCACACAAGTTTTCTCAGTTGTGAAGATCTTTGAGTAGAATAACTAGATATGTTTCTTAATTTCAGCATTGGTTTTTATTTCTTCCCCTACTTCATTTTTCAGAAGAGCGATTCTATTTCTCCATATTTTAATTACAGAGTTATGAAAAAAGTTGGTGTTTTTATCCCCTGAGGTCAGCCATTTTTCTCTAGATCTTACTCTCCAAAATTCCTTCTCTTAGTCTAGGATTCTATCTAATTCCTTTTAAAGAAGTAGCTCTAGGTCCCAGAGGAATTGGTTAATAGGTTCCGAATCCAAGTGTTTTTGAATTCCATATAACCTGCTTAGTATTTTCCTCTTGCATTTAAAGATTTTACCAAACCTACTATAAGCCCAAGGTTGGATGTTATTAGGTAGGGTTTTCAGCTTGTTAGGTAGGTTGTCTTGGTTTGATCGCCAGAAGTCATTGATGAGGTTAGAGAAGGATGGGTCTAGGTACCAGAGAGGCTCAAGTTTGAAGAGTTTGGTGTATTTTTGTTTGGCTGGTTGGGTTTGTAAGTGGATCATGATTGGAATGTGGTCCGAGCCAGCCCTAGTTAGGGTGTTAACAGTTAGGTTTGGGAACAAGGTTAATAGCTCATGATTGGCAACTGCTCTATCAAGACGTTCCATAACTGGTTTCTTCTTCTGTTTGTTAGTCCAGGTAAATTTGATACATTAAATCCAAAATCAATTAGGCCACAGTCATCAAGGCAATCTCTAAAAGCTTGCATTCTCTTAAGTTTGAGTGGTTTTCCACCAAATTTTTCATATTGACAGATCATTTCATTGAAATCCCCCACAGCTAACTAGGGTAAATCTAAGTTATCAGCAATATCCCTCAAGACATCCCAAGTTTCTAATATAGTGTTAAAGACAGTGCTAGCATAAATACAAGATAAGAGAAAGGAGTTTTGAGTATTGTGTACCTGAACGACACCATGAATCATGTGGATGTCATTCCCCGTGGCGGTGAAGTCCACCCTTGAGGAGTTCCACAAAACCAGCAAGCCACCAGAGAAGCCCCTAGGTTCAGCCAGAGAATGTTCGTCAAAAGGGAGAGATTTTATAATAGGTACGACATTTTTAGTGGAGGTACGAGTTTCGCAGAGGAACACAATGTCAGGATTGTGCTCTTGAACAAGATGAAGTAGGTTGGTTTTGAAGCTGGGCCTAGAGATACTCTTGGCGTTCCATGCTAGGACAAACATATCAACAGGGAGCGAATTCCTTAGGTGGGATTGGCATCCCTTGCTTGAGCTTCCCTTTTCTTTCCTCACTCTTCCCTTCGTAAGTTCGTAGGATTCCCCTTTCTTTAGTGGTTGGAAAGCAAATTATGTTGTCCAAATATCCCACTGCTCCTTTTCCTCCTCTTCTTGTAAGTTATATGGTTTGTTGAACGGTTTGTTTATCGGGTTTACGATGACTTCCAAAACTTCGAAAATCCTGTTTGTGTGTGCTAGAAACACTGCATTTGTGTGGCTGTCTATGAACATTCTCAATGCGAAGGTCAACAAATATTTCGTCCTCAATAGATGCAAGATCGGAGTCGGATCTATTAAGAACATGCAATCCTCCCTCACTACTACTTCTTCCTCTTATGGTAGTGTCTTTTACCAGTCCCTCACTATGTTGGCTATTACAGGACATAAGCCTTGCAGATCTATGATATTTGGTAGATGTATCGGGTGTTTCTCCTTTTCGCCCTTCAGCTGATACACCATCTCCTTAGGTTGGTTTCACAATGAACTTCATGATATGAGGCTAGACCGCTAACCAGGCGTTGGGGGCTCTGACGAGGAAGCGGCAGTTGTTTGGAATGACTTCTGATTGATTAATGATCGACTTCTCCGAAAAGGAAAGGTATCTTGGGGTGTTCTCGCATTTGGTTTTGATAATGTCGGTAAGTGGTGAAGTAGGTGGGATTTGATAAGGTTGTTGAGAGGCTGGTAGTCGGGTTTGGAAGAAATCTTGAAGTATTTGTTGATGATCTGGGTCCATTGATGAGAAAATGGGAGTTGATTTGTGATAATTGTAGAGAGTTAAAGGAGTGGGTGGTTGGGGGGGGGGTGGCGGAGAGATTTAGATGAGTTAGGGTTAGAAGCAGGGAGGGATTAATGGGAGGTGTTTGTGATGTGTTGAGGTAGGGCGACACCTGGCTGTAAGTAGTGGGTTGGTTGGGATTACAGAGAGATAAGGTATTATCCAAAGGATAGTCACGTGATTGAACATGTCACTCGAGTAAAGTGTTTGAAATTGAAAAACACTCTGTAGAAACCCTTTGTTTTTCCTGCCAAACCAATCTTTGTCTTTTTGTGCTTTGGGACTGATAGTGTTTCTCCGTTGATTCCTCCACCGGCGGCGTGTTTCCACAGTCACTCAGAGCACTGAAAGCATTAGAGATTTTGCAATTGTTGTAGGAGGTTGTTCTCTGCTCTATATCTTTCCTTCCTTTGGTCTTTCTCTTGTGTACTACCTGCCAACCAACCATGTGTGAGCTTTGTTTTCCCTGATTGTTTTTTGTGTTAGTATCATTCTGCTTAGTGCTCTCATCTATAGGACGCAATCGACATTAGCTTGTTGGTGGCCAATGTTGTTATAGAATAAGCAGAACACTGGTATATCATGCCACATTAGTTTTGTTTTCAGTTCTCAATCCAAATAGCTTCTTTCAATGGCTGAGATAGGTCTACCATGATTTGTAGTGAGACTGAAGTTCTGATCATGCTTTCAAAGGATTTCTTGCCAAATCCTATTAGTTGCCCAAGAGAGTTTGCTACCTTAGTTAGTATATCCCTGTTATGACGTTCAACTGGTAACTCTGCAATTGTAACCCAAACTGGTGCCCTGGTGATGGTTTTTTCCGTCGCTTTAAACCCTGGTGTTCAAGGTAAAGTGGCAATGTAGAAGCCATTATTGAAGAACCAGGGTCCATTTTTAAGGAGCTTCACCTTTAAATCCGGTGTTGAACTCTTAATCAGAAAGAAGCCTCTTCCTAGAAAGATTTCCCCACAATCATGAAAATAATTGATTTCCCCCATTCAATGGAGAATTCATTGTAGGTTTGCGGTGGGATGGAGATGAAGATTTTTGATTCTGGGTTGAAAGAGGGGGGGTTGGGGAAAAGGTGGTTGGGTTAGCTGAGTAGATGTTGGGTTTGGGTTTGGGTTTAGGGGGCATTGGTCACTACTGATAGGAAGGTGTGGTTACCACTGTCTTGCTGAACCCTTGGGGGCGTCTCCGGCGTCTTACTCGGTGTCGTTCCTATTGGAGTTGTGCTTTGCTTGCGGCGTTTATCCTCGAGTCGTTGAACGATCCGCGATTATCTGTCTTCTATCTGGAACTTGTTATACAAACATAGATCAAGTCACCAATTCCTACACTTTTTTTGGTTGGAATGAACGATTATATTAACTACGTGAAGATATTACAACCATTGTTTGTAATGCTAACAAAGAACGTTGGTTGGCTCCCTGAGCCCTACTAACAACATCCAAAAGCAAGGTAGTATTAAATTTACAATCATTGGTTTCAAAAAGGGGAAGAGAACACAATTAAGTAGTGCATAAAAATAAAATTTTGTTCACTTGTCCATCTTGCCAAGCTGTCAGCATCTTGTAAGTACTTCCTTCCAACTAACAAAATTCCTACACTTTGCAACTCCGATATATCTATGTAGCTTCAACTAACATATATTAAGCTACAAATTTCTAATAATCTTCACCTTGACTTGCATCTACCACAAATTCTTCACCTCACACAAGTCTTTAAGGCCAAAACCGATATTCTTCATTTTTGCCTTCATATGCACCTCACCAAAATCTTACCAAGATCGCTGACCTCTCATTATGAAAGAGACACTGTCTTATAACCTATGAGACACTGTCAGAAAATCAAATATCCTTCACTGAAATGCAAACACACTAGCTCCATTTTAGTCAAGAGAAGCCAATACGTTGCCTGTTGCTCAAACTAGATCCATTTGCACATATGTGCATGTACCCCAACAAAGGACCCTTGGCGTAGGGGAACATCCGTCGAAGTTCTCCTTGGCTCGAGCCAGAGCACTCCACCCCATCCTGATAGGAACATCCTGATAGGAACATGTGCAACTTCTCTTGGGGTTCCGATCTAGCTATATGTTGGTTCTAAGTCCAAGCACACAAGTATCGAATTGAACCGAACCTTATAATACCACCACACTACTTAAAGAGTTATTCTATGATCCATAGGTTTAACCAGTTATGTAGCAGCCACAAATGTAACTCCACCATTGACACTCTGATCCTCACCCCAAGAAATACTCTTCAATTTCGTTGTTGAACTCATTTCCGTTGACTCTAACCTCTCAACCTGTAAAGGAGCACCCCATAAGCTCCACCTTAGACTACTCTTGTGTAAGCTATAACATCCCCCGTTTAGCACACATATGTGAAGGAAATCTCCTAGCAAGAACCTATTTATCCTCCCAACATTTTTTCTCATGGACTATTCGAGCTAAATCCTATTTGTAATGGTAATCAAACTTAATTTAGGAATATAATCTACACCTCCTCTTAGGGAAATCATACACTCTTGCAATGATCGTATTCCTTACAATGATGCAAATATAAGTCTTGTTAGGGCCCCACGACGTAGGTTTCCCGTACTTGACTTTCCCTAATTTATCTAAGCATTTACAACCAAACATGCAAAATAATCATGACCTTCCACCGTATAATCCAATCATAACTTTAACTTTTGAAGTGTCTAAAAGAGACTCATAAATCCATTGGCTATTAACCAAAATGAATCCGGTGAAAAAGTACAAATTAGGCTAACGAGGCATGATATGTCATCATGGAAGATTTGTGACTTACAGGATTGAAGATATGATAAAACATGGTGGAAAAGCTCTATGTCTTATATTTATGTTGGTGTTAATGAGCTACAATCAGCTAAACTTAGAAGATTATTGTGTTTCTATGTCCATCTTGGAAAGAAATATTTCAAGATGGGGTTAGAAAGACATCCGAGCAAACAATTTTGGAAGTAAGAAAAGAATTGAAGAAGCTAGAAAAGATGTAGAATCGGCAAGGAAAGAAGCTGAAACAACTAGGAATGAGGTAGCTGCCAACATTGCAGCAAACATCGAGGTTTGGGAGAAAAAGCTTAAAAAGATTTTGCAAGCTAATGGCTAGATTGCAATTGCGCCAATCCATGATCATAAAGTAAGTATGCATGCATTTGAATTTGTTGGGGGCGTACTTATGTCTAGTATAAGCTTTGTGTTGATGTGTGTCTTGTGATTAGAATTTGCATATTGTTGGGTTTGCATTGTAATTGTGATTTCCTAGTTTCTATATCTATATATCTATCGAACTTCTCCCCCATCACTTCTTAAGCTGTTTTTTCTCACCCAACAACCTAAAAATCTTCGAAGAACAAAAGGCATGTGAAGAACTACTAATAGATATCTCTTATTTATTAGCTTTTATTATATAGTTGTATTGGACTATTTTGCTTGCCTTAGTAAGCTTGTCTAGTAAGCCTTGTGATGATATTATATGTATGTCACTTGGTCTCTTTATTTGATTTTGGAGTAATCATGTGATTAAACACAAGATTGAGAAAAAATATACATGAATTCCTAGACTCCGAGTGCCTGTGTCAATTGCTAGCTTTACAATCTTGGTATTTGATCGTATTCTATATTAGGCAATTGCAACATCATTGTTTTTCGATCATGGGCTTTAATTAACTGGGATCAATTTGATCTATTATGAACAAAACCAGTCACTTGGGGAATGCTCTTGATTCTTGAAGTCTTGTGATTTGATGGTTTTCAAACACAACTTATTTGTTTAGCCTACTAGCTTATTCACTAAAGAAAAGATCAATGATTCGTGCAATTCTTGTTTCAAGAATCTGTTTCGATTTAAATACAAGTGTCATATATTTAAATCAAAGCAGATATCAAAAAACTTTCTGCATCTTCATAATTAGTTTATAGGATTTTATCAACATTGAAAGTGTCTAACAATTCTTTTACGTCTCTTATTACCAAAAAAAAATTTGTTGTCATGTATTAATCATTTATTTTAGAATTTTGAATCCTAATAACATATTATTGGTTTCGTGTAGGTCGAAAAAGGATGGTACATTTATGAAGCATCAGAAGCACTAGTTTAGCAATTTTTGTAGTAGTATGTAATTTTTCTTTTTTCCTCCTGCAAAGAGATTGGAGAATTTTATTTGTTTGTTTTCTTTATGTTGACGATGACAGGATTTATCATTTGTATTTAATTCATGTATAAATATTGATGATCAATATATTACTTCGTTGTTCCAATATTATGTAGATATGGTGCAACATTTTTATTGTTTTCTGCAAGTAACATATCTTTGAAAATTTGGAGGCAAATAACTTTGTCGTACATTTATTTTACACGTAACTCCTTTCTTGCCAACATATGGTTGTTGAATGGTTAGCCACGGAAGAGTTATTAACCATCAATTTGTTAGCCACAGGAGTAATGTGGTAAGAGGGTTCGGTAGCCATAATAGTACTTGTATAGAGGAGTTGTTAGCCACATTTAAACTCGTAGCAAAGTATGTTTTGGCCATGGTAGTACTTGTGCAAAGCAAATTTCTAGCCATGGGAAAGTCCCGTGGCATAAAAATGAATTTATGTCACACCCTTCGTTTTCTCGTGGCAAAATCCTTGCTACGCTCACTTGTGCCACATGAGTCTTTTTCCAAATTTCCATGGCTAAACTGCTTAGCCACGAGAATTCGAAACTTGTGCCACGATTCTAACAGTGCCACAAGTGATGATTTGTAGTAGTGAAAGGATGCAAGCTTTTAGAGACTGTTTAGATTATTGTGGCTTAACTGACTTGGGTTTCAATGGCATCAAAATCACTTGGACTAATAAGCACAAAAAGAAACCGGTTATGTAATGTTTAGATAAAGTAGTTGCCAATTCTGAGCTATTATGTTTATTCCCAGACCTAACTGTTAATACCTTGACTAGAGTTGGCTCTTATCACGACCCCATCATTACAAAACCAACCTGTCAAACACAAGTACACCAAATTCTTCAAACTTAAGCCCCTTTGCTACCTTGAACCATCCTTCATTAATCTCATCACTGACTTCTGGAATTCAAACCAAGACAATCTTCCCAACAAGCTAAAAATTTTACCTAACTACATTCAACCTTGGGCAGTCAGCAGGTTTGGCAACATCTTTAAAAGCAAAAGGAATCTACTTAGCAGACTGAATGGCATTCAAAAACACTTAGATTCATAACCCAATAATCAATTTCTCTGGGACCTAGAGCTTCATTTGCACAAGGAATTAGATAAGCTCCTAGACCAAGAAGAGGAGTTTTGGAAAGTTAGATGTAGAGAACTTTGGCTGATCTTAGGAGATAGGAACACTGCCTTCTTTCATACCTCTGTTATTAGAAGGAGGAGGAGGAATAAAATCACACTACTGAAAAATGAGGTGGGGGTAGAAATTAAGACTAATGCTGATATTAAGAAACATGTCTCGTTGTTCTACTCGGACCTCTTCACCACTGAAAAAACTAGTGTGGTTTGATCTCCTAAGAACATTGGAAACATCAATCTGGCTTCTATAACATCCATAAAGGAAATTAGGAATGCTGTCTTTAGTTCCAGTCCTTGGAAAGCTTCTGGGAAAGATGGGATCCAGAACTTCTTCTTTCAGAAACACTGGCATGTAGTGAAACATGGTCTCATCCAATTCATCCACCATGTGTTTCAATCTAGATACTTAGAATAATCTCTAAATGAAGCAATTGTCACCCTTATTCCTAAAGTAGAACACCCTAAAACAATCAAACAATTCAGACCCATCAGTCTGTGCCCCACAATCTCTAAGTTTATAACCAAAGTCATTGTTAAAAGAATGAGACCACTCCTCAAGGACATTATCTCTCCAAATCAGAACAACTTCATACCTAATAGAGGGATAAATATTAACTATATTATCGCCTCTGAAGCACTACACTCCATGAAAACTGTAAGAGGAAAGATAGGATACCTAGCCATTAAAATTGATCTAGAAAAAACCTATGATAGATTAGAGTGGGACTTCAACCTTGATTTCCTCATAAGTCACAAGCTAGATCAAAATACTTGCCAACTCATTATGTCATGTATTACCTCTGCCTCCTTCACTATCAATATCAATGGGGATGGATGTGAGAAAGTCACACCATTTAGAGGTATAAGGCAAGGAGACCTACTTTCACCCAGATCTTTATCCTCTGCATGGAACACTTGTCCAAACTCATACACAATGCTTGTGAGGATGGCTCTTGGACCCCTCTAACCTTTGGCAGATCACAAGTTAAACTTTTTCATCTCCTATTTGCTGATGACCTGATTTTATTTGGAGAAGCTAGCACACAAACTATATCCAGCATCATAGCAACACTAGCACACTTCAATGATATCTCAGGACAAAGAGTCAACCATAGCAAAAGCAAATGCTATTTTTCAAAGAACATTGCAGCCTCTCAGATACAAGCACCCTCTTACATGTTGAACATCAAAGCCAGCCAAGACTTAGGGGAATATTTGGGGAACCCATTGACTAACAAAAGACCTACCTACAATCAACGAGAATATCTAGTCACAAGAATGAAAGACAAACTGGCCACTTGGAAGACAAAATTCCTAATAAGGGAGGTAAATCAATACTCATTAATGCCAAAATGAACTCTATGGCATTTTACCCCATGAACTGTCTGGCCCTCCCTAAGAAATGCCTAATGGAACTAGATAAGACAATAACAAACTTCTACTGGGAATCCAATGAGGAGAGGAAAAGATTACACTTGGTAGGATGGGGAAATATTTGTGCACCTAAGAAACTAGGAGGATCTGGCTGTAGATCACACCACATTGTCAATGAAATCTCCTTAACCAAACTCTATTGGAAGACACACTCTAGTAAGAGTCTGGCCACTACTGTGCTTAAAGCCAAATATTCCAAAGGTAGAAATGGCTTAATCCCCTTTAAAAGGGGATCACAAATTTGGCAAGACATACATTGGGAAGGGTTGGGAGAATTTTGTCAAGTTTGTTGTTTGGTCTGTTGGTAATGGGAACCATATCTCTTTCAGGTTAGATAATTGCACTAAGAAATTTACCCTTAGAAGCCTGATAAGTGGACCTCTCACCATTAACGATCTTACCTTGAGAGTGTCAGATTGCCTAGTAGAAGGGAAATGGGTGTTTGATCAGCTTTCCTTTGTTCTCCCCCCTGACCTCCTATCCTTCATCTTAGCTTTTTTTATTTCTATAACTGGTATTGATGAGTTAGCCTGCTTCCTTGCCCAATGGAGATATTTCAACACCAAGACAACCTATGCTGAGCTTTGGCAACATTATTTCAACACACAACACACAACCAACCCCCTCATGAATCACCAACCTAGCCAGGAACACTAAACGCTGAGAGAAGCTGTGGCACAGTCACTTGCCACCCAAAGTTAAATTTTTTATGTGGTAAATCTTTTGGGATGCTCTACCAGTTAGAGTTACTACTTTGCCCAATTACCACCAAAGTTTAACACAGATGACAATGAAGCTTGGCTGACTAATAATCTGTTTAGAAACCAAGAAGTGACTGAAGCACAGTGGAATATACAGTTTGAAATAGGATGCTGTAAATTTGGAATAAAAGAAATGCTTGGGTGTTTGAACTGAAAAAAAAAGCACATCAGGTCCACCAACAAATTTGCGCCTAACAAGAGACTTTTGTTAAGGCTGATAGTGCTCTAAATAAGAGAGATTACTCCACATAAAGTTTGGAAATACACCCTAGTCATTGTATGATCAAAGTTGATGCCTCTTTCTGTCCAAACACTCTACAAACAGAAATAGGAGGGGTTTATATAATTGGACACAACCAATGTGAAAAAGCTTTTTTTCCAAAAGACACAGGCTACAGATGCTACAAATGTTGAGTTTTCTGGCCATTTATAAAGCTTTGGATTGGATAGTAGAACAAAACCTTTCGAATGTCCACCTATTTTTTGACTCCAAAATAGTTGTGGAACACATAACTCATCCACGTGTGATTAAGGATCGGTACTGTATCTCGGGTGCAATGTGCAACGACCACCCAGGGAGGAGTAGAGTGCGGGAAATAGCAAAGGTTGGAAGGAAGTGCCTGGAATGCTAACAAACTAGCTAGATAGGCGAGAGAACAAAATTTTGTATCTAATCATTATCTAACTATGTTCTCTTCCCCTTTTGTAATGAATGATTGTAAGCTTAATCTCAAATTACTTTTGGATTTTGTGCGAAGGGCACAGAGAGCCAATCATCGAACTTCTTCTAACTTTACAAATAGTAGTTGTAATCGTTTTATTTAGTTAGTATTATCGTTCCTTCCAACCAATAAAAAATGAAGATAGAAAACGAAAGAGAAATAACAGAGATCAATTTTGGTGGTGATTTTGAGTTTTAAAGGTTTGCAAAAGCCGTTATTATCAATGGAGATTCAACCGATTGATGTAAATTCCAACGAACGAGCCGGTTAAGTAGGTGGTTAAGTGACAACTTAAACGACTCTTTAGGATCTCCGTTTTGGAATGGCTGCTCCGAGATCGGTGGCTTCAATGGAGCTCTTCGAGTCGAGCTACGTTTGTTTAGCTAAAATGGGGCAAAATTTCATTGAGGATCGATAGTGTCACCGTGGATTTTCTCTTTGCTTTGTTAAAGGTGACGTGATTTTTGGAGAGTGCCAAATAAGTCACAAATATACTCTACTCCCAACCCTTTAATGTATTTACATATAATACCCTTGGGAGTACACAGAGTTGTGTACTCCAAGGTGTATGCAATAACATGCGCTTTGGTAAAGTGAGTGATTGTGAGAGTCAGAAGAAATATTCTAAAAAAGTCATTTTCTTAGAACATTAAGTCTGTCGATAAGTCGAAGCTCATTACCCAGCATAAAGGAAAATCGCTTTAACAATTGTTCTGTCTAGGGCAGCTACTATGTGTGGTGGTGGGTACTTGGTGGAAAACGTGGCCTCCAAACTCCCTTCGTTGTGGTAGTTACCTGCAAAACAAGGTGGACCTCAGGGCTTGTTTCCGAGGAACGCCCCTTCGATGCCTAAGTCAGTCAAAGATAAACACAAGGTCTCTAGTTGAGCTCATCAAGATGAACACAAGGTCTTCCGACAATAAACCAATAAACTTGTTCGCTCAAGATGAGCTCATCAAGATTTAGACAATGAGCGAGGACAAAAAAAGAAAAGTTCTTCAAAAGACAAGTCAGATGGGGAAATTTGGTAATTGTAATTGGTGTAGACCCACATCACACAACGTCTATTCCTTGTGTTATGAAATTGGCGTCGAACACGCTTGGTAGTGCGGAATAATAACTGATAATAAAAATATTAAAGAAAAAAGACAATAAAGAAGAGAAATAAAAAGACAAAGATGTACGGGTTAGTTCCCTGCGACTTAGTCCAATGGAGGGTGATTTGGTTACATCTTTTCTAATATTCAATGGAGAAATCCCGAGGATTATGAGACCAGTCTTTTTAATGTCATAACTCATAAGAGTTTACTAATACTATGATTCCCCGTCTATTTTATAAAGAAACCCTTACACAAACCCTAGAGAATATGTTAATACCATCATAAGCCATATATGAGATCTAAGTAACAACGAGGAAATAAGGAACAAAATATCTGACAAAAAATAAGCCTGCTGAAAATCGTTGTGTTGGTTTAAAAAGATTGCTGCTTGCTCTAGGAAGGAACTTTAGTCTTCTTGTGATCTAATTTATTTCGTCTGGGCAAGTATATGCTCACCCACACACTACTTTGAGAAAAATATTTCGAGACATAAATAATTGTTAGGTTTGGTGTTTGGAGAACGAGTTAGAGAGAAGGGACGAGTGGAGAAACGACGAAGAAGTTGAAGACTTGGCTTAAGTGTGTGCACTCGCCAAAAGTAGCTGGTAGCAGGTATATATGGAGCTGCTACTAGCAAGTGCGACAGGGTACTTTGTTGTTGGGAAGACGTAATGAGCAGTTGTAGCGGGTCCGAAGCCGCTAGTAATGGTTGCGATATTGTGTTTCAGCGAGTATCATTTTTCTTTTGATTCCTTCGATTTTTTGCGGCAGTCATCTTCAATTTTCTTGTAATAGTGTATTAGTTATATCTTCTCCCCTATTAATTAATTTTTATTTATCCGTTAATCAGTAAGAGAATTAGAGTGTAGAGAAATTCTAATACGGAGAGGTCTAAACTCTTAAAGAGAGGTATGAGAGCCTAGAGAGACGAAGAATTCTTCTGTAAACGTAATCTCATATTGTTGTAAAGTCTTGGTGCAAAAGTAAGTGTTTTGCAAAAGTATGTCTAAAGTAAGGATTACCTTAAACGTATGCTGACTTCTAACTAATGCATTTAGCACCTAAAAACTACGTAAATGAAGATGCCTAAGTAACGTAGATGCAGATGCCTAAGTAACCCTCCTCGCCACCACCTTTAAACACCCAGCCCATCTCCTTCGAAACCCTCCATCGCCACCACCTTTCAAAACCCAGTCCATCACCTTCGAAACCCTCACTTGCCACCACCTTCGAGAACCCCACCCCACCATCTTCAAAAATCCTCCCTCACAACTTCCAAAAACCAGCCCACCACCTTTGAAAACCCTCACTCGCCACTCGCAGCTTCTTTGGAAACCCATCCATCTTCGAAAATCCACCAGCCCCACCACCTTCGAAGAAACCCAACCAGCTTCGAAAAAATCCAAACCCAGCACCACCACCTTCAAAATCCCTCAAAAACCTTCAAATTAGGGTGTTTATGGTGAGGATTTGGCAGTGGTTAGGGTTTAAAGTGACGAACTTGGGGGTGGTTGGGGAACGGGGAGGAAGAGGAGGGGAAGGGTGGCTGATGTGGTGGTGGTGGGATTTGGGGGTGGGAGTAGAAATTAAAAAGAAATTTTTTAAAAAATATAAAAAATTTACCCTGTTAACCGGTAGCAACTCACCTGGGGGAGTTAGTGGCTGACCTCCCCAATAGTTGGGATTATACACGAATAACTCATAGTATTATTCTTGGCGGAACGGACATATAGTTTGGATTATTCTGGTCAATTTTTCCTATTTTCAATAGCATAATCCCTTTTGGGTAAAAATTTAATTCAGTGTTCTTTAGAGACTTTTATGTTGAGTTCAAGATAAATTTTAAAATGACACACATTAGCCATTTCTCAGCTCAAGTCGAAAGCAAAAACTCGAACGATTGCCTCACACTTAGTTCTTATATATTTTTCTTAATGAAAAGGAATTAAGCAAAGAATGAGGAAACTTAGCTGGTTTAGTTGTCGTTCATGGAGCGCATAAACACCTATTATGTGTTCATGTAAATGTTGTACTAGTTGTCGATATATCTGCTACTACTAGACGGGCATATGAATGTTGGAGCACCAACAACTATTAGTAGGGGGCCGATGCGAATACCTGCCTGTCCTTCAGCTCAGACTAGGGGTGTTCATAACCGGGTACCCGGCTTTTCGGGTACCCAGAATAACGGGTAGTTGTTTAAGCGGCCCATGCCCCGACCCGGAAAAGTCGGGTACCCGCATTCCGGGTACCCGAATCTCCCGGGACGGGTCATCGGGTACCCGCTACCTGAGCAAAAGAAAATTTAGCAACTAAACATATCACATTGGAAGTCTGATTGCAAGCCATTTTTTTAAAAAGAAGGCAAATTTCTATAAACTTGAGCCGTTAATTCTGCTGTTGTATTAACTTCCTTTCTAAGGTTTTGTTTTTTTAATCACTTCTATGTTTGGTAAAAATAAAAAAAAATTGTCTTTTTATTTACTTGTTTTCTGATGTTGGTAGGTGGTATAATGGTGAAGGAGTGGTTTTGGAGGTGTTAATCAAAGTGGGTTTGGTTTAGTTTAATTAAATGTGGAGTGAGTGAGCTTGTTTTGGGGATTGTATCACTAGTATCAGTTTTGGCCTCTGGGGTTGTAAAATAGAAGTGTTGGGGGAAGAACTAATGAAGAAATGAAATGTGAAACTAAACAGGAAAATGGTTTATACGGAAAGCAAGTTTTTGAATTATTGGATACGCTGAAGTGAGAGATTATTAAGTTGCATATTATTAAGGATTGTCTAAGTAGCTTTTACCCAAAATAACATTAAAGAGACAAAAATAATAAGCTCACCTAAAATTTGAAGGATTAGCAGACTACCAAACTAGCAGTCACTTAGAAATGGTGGCCCATTAAAAATAATTTTGATAACATGACACAAACTAGCAAGAGAAGAAACGGAGTAAGCAAAAAGTCTCTAAAATATATTACTTCCTCCGTTTTTATTTAAATGTGACACTTTTAAATTCACGGACTCCTAGGCAATTTTTAGGAAGGAAAGAGATAGAGAGAAAAAATAAGGGGACCCATGTGAGAGGAGAGAGATAGAGAGAGTTTATTGACCAAAAAAGAAAGTGTCACATTTAATTTAAAACTTCCTAAAATAGAAAGTGTCACATTTAAAAAAAACGGAGGAAGTATTTTAAAAAATATTCGGGTCAACGGGTACCCGCCAACTTTGAAAGGTTGGCCCATGACCCGGTCTGAAAATTCTCATTTTTAGCGGGTCGGGTACCCGACCCGTTAAAATTTAAAAAAAGAGTAAATTTCCCGGGTCGGCGGGTCACCGAGTCGGGTCAAGCGGGTCGGGTTTTCTTGAACACCCCTAGCTCAGACATATTACAAACCAAACTGCAAACTGAAATATTACTTATGAAAAGTGTAGAAAAGAAGAAGCTAAGATAAGAAAGAACATTAAGGTAAGAATTTTTACGTTGACCCCTCAAAGGCGCTGGACAACATCTCGAACGAATTCGCATTGAAGGGCGGAAAATAACAACAACAAAAATTATCCGGAAAATACAACATTTTTACCCAAGAATAGTGGTGGCTTGGGTGGGATCCAGATTCAGATGAACATGAGCGGAGCTAGGATTGTGGAGGTCTCGTGCAAGATCCAAAAAATGGACCATTTATTGGAACACAATTCAACAACTTTTATTATAAAAAAATCGATTATATAGATAGAATTTCAAATTACAAGATAAATAGAAGAAAACACTTTGATACATTTATTTCAAAAATTAGTTGTTAAGAAGGAAAATTTATGAAGCCATGACATTGGGGCTTATACTCTTATTGAAAAACTATTTTCAAAATGTAGGTTAAAGGGATTTGAACTTGGGACTCTAAACTTATGAGGCCCTTTCCGCACTAATCTGCCCAAGTTTCTTTTGTGTATCTACCTTAGAAACAATATAATAATATTCAGTTTGAGACCATTTTGTTCGTAGGCCCTGTGCAATCGACCATCCCACACGATCCTAGAACCGCGCGCTGCAGATGAACAAGGCCTACATGGCTAAAGTCAGAGGGAAAATGGCCCAAGGTCCTTCAAGTCTGGCAACAAGGTGTATAGAATCTAAATACATTCAGAGAGACTATGTACACAATTAACAAAAGTATCCACGACATGGAAAAAAATTTGTAAAGGGTGGGAAATTGTGAGTAACAACAATATTTTGACGTTGGTTAATGGCAATGACATTAAGTTTTGGAGGGATAACTGGTTAGGTATAGGGGCTATTAGAACAATCATAGAAGTCGAGGCCGGAGAGAGAAGAACAAATATTTGTTAGGAAGTTCTCAACCCTTAACGAGGGGAAATTTCATGCTAGCTCCATACCCCCTCCCACCTTAAGGCTTAAGTGTGTGCTTGATAGGATCTTTAGCAACCCTCCCCCCCCTCTAGTTTCCAACTCTTACATGATCTCCTTGCACCCATCTTTGTTAAACCTAAGGGCTTCTCCATGAACTTGGCCTACGAAGTTTAACTCCATGCCCTTCGTTAACCAACAATCTTGACTGTATTCGAATGTCAAACCACTACAAAAATTCGCTCATATAGCGACAGATCATTAGCAAGGGAAATAATTCCGTTCCAAATTTAGCAACGGAAACTAAGAAATCCTTCGCTCGTTAAATCTAGCGACGGTATATTCAGATCCGTTGCCTAATGTTAAGGACGGATATTAGTTTCCGTTGGTAATTTTAGCTACGGATAACTATTCAGTTGCGTAGAGCAGCGACGGATAGAAAATTCTGTTTCCAATTAGCAACTGGTTCGTGAATCCGTCGTTGAGTGCTGATTTTAACTTTAAATTTTAATTTTCCCAACCACACATCTTCAGCCCCAATTTCGTTTTGGCGGTGAAATAATTGAAAACCCAAAAAATTGAAAACCCCTTCTCCCAAAACCCTTTCTCTCAGTCGAGGCGTCGACGGCTGAATGCGACCTGCTTCTCTTTGCTAGGTTCTCTTCCCCACTTCGTCGACAGCTGAAGGCGACCACACATCTTCTCAGGACTCAATTTCGTTCACTCATCTTTCAATGTTATGAGAGAGTGAGGTATTTTCTTTCTCATTTTAAACCCTAGAATTGTTACCCAATCGATTCTTATGGCTCTGGTAGGTTATGCTTTCTACTTCACTCGCATCTTTGTTTTCTAATTCAGTCTAACTTCTTGTTGATTACTTGCACTTTAATTTAATTTATTTTTCAAGAATTTCATGTACCTCTTGCTTAAATTTTAGGGTCTGTTACTCTGTTTGTTATTGCTACTGTTTTCATCTGCGCCCAATCGTAATTCTCAGTTCACCTCTCATTCATTATTATTTTCCACATCAAGTAGTTGCCACTTATTTCATTAAGTTTGTAGTGATTTTCCCCTATTTTCCCCATCTATTTAATAGTGCTAATTTTTGTCCTGAATGCGCTAACAATGAGTAATTTTACAGAACCCTAATTTGTTTTTGTATAAAATTTGGAATTGGTACATTAGTGGTCCAACCATATAACAGGGAATTCAATTTTCAAAATTTAAGGTTTGAAGTAATTGCTTAAAATGAGGAATCTTTTCATGAATCATCTGGTTTTCCTGACCCATATTTGAATAGTAAAGTGTTTGATACATCTTACATCACACACACAAGATAGAGTACAATAACAAGGGGGTGGGGAATATGCCTGCGGCCTTCGTTGGTGTAGGGGTAATACACTCATCTAAAAATCACAAAGTTCATAATAGTGAAAGCATATGAATATGAAGTACCTCCTTAGTCATCATGCTTCATATATGGTCTCTGCCCATCTTGCTTAATGTGTGCCAGTGTGGAATTCGCTTTAGTCGTCGCTAACTACTGTCTTCTTCCTAGGCTGACTTGTGGCCAAAGCTGGAGCTTTAGATTAACCCTCTATCTAACATGGGTTAGTTCACGTGTTGGCAATGAGCGAGAAAAGACCTTAATAAAGGAAAAAAAGGAAGGATATAGGTGGTGGATCAGTAAAGGTAGAATTAAGCTTCAAGATCTGTTTACATGAATATTTATTATTTGATCCATATCCTGACATAAGAAGTCCAATAGGTTGCTTATTTTGCAGGATCTATCCTATCGCACGGAGTCAAACTTCAGAACCATGGAGAATAAGCACAAGACGTTTGTTTTTAAAGAGCTTAGAAAAGTCTGGGAGAGTTATGGTCCTGACCATCCATGGAAGAAAGGTGAATTCAATGAGACAAATACGTTATTGCTGGATGATAAGGCATTGCGCAATCCTGTAAGTTGACCACTTTAAGTGAATATTTGGTTGATATAACCTCAGAAAAATTAATGCATAACCCTTGTCTTGAACTTGTGATCCTTGCACAGCCTCATTCTGCAATCTTTCCAATACTCTTACAACTTAAATAATTGTTCGGTTGATGCACTAGGTATGATTCACCTGGCCATATGTTGAAATTGCTTCTTTTGCTTGTGTTTGGGTAAACTATCTTGTATGATAACTTGAAAGTCTGCATTATACATTTATACTTCCTCTAATCACAAATAAGTGTAACACTTTCTTTTTCATGGTCTAAATGTACACCTACAATATAAACTAGGAAAAATTGATAAGAATAATCCCACATTTGGTTGGTCTTCCATCACTGGTACCACCTTCAATTAATCCAGCAATAATCCCACCTTTGACCCTCATATTCTCTCATTGGTACAAGATGATGACAACCTGTTTGACCAGCAAAAATACCGTTGACTTTTTAAAAAAACACTTAAAAAAAAGGAAAACCCAACCCATTCCCTCCCCTTCCCCACTGCTGTCCTGCCACCCACACCCATCCCCTCCCCTTCCCCTTCCCCTTCCCCTGCCACCCCACACCCATCCCCTCCCCTTCCCCACTGGCGATGGGCGACCGGCGACCGGCGACATGTTTCTGCCCTACCGACGTCGCTTTCAAGAGCTTTACGCCGAAGTTTAAGAACTTAACCAAAGACGAGAAGAACTCGCTGCTGTTATCCATGGAGTTCCGATATATTATTCCATGGCGATGCTGAAATCAAGCAATGGATTGATGAACACTCTAGCGAATGATGGAAAAAAGAAGTTTGGAATCTCCTCCGCCATAAACACTCCCACTTGACGAATAAGATGAAGAAGATGGTTGAGTTTCCATTCCTATAAATTGCTTAATCTGTACTGTTTTCAGCAAATCACAAATAAAAAAAGATGCAATTTCAGCCATTTAAGTTGAATAATTACAAGAAGCAAAGAACAACAACTCAACAAGATTCCATTTTTGATTAGTGGGTCGCAATCATTACTGATAATATCAATAAGTTAAATTAGTTGAAGAAATAAGGTGGGAATAATAATAATAAAAAAAAATACCTTTCTTGGCTTTGTTAACATAGAGTTTGGGAGCTTCGGTCATTTTTAAGTTTTTAAAAGCTTATTTTCACTGGGTTGATGGGTTTCTTTTGGATTTCTGTTTATAGTGTACAGTAGAATTGGGGGAAAGGGACGGTGACAGGGAAGGGGACGGTGGCAGGGGAGGGGAGTGGCAGGGGAAGGGGAGGGAAGGGAAGGGGGTGGTTTTTTTAAAATTTTTGTTATAATTAAATTAGATTTAAAACTTTAATTAAAAATTTAAGTTTAAAATATATTTAATTAGCTATTAATTAGGTAATTAAGAGGATTACCCATGATTGTAGGTCACCAACAGGTAAGGGACCAATGAGAGAATATTAATGTCAAAGGTGGGATTATAGCTGGATTAATTGAAGGTGGTACCAGTGGTGGAAGACCGGCCAAAGGTGGGATTATTCTTATCAATTTTTCCTATAAACTATGGAAAGTTATATTTTAAATTACATGTTAAAACAAATTTAACAAGATCCCAAAGGACAATGTTTGATTTATGCCTAAGAAAATATGGTCAAATATGTGAAGTTTGCCCGCCAAAATGAAGTGCTCCACTTTTTGTGAACTGATGAAGTACTTTTATGGTCCAAATATGTTAATGTTCCTGAATTTTCTTGAAGTAGGGTGTTTTATTTTCTCCCATAAAAAGGTTTTAGGAAATGTAAGTTTAGATAAAGAAAATTAAGTTTTGCTCCTCCATACTTTTCTAAGTTACAAGACTATCTTTGGAATCATACATGCTAGTTTTGATAACATGATGATTTGCATAACAGCAGAAGTGGAACGGGGAGTGATCGTCTTGTGTGGTCAAATTGTTTATTAACATAGTAACATTGAGTAACATAGTAACATAGTAACATTGAGTAAGCTTTAGGAAAGTTATCTAATATTCAAATTGGAAGATGTTCAATATGTAATCTGAGCAGTAAACTACAATGACTGGTCCAGAAGGTAATATTCGAGCATATTGGAAGAATTAGTAATGGCTGATAACTTACAGATTATATAGAGCAACATCCTTTTGGTCAGAGTGCTATCACTGAGAGAAGCTTGTCCTGGCAATTCTATGACAAAGTTATCAAGGAACAATGTGCAGTCACGGTTGGGGTTGGGGGCTAACCTTCCTTTTTCCCGTCTCTCTGTTGTATAATTGATTGAATCGGATATTTTGAACATACCTTACCCAGTTCAATTTTTTGGTTTTTGCTCTAATTGAAGGTCGTCTTCCTTAATTGTGATGCTACAAAGTCTTCATCAATGTACAAATTCACTATAATGGGCATTTTCACCCCCTGAACAATCCACTTCAGATGGGCTGCAGATGAATGGTTCACTTCCAGAAAGTAGGAAGAAAGAGGGAAGCAAATCTGTATCTTTGCACCTTGAGAAGGAGAACGCTGCTTGGTTCGGGCGCAACCGCTGATTCTTATCAGGGCATGAAGATAGTATTTTCCGTACCATGGGATTCCTATGTGTGTAGTTATTATCTTGGTGTGTATATTCGATGAGTATTTTGTAACTATTGAAATTGTTGGCCTTCTTTTGGTACATGAATGATGAATCTTTGTAAAGATGTACATTATTGGAACTTACTTAGTACTATAATTTATAATACATTTCTATAAGTCTTTTCCTTTTCTTAATACAAAGTTGCATACATATATATATATACATATATATATATTCCTTTTCTTTATAAGCGTCCAAAAATACTAAATTGAGCGCCTTTTTGGTAAAATCTGCCTGTCAACCCAGCGACGGAAAACATGTTACCATTTCTAACATAGCAACGGAAATTAAAAAATCGTCTCTAACTTAGCGACGGAATATACAAATTCGTTGTTGAATTAGCGATGGAAATAATAATCTGATGCTTATTTGGTGACTCCCATCGGCCCGTAGGGGTCGGGGTGTTACAAATGGTATCAGAGCAACCCTTCGACCGCGTCTTGGGGGCGACCCTAAGGCCGTCAGGCCGAATATTAGGAGTACTCAAGAGCCTAGTGGGGGAGGATTCTGGGGCTGCATTGTCAGTTTCCAGGCTGGGGCGACCTACAGGCTGCGGCCGAATATATGGGGTCCTCAGGCGCAACGAGGGAGTTGCTGTTCTCAAGTGGGGGTGTGTAATACTCCCCATGATTGCTTTAAAGGATTTAGTTGTACTGCCCATACCAACAAGGTGCATCTTCTTTTCAGGGAGCTCATATTGCTAAGATATTCTCAGTTAAGCGTGCTTGGCTGGGAGTAGTCTTGGGATGGGTGACCTCCTGGGAAGTTTCTCAGGGTGTGCATGAGTGAGGACAAAATGCGCGCGAAAGGACATGTGTTGGTTTGTGGGGCCAGTTATTGGTCCGAGATGCTCATTTGGTGACTCCCATCGGCCCGTATGAGTTGGGGTGTTACAAATGGTATCAGAGCAACCCTGCGACCGCGTCTTGGGGCGACCCTAAGGCCGTCAGGCCGAATATTAGGAGTCCTCAAGCGCTCGTCAGGCCAAATATCTGGAGTCTCCTGGCGGTCAGTTTCCAGGCTGGGGCGACCTACAGGCTGCGGCCGAATATGTGGGGTCCTCAGGCGCAACGAGGGCGTTGTTGTTCTCAAGTGGGGGTGTGTAATACTCCCCATGATTGCTTTAAAGGATTTAGTTGTACTACTCATACCAACAAGGTGCATCTTCTTTTCAGGGATCTCATATTGCTAAGATATTCTCAGTTAAGCGTGCTTGGCTGGGAGTAGTCTTGGGATGGGTGACCTCCTGGGGAGTTTCTCAGGGTGCGCATAAGTGAGGACAAAATGCGCCGGAAGGACTTGTGTTGGTTTGTGGGGCCAGTTATTGGTCTGAGATGCTTATTTGATGACTCCCATCGGCCTGTAAAGGTCGGGGCGTTACATGTGTACCACACCCTTTTTTATATGAATTCTGGACAAGGATTGTTTGATAGAGATAAGAATATCTTCTTAACCAATCTTGTTCCATAAGGTAAGGGATAATATCTTTCTTTCTTATCTTTTACTCAAATGCTATGTTTTTCCAATAAAAAATCTATTTTTTTAGCAAAAAAATCTTTTCAAATCATTTTTTATCTTTAAAAACCGTAAATATGTTTTTCCATAAAAAAATTTTGGTTTCCTAAGCTAAGGATTTTTTTTTTAATTTTTCAAATGTTTTTCGAAAATTATTAAACTTTCTATGACTCGTTTTTTTCCAGGAAGATTTTCTTTAATAGCGCATTTCAATTTTCAAAACAAATGTGATTTTAATATGCTTCATTATTTTCCTAACCATAAGAAAATAATTAACCAGTCCTAAAATCCCATTTTAGCATTAGCTCATTATTCCAATAAGCTGATGATATTTCATTAACATGTATAATCATATAACCATATCTAAGTTTCAATTTCTTCAAGTCCTTAAGCTTCCATGATCATCCGAGCTCGAGAACTGTCTTAGATCACTGTTACACAATCAAACAAGTTATTGTACAATTGTGTTTATTATCATCAAAAACCAAAATACATACGGACTTAATGTCTCAATATGTTAGAAAGTAATAATTGATAAAGTTAGTCCTTTTGCATACAGCAAGTCATTATTGTTGATATCAAAAGACTTTTTAATCATGCTAACGACTAATAGAAACAAGGAAAAATTGTCAGGAATAAGTCAACCTTTGCGTTGACCGCTTTTAACAAGTCTACCTTAATTTATTCCATTAACAAGTCAACTTTACCGCCACTCCTCTTTTAACAAGTTTTTTTAAATGATTACCTGCAATAGGGGGTTATAACAGGTAAAATTAGATTCATTACAAGTAATTTAATTAATTTTTATTTTTTCACATGTTATAAAAGCAAAACCATTTCTCTATCTCCCTCCTCTGATCCATGAACTCTCCATTTTAGGTCTGTGCTTCTTTACTTTTTTTTTTTACTCTCCAAATAAGAGTTGTTCACTCCAACAATCAACTCGCTGCAGTGGCGAAGAGCTGGATTGCACCCTTAATTTCGTGATTTCATCATCAGTCTTGCCCAAAATTTTCTTCCTTCCTATTTCACTTTTTTTTATTAATCTTTCCACATTGTTTGCTTGTTTGCTTTATGATTCTCGTCTTTGATTCTAAATTGGGTAGTTGGCAGTTTTGGGTTTAAGGATTGAAAAGCTTGGATTTTGACATTGTCCATTTCCTTCATTGGATAGTGTTTAAGAATGATGTTTTTCTTGATGTTGTTATTTTGTGAGTGAATAATGAATTAATGTTATTGTTTTGTGAGTGAATAATGAATTGATTTTGATCATTCATTGTTTCAGCTTGCGTTTTCTTCGGAATCATTGAATCTGAAGAGCAACAACAACAGCTAAATCGTCTTACTATGTCTCCTATTTTATCATCTTCTCCATTGGAGAAAAACCTCCAATGCCGAGTAAATTCAGCAGTGGCGAAGAGCTCGAAGGTTCGGTAATGGAATCGAAGGAGTGAAACGTCTTCATGAAGCCTTATGTTTAAAAATGGCGTCGTGAATCCACCGGCGGAGCTTGCCGCCATTAATGTCGTCATATCTTCTACTATCTTTTTTCTCGCTTTGTAATGGGAAAAGGGTAAGGCTTCACACCAAAAAGAAGAGAGAAGGGAAGGAGAACCAGGGGACAGCAGAGGTGTAGGGGGTGGGGTGGGTGGGGCTGGTGCAGGGGTTGGGTGGATGGGGGAGGAGGGAAAGTTTCTGTTTTTTTTAAAAAAATTCTTTAAAGTCAAAAAGTCAAAGGAAAGTGGGGGAATTAAGGAGTGGGTTTACATGTTCATCAGGTCACAGGTAAAAAAACTTGTTAAAAGCGGAGTGGCTGCAAGGTTGACTTGTTAATGGAATAAATTAAGATAGACTTGTTAAAAGCGGTCAACGCAAAGGTTGACTTATTCCTGACAATTTTTCCTAGAAACAAACAGTACAAGCAATTAAAACTAAAACATTGTCAAACATTCACAATCGTAATCTTAATGAACAATCCCCCCCTCCCCCCGCCAACAGCTCTGGCAATGGTCTCAAAATGAAGAGTGGATTACCAAATGTCATGAAAGACAGACTTTGCTCCAGATTAATGCTGTTACCCAAGCTGCAAACTGCTTATGCATATGAAGAAAAATGTTTTGCATAATGAATATGCAAGATATAATACAAGTTAAGCCACACTTCACACGCTAATATGCTCCCAACTATACAAGTTTAAAAATCACGATTCACAAATACATAATTACTAGAGGAGAAGCTTCAAAGACAGTGCCACACTGGAAATACTTGCTATAATTGTACCAATTGTAGAACTTCCTGTTGTTCCTGTGTGAAAGAAAGAACCTTTCAGGATCAATACTTCTAATGTCATATTTCGCAGAAAAACATGGAATGGAATTTTTTTGTTTGGGGTGGGGTGGGGCCTTTATGTTATGAATAACATTGAATATATTTTTCCACTCTATTTACCCAAAAATATATATATAATTTTTCCATCTGCAACAGTGTAGTTTGGAATTTACATTTATAAAATATTATAGTGATGGGTTTTGTTTGAAAAGTATTTCTACTATCTTAGTGACCGTGTCCAAAAATATGATTAACTTGTAGAGAAAAAAAGGAACTAGCAAATGGAAGGAGGGAGGAACAATTGAACAAGTTGGGACTTTTTATAATTGATATTGATTTCTGATCATCACCCATCCGGTCGGACTTCACCATGGTTTTCACATCCCGGAAAAAACTTGGTTTGACGTCATGATCATGGATTACACGCGCTTAGATTTTTGGTTGTTGTCTTGACTTTGAACAACTTCTAGAGATGATTGCGTCATTTGGTTAAGTGATGTATATATCTCGGAAGCTAATAAAAAGGATTCAATTTTTTTTCAATACTACTCAAATCGATATTTGGTTCTATAGTAAGTTGTACAAAAATAATTTTAGTTTTGATTATAAATGGATTACAAATTTTCTGGTACAATTAAAGTGTTTCTATAATTGGATACCTCGAGGTACTATTGACACTGTAGAAACATTACGTAACAAACTCGAAGTACATGCGAAAATTATTGACCACCCACACAACGCCCAGCTATCCCGTTAATAACTTTGCTATGGTATTTTCAACTTTGGAATGCATTAGGCATATTGTACGTAGTCATATATTCTTTATTTAATCGTTGTATATTCGATCCTAAATGAAGCAACTAAGTATCTATTAACCATGTCATAGAAGTTTATATAGTTTCCTATTTAATTTAATCCCAAACCCCCTCCCCCCCTAATTTATTGGGTTGTATTAGAAGTAGCTCCATTGTCACTTGGTTGTAAATATTAAGATAGCCTACGGTTAGATTTAGGAAAAATTGACCGGCATAATCCAAACTATAGGTTATTGATGTATAATCCCAACTATTGAGTAGGTGCACTGGCGGAACCAGGATTTCAAATTCGGGGTGCACAATTAAAGTGGAAAACATATAGTATTTTAAACACATGGTTGGGACATATCTCAAAAAACCGGATGTATATGGTACTACCTCCATTTTACAAAAATTGTTAAATTTTATAGTTTGGCGCTATTCACGAATCTCGCTTTTCCCATCGTTTGTAATATATATATAATGAACTATAAGAATATATAATAATAATAATAATAATAATAATAATAATAAATAATGTTAAAATAAGGAAGGATTGTATTATATTCAAAAATACTAAATACAAAAGTTAATAACAAAAAAGTCACAAAAATATTTATGGTAAAACGGAGGAAAGAAAAAACAATTTAATTAAAGAAATAAGGAAGAAAAGGGAGAAAACAAGTAAATAAAAGATATGAGAAACATAAAGGATATATCAATAAAAAAGGAATATAATTCAAAGAAACAAAATTGATAACAAGAATACTAGAACATTTTTTAAAAAAATAAATGGGGGGCGCGTCTACCGACGTGGACCCCTAGCACTGCCCTTGAGTAGGTCCTTCAGAAATGAACCATGACTTGAGAGACACTTGTTTAATGGGTGAACAAGCCACATATCATGCTTTCATTAGTTGTTTACAAAAAAAATCCGTTTTATTATTTTTTTTTAAATTCCCCACCATTCCCTGAAACCTAGTCTAGCCCCACCCACCACCCACCCTTCGCGTGAAACCCAACAAACCCAGCCACTAGCCACCATCTACCTCCTCAGCACAACTAACCCAACAACCATCCGCTGCCTTCATCACTTTCCACACCCATTATAACACCCAGCACCATCACCATCCTTGTCGCCACCCTTCTACTTCAAACAGCTTCACTAGTTTTCACACAACTTCAATTCTACCTCTTCTCCCTCTCTTTCAATAATCTAACTCACTCAATCTTTCTATCGGCGACAAACCAGTTTCAGCTTATTCCAATCTTTATGACTTTATCCACTACTTTTCCATTTTTGTGTTCCCCCAAATTTACAACCCACAAAATCACTGAACTGAATCTTGTAACTTGACATCTCTAGATTATTTTTCAGCACTCTAAAGACATTATAACAAGTATTTAGGACAAGAAAGTCTGACACCAATTGATACTTCTTGATCCTCTTCATGAATGCTACTTTAATTACCTCATATGCGGGTTCTACAAAGATCTAAGGGGGTGTTTGTTTGTGAAGATTAAAGGGAGGGATTGAGATTATATATCCGCATGGATAGTAATCCCATATTTGTTCAGAGGGATTAAGGTTTTCAAGGGGGATTGGGAATGGGATTAGAAAATTCTCTAATCGCACCAAAATAAGACATGGAGAACGGTAGGTATTAGAGGCGGGATTAAAATTTTGTAAGGAAAAGACATTTTTACCCTTAATGAAAAGAAATGAGGTGAATTGTTAGTAAGGGTATTCAAGGAAAAAACCATTCAATTCCAAGTTTTTCCCAACTCATACTAAACAAGGGATATACTCTATTTTATCCTTATCCCACCCACCAATTCCCAATCTCCATCCCACCCTCTAATCCCCAAACTTCCATTCCCACATACCAAACACTCTATAAGACCAGTTCCTAAATCGATAATAGTTCCACCCCACCATCCTCCATAAAATACCACATCTCCTTTCATATGTTCAATATCTCTCCTCGAAGGAAGATTGTTTTTACCTCCGTACAGTAGAAAGTATCAACTGGATTATCTATACTATTCACTAGTTCGGTAAATTTCAAGCCTAGGTGGTCCAAAACGTCGTTTAGTAAACTCTTTTTCCTGCTAGTATCGGCTACCTTAATTCATGTGGTGCGAGATTCTGGTTGATTCACTGCTCTAGTTTTCTTTAGTTTTAGATCAATTATTTGCTCTGTTATCTTATAAGAAGCTCCTTGGATATGAAAATCTAGGGTTTTTCCTCTTTTTACTAATTAGAACTTGACAGGGTAAGGATGGAAGTGGAAGGTGGTGGCTCACGTGACGGTGGAGTGGTGGTGGTGGTTGGATAAGGGTGAAAATGAGAGAAACAAAATGGAAATTAAAAGTTTTTAATAGAAAAAGTCAAAATTTTATATCTGATTAATTGGTTTTAAGTTAATTGGGTGCATTTGTTGTCGACGTCCTCTATAGTTGGGATCATACGGAAGTAACCTATATTTAGAAGTATTTTTGGTAAAATAGTCTTAATTTGGATTATTCTAGTCAAATTTTTCTTAAATTTAAATGGAGAGGCGCGACAATAGATGGATGTTTTCAAGTAATTGATCATACCTGTGGATGGGAAACTAAATCCAGGAGTAGATCTCGTTGGAGGACCTTGAAGAAAAGTTCGTGCAAATCTCCATGGACGAGTTAGTGACTCACTCGTTAATATGTAACTCAACCTACAGCTTTGCAAAAAAATCTGTCCATAAACAGCGCCAGTATGATTGTTAGAGAAGTTATCAAAACCAGACTGCAAGCATGTACTGCAGGCGAATGGGGTTATATCCGGATTGCACTGTGCAAGCGCGTATATCGATTCACGGGACGAGAATCTGGCCGTCGTCGTGGCAAAATAACGGGAGGAAGCGAAAAAATCAGTGGTTACGTTGTTAATGAGGAGCGTAACGAGACTTTCCAAAGCCAGAATAAACTGGCCTTGTTCTGTATCATAAGGGCTATAGTGATATAACTGAGGCAATTCCTCCATAATAGAGGAGATTGAACGATTGGAGTAATGGAAAGTGCATTCCTCGTAAGCTATGAGGCTTTCGACACTCGAAAAACATGAAGAAACGTTGTTTGTGACACTAGCAACACAACTCTGGCAAACACTGAGAGGGATATCGTAGCGACAGGAAAATACCGCGTTAACTTGGTCTTCACCGACGCCAGTGGTGTAGTTGTTGAAGTAGGTTGTTGATGCTCTGGATGCGAGTTCGGTGATCGCGTTGTCGATGTTGCTTCCGTAGTTGCTTATAATGCTGTATGTTCCAAAAGTATGATAACAGTCCTGGTGGATGTAAGTAAGCTGGGAATTGATAAGAAGGAAAAATGATATCAAGAAAAGAAGAGTGATTTTTATTTTTGATAGGGATGAAGTTGCCATGTTTTTAGTATTTGATTGTGTTAGGGTGAGATGCCTTTGTATGGGTGGATTGGAGAACATTTGTATTGCTAAGCTTTATAAGCCAGGAGATGTTAAAATACTGTGAATGGTACGATACCATGTAGCATAAAATAAAGGATAATATTTGGTCTTGTACCTAGAAAAATATAAAAACTACGTGATACTTGTTTTAGTAGTAAGTTTTAACATATTTAACATATTTGATGTCGTGGGATCAAAATATGGGTGATTTGCGTGGAGAAAATAGAGGATAATGGTAGGTCTTATCTGTCTAGTTGATTCAGTTTGGGTGTGAGAAGTTTGGTCTGTTACGGTATTTCTCGTATCAATCTAATAAAATATTGTAGATAACAAAATAATGACTTCCTTACTTATTATTGCAATAAAGGAACTTTCTATTTGAACATTAATGTGATTGAAAGATACTTTAAAGATAATCAATATTAAGATAAGAATAGCAAAGTAGGTTTGAACCCGATCTGAGTTCCATTATATCCAAATATACGAATCTAATCCGAATAAAAAAATAATCGATTTTGAATTCTAAAATAGCGGAAGCTCGAACGAATCCGACCCGACCTGTTTACAACTTTTATCTCGTGAATGTGTAGGCTAAAATAAAGTTACAGTTGGATGTGAAATTTTGGTATAGAAAATGAAGTGTTTGTTTCCTAAATTCTGGTTAGGTGATTTTGAGGCTTCCTTGCTATGAGAAAAGTTAAATTTGATCCCATTTCACAAGACAATATGTATCTCCAAATTCGATATAAAAGTGTAAATCGAGTTTAAACAGAGATTGATTGGATAAGAGATCTAAAAACATGATCCGATTTAACCTTTAATCAAATCTACATAGAACGAGTGAACTCTGTCATGAAAATAGTCTCGTAAATATTTCGAACTTCAAACATTTTGCACTCTAAATAATATAAAAACTTTCACAATCGAAAAGTCAATCACACACTATTTTCTTGATTCCGTATTTCGAGGACCCTTCTAATAATTAAAAGTCAACGAGACTAACTTGCACGAATACACTACTAACACCAGTTATTGTACTTAATACTTTTGAATATTGAAAGAGTAAGCGAATTTTGTGCTGGAATGAGATAAGGCTAACATCATATAGTATTACTATCGTATTTATACTTATCGGTCAATTATCTTTTTCAGGTTTTGCGAACGGCGTCATTACATAGTTGATCAGATCAAGCTCACTTTTAAGAAGTCTTTATGACCAACTTTTTTTATTTATCCATTTTGTTACAAAACTCTGCTTTTATTCTAGAAAGCAATAACTAACATAAAATCGATGGCCTAAATAAGCGAATATGTATTTTATATGAGTAAGGCGGTGGAGTCATATTTTTATTTTTTATTTTTTATTTTTTTAAAGATATAAAAAAACATAGGGTAACCTTCTCTCAAAGGTGAACCCTAACTTATATAAGAAAATAATTTTGAAAAGTGCTGACTCCTATTGGACATCTAAAATACGACTATTTTGATTGATATGATGACCCAACTGAGAGGGAAGACCTACCGACTATGAAAAATAGAGAAGGTATTAGGTCAGACGTGTCTGACCATAACATTTGGTCGGATCAGTTGATTTCAATTTTTTCAGTTGGTTTCAATCTTTTTTCAGTTGGTTTCAATCTTTTTTCAGTTGTTTTCAATTTTGTTTCAGTTGGTTTCAATTTTGTTTCAGTTGGTTTCAATTTTGTTTCAGTCGGTTTCAATTTTTTTTCAGTTGGATGTATTTTGATTTTAGCTGTTCAGTGGATCCTTCTATTCTTTCAGTTGCTTGTGTTTTAAGTTCAGTTAGACCTTCTATTCATTCAGTTGGATGCTTTTCAGTTGCTATACTAAATAAGTGAGAGTCTCTGCACCAATAACTGAAAGGTTATATCAATCAACTGAAAATTCTTATAGAATAGTTGAAATATCGAACGAAATAGACTTGAAAAGCAATATGATATAACTGAAGGTTCCTATAGAATAACAGAGATGTCATACCAAATAATTGAAAGTCCCTGACCAAAATATGGAAGCCACAAGTCAATAATTGTTTGAGGGTTTTGTGTGTTTAATAAAGTAATTCAAACTTAAAGAAAGTAATTCACATGTTTGATAATTTTTCTACATTCACATTCAAATCATTGCAGTCTAACCATCAGCTTCTTTTCAGTTTTGATTGCGAAGCTTCCGATTACGGGAAGAAGAGAGAGAAAGGCTGAAAGAGGGATAAATTCTGACCTTAATGTGCTTCGGTGGCGAGATTTTTTCCGACGGAGTATTTGACGGAAATGAAGGAAATGGTGAGTTGCAGACCAAAGGCTATATACCCCGTGAGTAGCATTTCCGACACTCCCCGCCTCGCCATTAATGTACCTTAGTCTTTCTTTTTCAACGAATTGGACAGAGAGAAAGTGCGTGAATAGGCTCAGCCAGTCTGACCATAAACATTAGGTCAGACGGTCTGACCCAATACTTTCACTTGAAAATATTCGAGGAATTCAATTTCTTTGAAAGTAAACAAAAACCTGCTGACCTAATCATAAAGAAAGCCATACTGCAAACACGATTATGTATTCGATGGAAAATTTGACCAGGCCAAATAAAAATAAGTATATCGACCCTTCTCACCCTTCTCACTTGAAAAAATATATATATAGAGGGAGAATTAGGATCAAATAAAAAGATTATAAAATGAGAACGGTGAGATGGATTTTTTATGCATGTTTATTGAACTGAATGTGCATATTTTTCGAACTAAATGTGCAACTTTTTTGTTATGTGCATTTTTTTTGAACTAAATGTGCATCTTATCGTTTAAGAGCATATATTTACAGGTTGAAAAGTGGAATATGCATATCCAGTTTAAAAATAAGTATATCGACCCTTCTCACCCTTCTGATTTTAAGGGTCTTCTCACCGGAACCCCAACTCTATAGATATATATATAAACATATACCGTATTCAATGTATATTACAATAGCAGAGGGTTTGAATACAGATGAAAATCACAACTTAAGGGGAGAAAGAATTCACTTGCATGTTACCAAACAATACTAGAGGATATTGTCATTGTCATCACAAGGCCAAACATGAAACTAAAGCCACCATACGTTATTGTTGTTGCTCTTAAAGTCCCTGAAAATGTCCAATTTCAATGAGATTATTCTATCAACTCCGGATAGAAAACTCAAAATTACGTCCTATGTTTCATGTTAGTTGTAATAGGTTGATTTCTACACTATTCATATGTCTTACTTTATTTGTCCATAACTGTTGGGACACTTTGTCCATGTGTATTTTGATGATGAAAACCACATGTATATTATTAACATGTTTTGGGTATGTGTCAGTGAAATAATTATGATCGAGCAACAAAGTCATTGGAGTTTTTGATAGTTGGCTATTTAAACAAAGTATGAAAATAATTTTAGCATAATTACTTATTCTCTTAGAGTTAAGAAATTAAGTAATCATGTTAATATTATTCTTCATAAAAATCTGTTGCTTGAAATAAAGATTTTGTATATAAATAAAGATAGTTTTCTAAAAGTGATTATGTGATTAGTTTTGGAAAATATTATCTTATCTTTTTTATGTCAAAGATAGAATGATTCATTCTAAAAAGATTCATCCTCTAGCAAAATCTCTAATTATACATGAAGATCAGCTTTGGAAAAGATATAAGACGAGTTTGGAAAAGATAGAAGATCAAATATTAAGGCCCGGATTTTTCGGAAGAGATATTTGTCTTCAGTGGCACTGAGCAAGGCACTGAGCATGGCATTGAACTGCTATATAGCTGGAAACAATTTTGATTAGATCATAACTTTCCTCATTAGCTTATCAAGAAGCACGATTTTAGAGGACTAAAATCTTTCTGTAATTTTCTTATTATAGAGAGTGTTGGGTTGGTTTGAGTATAAATCTAATTCAATTAGCAACACTTAGGGTTAGGTGCTGGGGGCACTACTAGGGTTAGTAGTGAGGGAATCAAGTTGTATCAAGAGTTTGATATTTTGTGATTCAATTAATAAAAGAAAAGGTAGGGTGGACGTAGATCTCAGAGGTGAGATTGAGCCACGGTAAAATTGTTCGTCTCGTCTCTTTATTACTGCCTTTCTATTTAATATTCTAGAAATTCTTATCGAATTAACAATATTCATATACGCAACTCAAAAGCTCAGAGAAGGTCTCTGAGATCTCGAAAGAAAGATCGATAAAATTTAGAAAATACCACACTTAATTCAACCCCCCCTTCTTGAGTGTCTCCTTGTGACCCAACAATAACGTCGAACCAACATAGGAAATCAAATATTGATATATTCGATGTTCTTAGATTTATCTCAAGTATTTCATTTTATATAAAGTTTGTTAACTTTGAAATATTGGTAATTAGATAAATAATAATGGCCAATGTTGTATATTAACAATTGTGTGAGTTAAATCAAGGATTTTTTGGCAAAAACCACCCATTCTAATAGACAATATAGGTTTAACCACCTTTTGTAATTTTTTTTAAAAATAACTACCTTTTATGTTTAAAACCTGTAGGAATCACTACCAAAACCACTTTCAGGCCAAATTTTAGTGGTTTTCCGTCATCTTCTTCATTTCCCCCCAATTTTCCTTCGATTTTCTCATTCAATCCATCCTTAATTCATCAAATTGGGGGAAATTTTAGTGGTTTTCCGTCATCCCAAATGAATGATTAATTTTCGTACGAGCTATTCGTTTCATAGCTACCAGCTTTATCTTCACAATAGAAGTCATGATACTGGGAAGGAACTGGTATGATTGTGACGAGGAAGAGTATGGAGAAGATTATTAGTGTATCGATAGGCAAATTCATCTTTTAATTGTTGTCGACATGAACTTTCACTCGTTTACTTTATCATTAGTATCAAGAGAATTTAGGCAACTACTTGTTAAACTATAGTAATTGATTAGCAACTTGTGGAATGTTAATTAACGGGATCAAGTATAATACTATACTATCCTCATCGATGATTTCTAGTGCAAGTGGATTGTGTGTTGACTATTGATATTTGTGGAGTGATATGTTCAACCCGATTATTTGTTGTCAGTCACTAACTTAAAAGTATCCAAGTTAGAAATTTTCTCTTCAAATTAGCATTGACTGTTACGAGTTATGCAGGTATATATATAGTTATAAAGTCGATTCTGTTGTTATCTTGCGAATTGATTAAATATTATTGTGACTTTGATATGTTTACAAATTATTGTATGGTCGGACGCACGGCTATACGTTCGTTTACTTTAGTGCATTGAATGGGATTTTGTGAGGTAAGTTTTTGGATGCTTAATTTATGGCTGTTTCGTTTTCATAAGTGAACTTTTTATTGGCTTGGACTAAATTTCGTGTCGATGGGTATGTTGACTTTTGTAGACAATGATAAGGCAGTTACATCAATTAACTTGAGTTTAATTCACATGCGTCAATGAGCGTTATTAATAAGTGATATTTCCTTTTTAGCTCTTTAAATTAGCCCTTAGGGAGATTGGAATTTCCATGTATCTAAAACGTCTAGAGTTCACTCAATAAGTATTCTACACGTCAGCTTTGATGTTTTTACATGATATATTACATGAGATCGATTGTTGAGACGAAATAGAAGGGAGACAAAGAAAGAAGATCTTTTTGTTTCTGTTATTAGAATTCTAAGAAAATGAAGTATTACATAGGAAAAATTGACTGGAATAATTCCAATTATGACCATTCCAGTTAAAATAATCGCAACTATGAGTTATTCCAGAATAATCCAAACTATTGGGGGTACCTTCTCAAAACAATCCAAACTCTTAATTCTACTATATATAGTAGTCCCAAAATGGATCATCGAAGGCAAGAAAAATAAAGTTTGGATTATTTTTGGAAGGTACCCCCTAATAGTTTGGATTATTTTAGAATAACTCATAGTTGGGATTATTTGAAGCGGAACGGGCATAGATAGGATTATTCCAATCAATTTTTCCTATTACATAAATGTGATATATATAGAAGAGGAAAGGACAAGATGAGCTAACTAATTAACCTCAAGCTAGCTAGCTAGCTAACTAACTTGATGCGAAGAGTGGCCCATAGATTTGACAAGAAATATTTGGTACAAAGTTTGTTAGTTTATGCGATCCAACACTCCTATCATGTATTCCATGGAGTTGCAACAACACTTGAATCTATTATTCCATGAACGCGATCTAACAAAGTTTGTTAGTACTTCATCCGTAACAGAATTATTGCAACAATTGAATATTATATATCTTACAAATAATACCCACTTGTTGCAATAATTCTGTTATGGAGGAAGTATATGCGATCTGAAATTCCATGGACGCGATAGTGTTGTTTGTATTCCATCCAACTTTTTCCCAGTATAAATTGGTAAACCTATTGCGTTCGTCGACTTTATGCGATCTAGTATTTCTATCATAAATGAATTCTATTCCAATGTATCAAATTCATGAATCTATTCTTTGATTTTTATTTGTGTTTTGATAATTAGTCTTTGAATCTTGAAAAAATAGAGAAATAGAAAAAGAGTCCACTTTAAATGAAAAAAATATTAAAAAGAGGAAATTTTCCCAGGTAGCCCTAAGGTTGGGGTAATAACCGAAATGTCACCCACATTTTAGACTTATGCCCAAATGCCATTGGGGTCAGTTTCATTGGCCAAAGTGCCATTAGTAATAAAGAAGAAAATTTATACTATGGCATAGAAGCTCATTGAATTGAAAGCGAGGTTAATTTTTCTCTATCTTCTTATCTAAGAAGCACTTTAAGAGGACTAAGTCATTCTGTAACTTTGTTTATATAAAGAGCGTCGAGCTTGGTTCAGGAGTGTGCCTAATTTGATTAGCAACACTTATGATTAAGTCTTGAGCAACATTACTAGAGCTAGTAGTGGGAGAATTGTTTTGTATCAAAGAGTGATATTTTTGAGATTCAAATTTAATAAAAAGTAGGTAGGATGGACGTAGATCTCAGAGTTTAGATTAAACCACGGTAAAATTATCGTGTCACTAACTTTTATTTCTAATCCTGCTTATACGAGTTGATTTGAGCAAAAACTTCAAAAAAAACGAGTCTGCCAGTATTACCATAGTGTAACGCACAATTTTGCTTTTCCAAGAATCAAATAAATTTAGTTACTCTATTTAACCTTCTTTTTGAGTGTTACCTTGTGTTCCAACAAAATCTTTGTAATTATATGGGAATAGTTTTTTTCCCTTCAACACACAGTTTTGCATTAGATTTAGATAGTAGAGTAATAAATGGAGTTACAAACATTATTGATCTTCATTCCATTATACAACCATGTTTAACAATAAGCACACAATGTCACTTCGAAGAGGGGAGAACCTTGTTTCAGTTACATATAAAAATCTTCTCATAAAGCCTAAGGAGCAGGAACAGGAGTATCAGGAGGAAAAATAAATGGTGCCGTATCGTATCTCAACTGACAATTAGGCAAAAATACCTTAGTCCAAGACGCCAAACTCCCGCAGCATGTAGGAATCCTGTCCATGGCTATCCTCAAACAGCCCTCACAGTCCTCGGGAGTCATATCCGGCCTACAAAGCACCATCCCATATAGCCTTTCGAATGGCGTAAAATCAGCATCCCCAATAGCAAAAAATCGCTGCGGATTAGTAGGCGAAACTGCCTCCACAATCAAACTCTGCATTGTTTTACTCAGTAGCGCTGGGAAGACATCGATTCTCGAAACGTTGTAAGTGAAGTGATTCCCATACCAAGGCGTGTTTTCATTATTAGCGGCAGAGACGGACTTGTTGGTGTACAATATCATGCATTCCTCGTACAAAATGATGGCTTCCTTCTTGTCGAAACAGTGGCGATGGAAGATGTTAATGGCGTCGTTAATACAGGCTTCACAGGTAGGTAGAGAAAGGTCGGGGCGGCAGTGAAAGAAGCCGTTGACACGGTCAGGGCCGAGACCCGAGGAAGAGGTGGAAACTTGCTAGCGGAGGAGAGGGAAAGGAGATCTGAAAGGAGGGTAAGGATGTTACTGTGGTATGTGCTGGTTGTGTTTATCTGTTCACTTTGTAAGCATCGAGCACCTGCAAAATCAATTTGCTCTTGAGGTTGGGCTGTTGTATTTGGGACGAGTTTGAGGAGGATAAGTGAGATGAGAATTATCAATATGTTTTGCCTCATCTTTTTGACAATTGTACAAAGGGATGTGAGATAGGAGATTATACATACAAGAGATTTATACGTTTAGATGATTAATCAAATTACAAAATAGTCCAAGACTTGTCTTTTGTTTCTCCGTTTTCTTTTATTTCTATTTTCCTGTTTTTTTGCTAGGATGGATATGACGAGACGTATTCTTATTACATATTTATCAATAATTCTATCTTTTTGTATTGGCAAGTTGTTAGCTTGGACTCTTTCCTATTTTCTATTTCCTTGCCTCAAAACAACTGTTACTATGTGAAAATTCAAGTTGAAGCCATTAGACATCCATTGAAGATAAAGAGAGTCCCATTTCTTAGATGGGTGAAAACATGCACAGTTTGCAATTTATTGAAATGATTCAAAGATTCCGAAAATTTAAGTTTGAATATTTATTTCATAAAGAGATGGGTGTACAACATATAAGGTAAGTTTTTAAATGATAGTACCTCCGACTTTAATAAACACTAAATTTCTAATATGACACTATTTATACATCTACTATTAAGGATAAACATAGTCATGTGACACGTGGTTAAATTCGTTATGGTATGTACTTAATTAAAATTAATTTTCTACAATTTTTACTTAAACATTATTAGACTTGTTAACATTCAAAGGTTGTGCATGGGAGGCGTACAACTCTATATTTAGTACTTATTAAAGAACGGAGGAAGTAGTTTTTATCAAATCCATTTGCTGGCATAAGAAGATTCGGTCTCTCATGAATAGGTCTCAGAAGTGGCCACACAACCGTGGTAGTAAAGTATCGAAGCGGTATCTGGGCAAGACTTCGATGTTGGTTCCTCACATTGTTATGGTAGGAGCGTTAGGTGATGAAGGGAACTTTTATTCTATGGACTATTGTGTCAGGCTGCTTTGGCCGCTACTTGGCATAACATGGCTCGCATCCTTCTTATCGAAAACTGTTGCAACATATTTTATCATATTTTAACCCTCATTTCCTTATTAGAATGGCATTATTCATGCATGAATATGCTATATTCCACTAAATTTACGTTTCTTTGTAGTTTGGTGTCTTTTGACCTATTTGGTGGTGGAATGGACCATTCTAGATCATGTAGGTATTCGTTAGAGACTCATGATCGCATTCAAGACCTTTTATTCTATGGACTATTGTGCTTACCATTCGGGTCTGTTCACCTAGAACCCAGTCAGGTTATACTTACCCAGTCGGGTTGAAGTTAGACAAAAGGCAGATGCAAGATTTGTCCGAAGCCCGGGTTGGGTTGCTGAATATCTGATAGTTCTACTGAAGATCATGTTAGGTTGGCCTTATCCTAACCTGGTTCGCGTCTAATTCCTTTACGAGTATTCGTAGTTTTTAGTATAGTTAAATAGGTTTTAACTTCAAGAGTTTTTAACCTATTCTATAATTATTAAGTTTCAAACTCATTATCGATAGCTTTACAGTAAGAACTCTTAGTTTATCACTAAATACATTTGTTTTGAGTTTTGAATGTAACCTATTCCACTATTACTTATTAGTTTAGCTAATAGTTTTAATGATTCTTGCTATCGATTTAGAATTGTGTAACCAATTTCATAGTCTAGAGTCAACTAGTGTTTAGTCGTATTCCTCTCTGTGTTCAACCCGTTTGTGCCACGACACTGTTCACTTGCAGTATTAAATTAAAACCTTGAGACAAACATATCCTCCATAGTTTTAATCAACTCACAAATCAGACAACACAAGTTACACAACCCCTTCAATTGGTTATGATCCCATCAACATGCAACCCAGTAAATTCTATAGGTAGGAGGCATCAAAGCAAGTTTCCATCCGTCATGCTTCGTGATTATGTCACCTAGGTTGTTGATTAGTGGTATAGTTGATGTTGTTCCTCACTTGTGTCCACCACCACAACTTCTTCAGGAGAACCTATAACTTGATCATGGTAGTTGTGAAAGATTTTATGTGCCCCATTTTGGAACATTGTTGCATTCAAAACTTCAGGGTCATAACCGTTGAAAGCCAAAATAAAATGTTTGCCGTGTTTAAACTAGTGTTACTCCATCATGCCAATTTGGGTGGAAGAAAATGTGTCACCAGGGCCGGTTTTAAGGGTAGGTATTGGAGCATGTAGCCTAGGGCTCAAACGGAGAGTAGGCCCAAAATTGACATTTGCACGTTAGTTGTGATTTCGTAAGGGGAAAAAGTCTCAGTATTCATGTACAACTGATTCCTCTTACTACCAAGTATCAACAACAACAGTGAGTGCTTGATCATTTATTAAATGTGTGAGCATGTATATGGATTAAGTGCTTGATTATTATTTTTAGTGTTGTTGAAGAAGTAGCTAATCAAAAGTCATTGCAACATAATAAAAAAAAATGCTAATTAATAACTGAAGACTAACACTCTTCTTTCTTTTTCGATGGCTTTAGACATCCTAGGAGTATATTTGTAAGACTATATTATTATTTGTAAATAAAAATTACTATTTGCCTAGAAATAAATTGTTATGCATTATCTTTGTTAGATTTTAATATAAGAGGTCTAAATTTATAATTTTGCATATGACCGGCGAGACCATGCACCGTACACCCGGGTGCACCGTGCGCACGGTGCACCCGGTGGCATTTTGGTGATTTTCGCGAACTTCAGTAAAACAACTCTAATATTATTTCCTTCCATTTTACATCATTAATTGAAAGCTACCTCAGTGGTTGGGCCTCTATCCTCTCTCCGCGTTAGAGGGTCGCGGGTTCGAATCCAACCTCTACCACTCTTTGTTGTTTTTTTCCTCCTTCAACTCATTTTTTATTAATCTTCTTTTATTCCTATTTTTTAAAAAGAAATATGTTATTGCTCATTTAAAAGTTATATTGCTCATTTGAAAGTTACGATGCTCATTTAGTTATTTTTCAAGTTCAAGTATAATCTATTTGCTCATTCGAAAACAATATTGCTCATTTACTTGTATTATAACTGATTACTCTATTTGGTATTTATTTTAACACATTAGAAAATATATTTTCTCATTTTAAGATATATTTCTCATTTGAAATATATAATGCTCATTTTAGCAATATATTCGTCAATGTGACACAGTATATACATGTTTACTAATCAATAAAGAATTATATAATTGCTCATTTAAAAGATAAATTACTCATTTATTTATTTTCCACGTACCAGTGTTAAGCTACTACAAATTAGAAAATAATATTGTTTATTTTCTTCTTTTTTCTCAGTATTTATTTTTTATTTTTAGACATTAGAAATAGACATTTAATTTGCTCATTTAAGATACATCGTTCATTCGAACTATCTATTGTTCATTCTAGTGATATATTGGAAGCTTAAAAATTATAGTGAATTTAAAATAATTATATATTCTACACCGTAAAATAAGACAATCTTTGCTCATTATAAGGATGTTTTACTCATTTAAATTATTTTTTGCTCCATAAATATTCAGTGGTATTTTTAATAATTTCATTAAATGAGCAATATTCTAAGAGTTTTTTTGCTCATTTAAGGACTTTTTTGCACTAAGTAACATATTTACTCATTTCAAAGCTATATTGCTTATTTCATTAATTTTTCAATGGGTATCTTATTGTTTGTTTAGTTTTTATTTGTCCACATTCAAAAAAGAATTGGAAAAATTTAGAGAGTGGAAAAGAAAAGAAGAATATAATCAGAAAAAATTAAATCATAGTAACAACTCATTTTGTGAATGAGCAAATTTATTACCTCACTCAAGATCAAAATATTTATTGATCTTCCTACGTAAAAAAGAATGCTCATTTGATCAAATGACTAAAATAAAATTGCTCATCTGATCAAATGAGTAAAATAAAACTGCTCATTTGATCAAATGAGTAAAATAAAACTGCTCATTTTGTGAATGAGCAGATTTATTTTACCTTAATTGAGATCATAATGTTTACTTATCTAAACAAACATGCTCATTTGACAAATGAGCAGATTGATTTCTCTCCAAGACAAAATAAACTGCTCATTTGATCAAATGAGTAAAATAAAAATCGTTCAATTGTGATGAGAATGTATACTGATCTTGCTGCACAAAAATGATTGCTCATTTGATCAATTGAGTAAAATATAATCGTTCAATTGTGATCAGAATGTTTACTGATCTTGTTGCACAAAAACGATTGCTCATTTGGTCAAATGAGTGAAATATATTGTAAGAAATGGAAAAGGTTAGTGAGTGGAGAAGAAAAGAAGAATATAGTAAGATTTTTATCTAAATTTTTTTTGAAAATATATTGTAACAGAATATGGAAAATATCAAAAAGAAAAAAGGCGTGTTATAATAATTATATATTCTACTCGTAAAATAATTTTTTTAGAAATTTAAAAATAACAATTATAGTACAACATCCCTCAAAAAAATAATTATATTACAACAATATGCAAAATAATTGAAAAGGATAAAATAAAAAAAAGCTAAAATAAGAACTAAGACTATGGAAGAAACATGAAAAACAAAAAAAAAATTAAATGAATCCAAAAGAGGAGGAAAAGACAAACGTTTAAAAAATTATAAATGGTTGGTATGGGAGGGAGTCGAACCCATGACCAACTGGCAAGCAAATAAACCTCAACACCAACTGAGCTAAGCTATCTAAATGGTATAGGGGCACGCTTTTAATACTTATACTGTTGCCCAGATTTTCGCATTAATTACAATAATGCCACCGGGTGCACCATGCGCACGGTGCACCCGGGTGCATGATAATAATTCCGGCCCTGTGTGTCACCAACCTTGTTTAGAAGGTCTCACCTTTGTACCTTTACATGGCAAATTAAATCTAAGCTATGAGTATCGCATATGAAGTCTCTTGTCCTTATTTGAAATGAAGATGTAGCTCATGAAGGTCTAGTTCGTTCCTATTGAGAACAAAATTGTTGCTAATAACCACAAAATGATTTGTCATATAAGATCGAATAAAATTGGTGCTTTTGTAAGGTTTCACCTAATAAAAAAAAATATTCTCATGATCTAATACATTGACTTTCTTTAATTTAGATCAAGTTACAAATATATAGAAACAAGTCAACTTTCTGATGTCGACTTGACTTTTCCCTCCAACATCAGAAAGTTTACAACTATTATCATACACCTGGGTGTATGATGCTCATGGTACACCCAGGGGTACTTTAGTAAATAAATTCAATTTGTAGCCAAATTACACGTTGCCATTTCAACCTTTACATTTCTATCTCCTCCCTTCTCTCTTTTCTGACTCTCTAACCAAACCTCCATTGTTACATGATTTAAGCTCTTGTTGATGGTAAATTTTTTTGATTTTTCACATCTTTTCATCTTTAACCTTCATTAACAACTTCATACTCTAGATATTTCGCATGAGTTATAGTGAAATGAGTAAAGCAACTGAAAAATCAAGTTTCTCCTGCAGTTTCTCATTGTTTAAAGAGGTATTCACCATTTTTACATTTCACAATTTCTCGATTCTCTCTCATTTTCTCTCCTTTTGTTCATCTTTTCATCCTTATTTTGGAAATTATTAGTTTAAAATTGAAAGATTTGCTCATTTAAGCAAGTGAAAACAATTATTTTGGTCAGTGAATTTTTTCCATCTAACGTTTTTATTTTTTCGAGAGTACATATTAATTCTGCTCATTTGCGCAAATGAGCTGGTGTTTATTTGCTAATACTAAGAGATTTGCTCATTTGAGCAACTGAGCAGAATGGAATTTCTTTTGAGTAAATTTTGCTCATTTCCTCAGATGAACATTTTGAATGAACATAATTAATTTGCTCAGGAGGAAAACTTCTGCTCATTTCCTCAGATGAACATAATTAATTTGCTGGAAGAGGAAAAATTCTGCTCATTTCCTCAAATGAACATAATTAATTTGCTCAGGAGGAAAAATTCTGCTCATTTCTTCAAATGAGCGTATTTTACTTTTTCAAAATTATATGTTTTTGCTTATTTTCACAGATGGACATTTTATTTTCCCTCATGAAATTCACTCATTTTCCTTTTGCTCATTTGCGCAAATGAGCAATATATTTTTATAAGGTCAAATAAATTTGATTCTATGAATTCGATTCACAATACAAATTAATTCACCCGAAGTCTGATTTTCGATTGATTCTATGATAATTTCTCGAGGTATTAGGTCCACCATTGTTAAAATTTCGAAACTTCAATTTTCAAGTTGATGAGTACCAAAAAAATCAGATATTTCTTGGAAAGAATGTCGAATTCACCAATTGGTTATCGTAGCTCTATAAATTCCGCAACAAATTTAGCTACAATTGTTCCAATTGTACGTGGATTTTGAATATTTTGTGTCAAATTTAGTTGCTGCTTAAAAAATCAAGAGAAATAGAACGTTGGAGCTGATAGGAGATTTTTGTTTTCATGCCTGTAAATTACCAGCGTACCCCTGAAGTTCTGCTTTATTACAAAAATGCCACCGGGTGTACCATGAGCATGGTACACCCGGGTGTAGGATGCATGATCTCCAGAAAGTTAACTAGTTTACAATAATGGTAATTTTGTCTTAATTAACAAATAAGTTACTATGCTTGGTCTTTTCAGACTAAGATATTTTTATTAGGTGTTTTACAACAAACGCTCCTACTTTATTATGTTTAATATGATAAAACATTCAAATTACATTCCTTGATCCTCACATCATCAGTTTATGGGGCCAACTTAATATTGTAAGTTACTTTTTAAGTAAGCCCTTATACTCAAATTGTAACATAAGATAGTCATTTGTTTGCGATCAACTGTAAAGTAATTCAACGTCAAATAGAAAATAAACGTCGACTAGCACTCTCACAACAAAACATTTTCTCGTATTGATTCATCACTTCATCGTCACAACATGAGGATGCTTATGAATTATAGAGATCTTGTTTGATCGGGTACTATTATGTTCATGTCATTTAAAAGCATGGTAAATGCTGCAGAGGCTTGCAAATGTCTTCAATGAGCGCTAGGCAAAAAAAGGAAAAGGACACTTACAAATTTCAATTATCACCCAACAAAATAAAAATTATATACATGTTAGAAACTCATAACTCACGACATGCTCACTGCCAGCGCTAGTCCGAACAGCCCAAACATGAAACTTGTCACACCACATGATGTTCTTCTTGTTGCACTGGAACTCCCTGCAAATGTCGAATATCAGGAAAATTATGTTTAGAAGTTAGAGCACAAATGAAAAAAGATGTTCGTATAACAAAACAATAATTTTATCTTTAATATAATAATCTAGTTCCTAAACCGAAGATGATTTTAAGTGTTAAATTATGTCAACCTTAAAATTGGCTCCGGAGAGTTTGGACAATTTACATGTCTAAAGCGAGTTCCGATTAAAAACTAATGGACAATTGTATGATTATTAAAGTGATTTGATGGAAATATGTTAGAACTAGTACCGGGAAACAAAATGAACAACAAGAACAACAACAACGAATAAAGAACGAATCCTCAAGGCGTGTTGGGATAACATCGTTCCTCCGCTTCATAGTTTTTACAACACTTGTATTTACATAGTTAAATAAACATTGACCACAAATTTTCATCATTATACAACAAAAATAGTCATACAAGAAGTTATTCTATTCATCACAATGTTTAGTATTTCAAAAAAATTCTTTCTTATATTTCCTATTACAAAATCTAATATATTGCTGATCAAAGTAGTTTAATAGAGACAATAAAACGGTAAGTGTTACTAGAATTATAAATTGGAGTTAGTATCTTAGATGGTGATGTTGACTTTACAAGTGTTTAAAACATGTGAAGTCCTCTTTTTTGGGCTAAAAGTTGGTTTGACCCTTGAGTATTTAGCTAGGCAATATTCCGTAGACAAAATCTAGCGAGCTTTAGCTGCAAATGCCAACCATGTCCTCATATTTTTTTTCATAATTGACTTTTTTTCTCTTGGTTTGTTTTATGAGGTGTCCCTTGTGTTTGATAAGATTTACAAAGTTAACATGTACCTTCACCACTTAAAAAATCGGAAGTTACTTTGCGGTATGTAAAAATGCCTGTTTAAGAACAATTTGAATAAATAAAGGCTTTTAGTTGTAAAGATACTATATTTGTGTCGACTAGAGGCTATTGTATGTTAAAGAAATGTTGACTTTTGTTAGGCATTTTTTTAAGGGAAAATTTCTATAACTCAAATAAAGTAATTTGTAAAAATTGAGAAACCTTACTTATTAGGAAGATTTAGATGGTGCTTTTGGAAGAGACTAGCTAGAAGGATGTAGTGATATTGATTTGGGTGGTGTAATACACCTATTAGGGCTATTACTAACAAGGAAGTGTTCCTAAATGGAATATCCATATTTAACTATACAAGATTTTTATATCTTATAATTGTGGGTCTGTCATACTTCTGCTCCTAAGTCTTTGTAACAGGTACCTAGAGGGACAATGAGTGAACAATCTTTTAAGTGTTCTTAATTAAAAAGATGAAAGTTTGTAAAAGAAATCTAAATTGATGAATGTTCGCATTTTTACCAATAGGATAAGGATTAAACTTAACTCTTCTGTAGACGCCGTATGATATTAATCATGAATTTATGCTTTGTTAAAAATCTATTACAAACATTTTGGTTTTGTTTAATGTAACTAATGGTTCGTCTTGCAATGAACATTCGAAACGGAGTATGTAAATTACCTGGTGAAGATGGTAGAGGGAATATGGGCAAATCATTAGGTGGAGGGAAAGGTGAAGCAGGAGGAAGAGAAGACGACAAGGGAGGTTGAGCGGGAGTGTCCAAGCCTCGAACGAAAGGCAATTGCGAGTAACGTAGCCAACAACTAGGCAACATCATTATCGTAATCGATCTAAGAGGCCCGCAGCATACTCCTATATTCCTTAACGCAACTCTTAGACATCTCTCGCATAATCTTCCAGGAATATCCGGAGTGCATTGCATTAGGATATATACATCCTCAAATAGTGAGACATTGGCTCGACCGATGGCATAGCCGCTGCTGCTTGTGTTATAGGCAGCTTCCATGATCAACCCTGCTGCGGTCGTGGTGAGTATCGAACCAAATTGCAAGGGATTCGAAACGTTCCTTCTACTCCAAGAATAGCTGTAGGGTGTTTCTTCTTCGATAGAGAAAATGGGACGGTGGGCATACCGCACCATACAGTCTTCGAGCCACATGATGGCCTCCATTTGGACAGGGCACCTCTCAAAGATTGTTGAGAATGCAACCTCAATACAATCATGGCATTGTTGGCCGTTGAAGTCACCTCGACACATGTATAGGCCATTGACTTCGTTATCCCCTTGTCCGGATGTTTGATTGTTAAAAAGAGAGAGGGAAGCTTGGTTTGCGAGGTTCGTACGAAGAAGGTTTAGGTTTTCTCCATACGTGCTATTTTCGGTATAGTTGCCAACATTATTGTTGCAAGCTTCATGGACGGCCTCAAATTGGGAGAAAACTGGTAAGATAATGGAGAGAAAAGAGGTTAAGATGATAACAATCAGACTTTTACTAAGCTCCATCTCTTCAATTTTAAAGATTAAAGTCTTACAATTATTCAGGGAATTAGCCTAACATGTTAATTAGATATATAGTGCATCTGTCGACACAAGGTTGATTAACGTGATAATTTATTAGAACCGGATATTGTTCTAATTAAAACAAGTTGATCGAACACAGTTTGGCAATTCTTCAACGTTTACTTTTTCGCTATCTAAGTTTCTATAGTGTGTGCGATGTCATTGAAAACGACATAATTGACCCTAAGATTATTAATTAAAATTGAGAAAACAAATAGCCATTAGTGAGTTTCTGAGGACTGGGTACCATATGACTAATTCCACAGGATGCTTGTTGTGAATTATTAAGAGTGGAATTATATTAGTACAGCTTGGATTCGTCAATTCATGCTACACTTGTGATTGTGCAAGAGAAGGTGATATGATGGGATAAAGATATATCACCAACTTTTCGTCTGTTTTGTGACAATCAAGTCGCTCTACACCTTGTCGTTAATCCTTTGTTTCATGAACGTACCAAACATGATTGGCTGCCATTTTGTTTTTGCGAGATTCTAGTAGCCGGCATCATTGTACCCGCTCATTTTCGTATACTTATGCAACTAGCTTATATTTTTACCAAAGCTTTGCGAGCTCCTCAGTCCTCAGTTTTCATTTTATTTATCCAAGTTGGCGTTCATGATCTTCAAGCTCCTTCTTAAGGAGGAGTATTGGGATAAAGATATGTAAAGTATCTTTTGTTAATTTTTTATTTCATTTGCACAACAAGGTTGTTTACTTTTTACTTTTATACTTCTAGGCGTCTAGCTTAGCAATAACATAGCAATGTTAAATTTCTTAATACAAGGCACACATATGAAAAGAAACTCATTCCCTCTCCACTTTTCTACATGATACTCGTCACTCACTGCTTCTTAATAATCAACGACATTTAACGTATGAAAAGAGAAGTGTAGTTGCTACGGCAGAGATGGTTAGGTTTTAATGTGTTGTGTTAGCCTTCATTGACTTCAATAATGATACTTAAATACACAGCTTTAGTCTAACCTATAAGCTAATGGGCTTGCTATACAATTACATACACTAATAGCCCAATAATACAAAATACATAATATATATACCGTCACCCCCCCCCTCAAGTGGAGCATAGGGATCACCAATGCCCAACTTGCCACGTAAATACAAGAACTGACGAACTCCCAGAGCTTTGGTAAAGATATCCGCCAATTGTTCGGTAGTGGAGACATGTGCAGTAGTAACAAGACCCTCGCGTATAGCATCACGAATCTAGTGACAGTCAACCTCAATGTGCTTAGTGCGCTCGTGGAAGACGGGATTATGTGCAATATAAAGGGCGGACTTACTGTCACAAAAGAGGGAGCTAGGACTAGAGTGAGACACACCCAGACTAAGAAGCAGGGCACGAAGCCATTTAAGCTCCGCAGTGACATCATCCATGGAACGATATTCCGCCTCAGCGGAGGAACGAGACACTGTATGTTGTTTCCGAGTCTTCCAAGAAATAGGAGATGATCCAAGAAAGACAACCCATCCAGACACAGAACGGCGAGTCAAGGGACAACTGGCGCAATCAGAGTCACACCATGCTGTGAGATGCAGATCACACGGAGAGGAAAGAACAATGCCCTGACCAGGATTCCCTTTCAAGTAGCGTACAACCCGGAGTGTTGCGTCCCAATGATGCTGCTGAGGAGTGTGCATAAACTGAGCGAGGACGTGCACAACATATGCGAGATCCGGTCGGGTGAAAGCCAAGTATATGAGTCGGCCCACGAGACGACGATACTGAGCGGGATCAGAATGCATCTCGCCATCGTCCCGTGCCAATCAATGATTCTGCTCAAGAGGTGTGTCAGCAGGTTTCGCACCCAACAATCCTGTTTCAGAAATGATGTCTAGGGCATACTTTCTCTGTGACAAAAAGAAACCATCAGCACTACGTGCTACCTCAATCCCCAAAAAATACTTGAGCGGGCCAAGATCTTTCATACGAAAACAGTGACCCAAGTATTGTTTGAAAGAGGAAAGAGCAGTAGAGTCATTACCAGAAATAATCAAATCATCGACATAGATCAAGACATGAAGGCATACCCCACCACGGCGGTAGATGAACAGGGAATAATCAGAGTAAGAGTGTGTAAAACCATACTGCTGTAAGGCGGCGGCAAGCTTTGCGAACCAACACCGAGGAGCCTGTCGAAGACCATAAAGTGATTTCTGTAGCCTGCAAACTTGGCCAGGACGACTACTAAAGCCAGGGGGAAGACGCATGTACACCTCCTCATTAAGATCACCATGTAAAAATGCATTATGAACGTCCATCTGATGGACTTCCCAATTCTGTGCAGCGGCAACAGCAAGAAAGGTACGGACAGTGACCATTTTAGCCACGGGAGCAAATGTCTCATTGTAGTCAATCCCCTCCACCTGATGATTGCCAAGAATGACCAAGCGCGCTTTCAAGCGCTCCACACTCCCGTCAGAATTATACTTAATCTTGTACACCCATTTGCAACCCAAAGCCTTCTTCCCTGGAGGAAGATCAGTCATCACCCAAGTATCATTATCCTCAAGGGCCCGAATCTCAGAATGCATGGCCGCACGCCAACCTGAATGCATCATAGCTTGCTTGAAACTGGTGGGCTCAACGCCCGCATCAACTGCAGCAAGAAAAACACGGTGACGCAACGAAAAATTATCACAATTCACAAAATGTGCTATGGGATAAGGACAAGTACCTGAGGGATGTGACGGAGGAGACGAAGAGCAGGGGGGCGCTGGAGAGGAACCGCATGTGCTACATGATCCCGTAACAAAACAATAGACCATTTTTGCTGATGTCCATGGCCCAAAAGAGGAGGCAAAGCAGGCTCATGGGCGGGCTCAGGTGACGGGCTAGGAGGGTCAGGAAGAATAGTGGGCTGGGCGGAGTCAGGAACGGGTGGGGGCGAGGAAGTATGTGTGGGCTGAGTAGGTTCGGTGGGAGGTTGAATATGTGTGGGCTGGGCAGGTTCAAGGAGGGGGAAATCATTGGGCTGGGCTTCAGTTGGCGTGTATGGGGAAGGAAGGGTGATAGGATCAGTGTTGGAGGGGGCGATTTGTGGGCTGGGTTGAGGGGAGTCTGTGGACTCATCAAGGATTAGGATAGGAGACAATGGACTAGAATGGTCCACTGGGTCAGTTTGGTTGTGAAAAGAGGCATAAGGGAAGGTAGATTCATGGAATTGTACGTCACGAGAGACGAAGATAGCCCCGGTTTCTAGATCATATAATTTCCAACCTTTCTTCCCGTGAGCATACCCAATAAACATGCACTTACGACTACGGGGAGCGAACTTATTGCCTTTAGATTTTTGGTTATGAGCAAAAGCCAAACACCCAAAAGTACGTAAAGCATCAAAATCAGGAATACGACCATATATCATTTCAAAGGGGGTCTTAGAATGCAACACACTAGAAGGAGTGCGGTTAATTAAGTGAACGGCGGTCAAGACACACTCCCCCCAAAAATCAACAGGTAAATGACCCTGAAACATTAAGGCACGACTAACATTCAAAATATGTTGGTGTTTCCGCTCAACCCGCCCATTTGGTTGAGGTGTCCCAGTACAAGAGGTTTGAAACAATATGCCACTCTTCTCAAAGAAGTCAAACATGCAATTGAATTCAGTGCCATTATCACTACGAACGACTTTAACATTGGTCTCAAATTGACATGCAACCATGGCAAAGAACGAAGAGAAATATCTAAAAACCTCTGTCTTATTAAGCAACAAATACACCCATACAGCACGAGAGTAGTCGTCAACCACAGTCAAAAAATAAGTAGCTCCACAAGAAGAAGGGGTAGTGTAAAGTCCCCACAAATCACAATGAATCAGTTCAAACAAACGACTAGACTTATGGGTGCTAATAGGAAAACTATCACGAGTTTGTTTTGCCATAGGACATACATCACAAACTTTATTTAATTTTTTCTGTGCAGTACTAGAACGGATTTGAGGGAGCATCTTCACCAATTTTTCCGAAGGATGGCCTAACCTTTGATGCCATAAGTCAAAGATACCCAGATCAGCAGCTCCAACCGCCTTTCCTACAGCCACCTAACGGAAATAGTAGAGCCCCCCGCGCCGTTCACCTGCTCCAATCAGCGTCCCCGAAGTTCGGTCCTGTATAATACACATAGCATTAGTGAATTGGATAGTACATGGGTTATCGGAGATCATCCGAGAAACACAAAGAAAATTGCACTGAAAATCCGAAACAAATAACACATCACGCAAAGTAAGAGTGTTGGCAAGTTCAACGTCTCCCTGCCGAGTTGCAAGAACTGTGTTCCCGTTAGGAAGTCCGACGGGACATCCTTCAATAACTCGTACATTAAATAAGCACGTAATATCTCCTGTGATGTGGTGTGTTGCTCCTGTATCAATAATCCATTCCATACCATGAGAAGAGTTACCTGACATTCGGTCACTAGTGGAAACATTTTGCTCACTATTTATCAAATGCATGAGCCTTTGGACTTGGTCAGGAGTGAGATTGGCGAGAGGATTCCCACCTCCTGCCGACGTGCCGAACCCACCATCTGTGGCTGCATGAGCTCGTGCCCCCCCTGCACCGCGCATAGCAGCGCTGCTACCACTTGAACTCGAACCAGAGGCCCGCGCCGCATGACGTGCACGCACCCTTTCTTCATACCATGGTGGGTTTCCATGGAGTTTAAAGCACCCACTCATCTCGTGCCCTCGCTGCTTGCAATGTGAGCAAAGGAGTTTTGATTTATCAATCCGATCATAACGTCCTTTGTCCCGGTCAGATTGAACGTGAAAGGCATGAACGTTCTCATGGGTGGGTTTATTACGTGCAAGAGCACGTGATTGCTCCTCCTGAATCAACGTTTGATACGCCCTGTTAAGATCTCCTAGTGGCTGCTGTGAAAGAAGGTTACTTCGCACAGTGCCATACGCATCATTGTTAACACCAACCATAAATTGGTGAAAGATTTCTTCTTCACGGTCCTTTGACAGCTTCAAGGTGATACCGCACTCGCATTTCTTGCAGTCGTAAGACGGCGTCGGCTTCACCCGAGCCAACTCATCATACAAACCAATCAATTTTGTGTAGTAGGCATCAACACTCAAACCTTCCGTTTGCTTACAGTCTGTAATCGCAGCCTTAATCTGCTGTATGCGTAGTCCATTCGAGACGCAAAACCGTCTTTCCAAGTAATCCCACAATTCCTTCGCGTTGTCGTGAAGAGGTATGGTGGCTGCAATTTTTGGCTCCATACTCCGCAACAACCACGACACAATCATTGAATGGACAGTGTCCCAATCAAGCAAAGCATTCGGGTCAGTGGGTTTGGCTATCGTGCCATCTACAAACCCAATTTTCCGGCGAGCCCTCAACGAAATTGTCATAGCTCGCACCCATGCCACGTAATTATCTCCGGTGAATATCACGCCATGTGTGATAAGGTTTCCGGGCTGATCGCCGGACCCCAAATAATAAGGTGAGGAAGCGGTGACGTTCCACTCTCTCTTACCCAATTCCAAGTCTTTCTTTTCATCCCCTCCCATGGTGTTAACCCCCCCGCAATTCACGCGTGTGAGGCTGAGGAGTTTTCAGGCGGTGGACGAAGTTTCAGATCAAACAACCGACGTTGTGTAACGCGGCTCTGATACCATGCTACAGCAGAGATGATTAGGTTAATGATTAGGTTTTAATGTGTTGTGTTAGCCTTCATTGACTTCAATAATGATACTTAAATACACAGCTTTAGTCTAACCTATAAGCTAATGGGCTTGCTATACAATTACATACACTAATAGCCCAATAATACAAAATACATAATATATATACCGTCAGTAGTCTGGTGTAGTCTAATGTAGTTCAGAATTTTTTAAGTTGAATTGGCCTAGTAGTGGATATGGCTTTTTCTGAGGACAGAGACTCAGTAGAAGGTTTGTCTAACTTTCAAAACTTTATGGCTGTTTGGCAATTCACTCGTAGCCGATAGCTTTTTGATCGATTGTTATTATTGTCTTGTTTGACTACCTATGTAATTATTGATTATTTAATTGTGTTTGGTAAAAGCAATTACTAGTGATAGCTGTTTAGGAGAAGAAAAAATGCAAGCAAAATCCAACGGGTAACACAAAAGGTGGTAAAGTAAGCCAATTAAATTATGACTTTTAGTTGAAAAATGACTTTTCAGCTTCTTCAAAAGCCATTACAAAACACATCTTTTGGTGTTTGAGCACATAAACATCGAAGTAAAAAATCAATGGAAAGTATACACAAAAAAATAAATTACTAAACATCCATATATTACTGGCTTATTGTGCCTAATAGTTTTGTTATAGACTTATAGTGATATGCACTTCTTTGTCATTTACCAACTACCAGAATAACTAAACACAATATTTAATGGCACATCATATATATGGTACCGGAATTGTAAGACAGCAAAAGTGAACTCATGGAATAGTTACACAAAACATTTCTTATTCGTATTTACATGATAGTAAACCAAGATACAAACATCATTATATACTTAGACAATTTATCAAACAACAAACTTCTGAAAACTGTCGACGATGTTTTTCTTGAACATAGAAGTGGACGAATTGATCAAAGTTACAGACAACGAAATCGATAGTCCCTTTAGTCATTCCATCAAAGAAGAAAAAATCAAGAAAAATGTGCAAAAAATACAGCCCAATTGAAATGCAAAGACGTAGGGGTAGACGACAAACTCATGCTAAGGAACAGGAGCAAGAGTAGGAGGAGACAATGATGGCGGTGAAGGCGACGACAATGGAGGAGAGAAATCGAACGGCGCTGTATCATACCTTAACTGACAAACAGGCATCAAAACAATGGTGAAAACCGCCGAACCTCCACAGCACTCAGGAATTCTGTTGAATGCAATCGTCAAACAATCCTCACATTCCTCCGCTGTAATATCCGGTTTACACCACACCATCCCGAAAATCCCTTCAAACGAAGTGAAATTATCGCTTTGAACGTTGAAAAAGGGGTGCTGATTAGTTGGCGACACCGCCTCCGAGATGAGCCTTTGCATGGTTTGATTAAGAAGTGAACGAAAAGGAACAGGCAGACTAACATTGAGGTCGCCAAATTGGTACGACCAAGGGTCAGTTATGTTAGGAGACACGACGGACGCGTTAGTGTATCGAAGGGTGCATTCTTGGTACCAAAAGATGGCTTCTTTCTTGTCGAAGCAGAAGCGGGAGAAGATGTCGATGGTGGCGTTTATGCAGTTGCGGCATGTCTCGAGAGAGAGGTCAGGGCGACAGAAGTAATAGCCGTTGACTCGGTCGAGGCCATCGCCTTCAAAAGAGGTGAAGAATTTGTTAGAGGATGAGAAAGAATGGAAGTTTCTAAGGAGAGTGAGGATGTTATTGTGGTATGTGCTATTTGTGCTTATGTTTTCACTCCTTAAACATGAACCTCCTACAAAATCTAGTTGTTCCTGGGGTTGAGCTCTAGTAATTTCGATGATTGTGGGGAGGAAGAAGAGGATTTGAAGGGGAATCATACATTTGTTCTTCATTTTGATGATTGTGGTAAGAGAAAATGGTGGGGTGTTGATAATAGATAGGAGATTATAGTTCAGAAAAATAATAGTTCAAGAAGTGATGTTGATTATTTAAAAAAGGTGCTTTTCTTTGCAATGTATAGAAGTCTTACCCCTGATTGTAATACCAACTTTCATGGAAAATAAAGGTTTGATGTTATTGCCAAAATGTCAACGCTATTCTAATAAGTCCTTGCTGTAAGGTTTGTGTCTCTAATTGAAAATTTCAGACGCCTTTCTAAAGGGTCCTTCTAAGAAAGGTTACCCTTCTAAGAGGATGATTTTATGGTGGTTTTTCTGAAAATGACCACCATAAGCCGCTAATTAGGTTTTGTCCATTAACATGATAGGACATTACCTATCTTAATATTCTTAATTGGTTATGTCATTAAACAGAAAAGGTACCATTATTTATTTTTGTTACATGTTTATTGATGGTAATGTCCTATTCTGCCAAATGACATAACCAAATAAATAATGATATAAAGACTTAAGGGTATTCTTATTTTCAAAAGACAGCCATAAAATATTCACTTCTAAGAACGAATGTTTTTACGGTGGCCATTGCGGTATAAGGCTACCGTAAGAAATTAATATAAGTCAAGAATTTGGCCATGTTAGCGTATGATGTTTATGTCTAATTCCTATAGAATTACTTAAATTTGCAATATTCCTAATATGTCTATTTGTATTTAAAGCAACTTTTACTTTCCTCAATTGCAATTTTATAAATTAAAAAATTGATAGTTTTGACTTTTGAAAATTATATTTATTATTTATGAAATTATCAAATATGGATACAAAAATGAAACTTTATAAGTTCGGCAATTACTTTATATTATATGTAAAACGTTACTCCACAACATGTTGGGGTGTTAAATAAAAAAATTCCACAAAAAAAGGAAAAATTGACTAGAATAATCCAAAGTATGGCCGTTCCGCCAAGAATAATCCCAACTATGATTTATTCCTGTATAATCCCAACAATGAGGCAGGTGAGCCACAAATGGACCCACGTGACTTGAAACCGGCTACTTAGGTAAAATTTTACTTTTTCATTATAAAACATTTAATTTCCCTTTTTCTTTCCTTTCCACCTTACCAACCACCACCTTCCATTTCAACCTTACCGAACCACCAGTCCACCACCACCACCACATTCCCCTTTTCCCCACCACTTCCAATTTCCACCATCAGCCCAACCCACATTAAGGTTTCACATAATCCATTCCAGCAGCTTCATTCTCACACAAAAATCAGCTTAATTCTCACATCAAAATCGTTCATATTCCTCAAATTATTCAAAGATAATTTCACATTTCCCTTACTCATCCAGATCACCACAAAAACTATCTCAATGTTCACAATTCAACCTTCTCATCAGATTGTCATTCGAATTTCAAAAAATAATTTCAAATTCACATATTTTTTACAAAATAAGAACCACAATTCAATTACCTTACACACCCAATTAATCAAAAACCATTTGTGAGGTCAAGGAAAGTTTCTGGTTTTGGTGGTGCAAGTGGTGGGTATGTTGGATCATTTCAGAGTACGTCGCCGTTATCATTTGTGAGTTCGAGGAAGAGTTTCTCGTATGATAAGCTTGCTCAGGCGCTTATTCACCTCACCCGTCGTCTAATTGGATGGTTCCTCTTTCAGTCTCTCTCTGTCTCTCTCTCTTTCTTTCCCTCTCTTCTCGTTTTTCATATTTGTTTGCCTTTTGTTGTCATTTGATTCATCTGTCATCTTGAAAATGCGAAATGAATCATGATAATCTAGATCATGTTAAAGTGTTTTGAATTTTGAAAAGTTACCGGTGATTCTGTTAAATAATCTGCCTCCGTGTTTTTGCGATTACAATGCATTTTGGACGGTGGAGGTAGAGGAGGTGATGAGGAAGGTGGTGGGGAGATGGTGAGTAAGGTGGTGCAGGAGCAGGAGGAGGGGGATTTTCTTGGATGTGGCTTGTGTGTGGGTTTCTTCTTTGTAGGTTTCGGCTTTTCACCATTGTTAGGGGTGAAGAATGGTGAAGGAAGGTGGTGAGAGGTGGCTGTAAATGATGGTGCTTCGGTGGTCTTGTGGTGGTGCAGGTGGAAGTGGTGATGGAGATGGTGGTGTGTGTGGAAGTGGCGGTGTGGAGGTGGTGGGGTTGAGGTGTGAGTAACTAAGCTGAGAATGGGGCTTTTTTTATTAAAAAAAAAAGTAAAAATGAAAAAATAAATATAAAAAGCCAATGAAAACATAGCATGTGGCCGATTTACCTGTTAAATAGGTTTCCTTCCAGTCATGGTTTATTTACGGCGGACCACTTCAAAAGTTGAGATTATACGGGAATAACCGATAGTAGGGGTTATTATTGGAAAAAGGGACATAGTTTGGATTATTCTAGTCTTTTTTCTAAAAAAAATTACAATTGAGTTCCCAGATATTATCAATCTAAGAAATTTCAAAAAAAAAAATTTATACTTTCAAATTTCTAATAATAATTTCAATATTTGGTATTTTTGATTTGCGAACTTATCCTATAAAAATATATGCCATTATACATGTATTACAGACATATTATACGATACAAAAATCACATTGGTACTTTTCAAACTTTTATTTTTTCAATCCGGAATTTACTTATTTGTTTGGTATTTATGATATACGAGCTTATACTCTATACTACACGCAACTATATTGTATAATATATTGTATAATATATGAAAATTGAACTTTGAATGCATTAGTTGTCGTGAGTTTTGAATTTTTATAACACCACAACATGTTTTGGTCATAGGCATAATTTGGACAATGAAATTGGTCTTCGCTATGACCATAACTCGATATAGATATTGCCCAATATATTAAATACCCCTTTTATTTTGTACTCAGATTGGAAAAGTGTTGGTAGCAATATTTATGCTTACAATGTTATTCAATTAACATGCGAATAAAATTATAAATCATTCACATAGCTCTATTCTTCCAAGCTAACTAGAAATAAAAGAGCCACTCAATGTTAGTCAATACGGTTTTAACTATGGTCATAGTCAGGACCAATTTCATTTTCCAAATTACGCTATGACAAAACATGTTATGGTGTTGTCAATAAAAAAAACCAATGACAAAATTAATGCCCAAAATATCTGTATAGTTTATCTTCTTGTTGAAGAGCATGGCTATAAAAATGTTCAAAAAAATTCTTTCGCAAAATCTAGTTTTTCCTTAGAAAAAAAATAAAATAATATTGTTATAGTAAATTATGATATTTTTTCATTAATTATAAATTAATTTTAAAATTATAAAGTTTGATTTCAAAATTTCTAATTGATAATTATGTAAAATTTAAATATTAAATTTTAAAATATAAATATTTACTTTAAAATGTTTAGACTGTAATTTAGGAAATTATCTATAATTAATTTCGAAAAGTTAAAATTGCTTTAAATACAAATACACATATTAGGAATATACGGTATTTTACTTTATCTATAATATCTAGCAATAAATACCATATTGCTAATGTAGACAAATCCGTATCGTCCATAAAAGCATTATGATAGCCTTTTCTCAAAAAGGGTATATAAATTTTTCATTATAACAACAAAAGGGATGTTGATCGATCGGAACCTTATGGCTTTTTTTGAGGTGCAGATAACTTTATGTTCGGTGACCTCATCTATTCATCTAGACTATTTAATATTATTAATTTAGGTTGATGAGGCTGCTAGATTATAAGTGAGCAGACACAAAAATAGATAATAAATTTGAAATAAGATCTCAGCTCCCCTAAATGATAAACTGAATAGATCGAGCATATTGGCTCCAGTGGTTTAAGGAAAATTTGTCAAAACAAACCTTTTCGAAGTTTAGTATTGCGGAAAAAACGTTTAAAAATTTCTTGGCAATAAAAAACCACCAACATAGTTTTTTTTTCCTATAAGAAACCTTCATTCAATTTACAAACGTTGAATGTTAGGGTTTTATTTTAACATCGCAAGTGAACAATGTCGTAGCACAAAAGGGTTGAACAAAGGAAGGTGCAAGACTAAATACTAGTTGACTCTAGACTATCATATAACTATGCAATGATAAATCGATAGGAATATAAGGACTAATGAAAGTAATTTCTAAACTAATAAGCATGATAAAATGATGATAATAACTATGATAATAAAGCATTGAGACTGAGCATCACCACTAACATGAATGGAACAAATACAACTTATATTCTAATTAATGAATAGAAGCTTAGGAAATATGACATTCCTTTGAAAACCAACTACCTTAACATCAATTTCTTGACTACAAAAGGCTAAACTAAAATGTATATTTCCTATTTACATGACTAACACACAAAATTAGATGCATTGAGAATCAATGTCAAGGAAATTATCAATCTCGATTCTCACTATTTTCATGTGAGAATCTCAAACAATCATAAGCTAAACTAGATTGAATCCCAACTTTCATTGATGAATTCAATCGATAAAATAAGATCTTACTACAAAGAAATCAGAATTTCAATCCCACCTTTAATTGGTAATAAAAATTAGGGATAAACAATGATGCAATTTGATAATGAAAAGAAACCCGAAAAAACCCTAATCAAACATTCAATAACAATGAACTAAAAAAAACAAAACGATCTATCTATGCTAGGGCTCAACACAATCCTTGAAATCGAGCTACTCACTAATCATGAGAATTGAAACATTAAACATAATTATAGACATAAGTAAGAATAAGAGAATAAATAGATCAAAGTTGAATTAATGAGTAATTGAATAACGAGATGAATCCAATGTCTTCAATCATTGAAACGTATGCTAAAGCAATATAATTAGGGCCAAGACTATGAGTTCTTATTGTAAACTATGAATGAAAGAATTCAAAACTATGTAATAAGAGATACAACTATCGATTTAAAACCTATTTAAACTATACTAAAATCTAAGGACAATAGTCCCATAAAGGAACTAAACGTGACGCAAACCTGGTCAGGTTCAGCCAAACTTGACCGAGTCTTTAGCACAAGCCGATAGGGTATTCAGTAACCCGATTAGGCCTTCATACGAAACTATGATATATTTGTGTGTAATTTCGACCCCACTGGGTTAAGTACAACCTGACATGGTCCATGTTGAGCAGATTCGAATGACTCTCCAATTGCATCAAAGTGACCCCCAATGAGATCGTGAGTCTCTAACGAACATCTACATACTCCGCAATGGTCCATTCCATCTCCGAATAGCTCAAATATTTGTAAAATAGCTTAAAAGACACCAAACCACAAAGAAGCATAAAATCTAGTGGAATATTGTTGAACCATGTATGAAATGTATCATTTTAGTAAGAAAATGGGGATTAATACATGGTAAATTAACGACACAACATTAACTTATATCTCTTTGAAACCACTCACTTCAATTTAGCCTTAATCAATTTGAATAGACTCACTTCAATCATTATTAACCCTAATCTCGAAAATCTACTAAAATTAGCTCTTAATAATTCGACGATGAGAGTATACACACCAATAGAAATAATTGGATTATATCTCAATTCATCGATAGAATACGCCCAATTTAAAATATAATGGATAAAAACATAAATTTAAAGGGAATAAAAGTGGGAGAAAGTAGTAGCGGTGTTGCAAATATAACAACATATTGAGCAAAAAGAGGTGCACCACTAGTAACCAAATGATAGAACCGTGACTGTGCAAAAATATTGCAAAATAAGAGAAATTCGAAAAGATCTATCTTATTATGTCTGTACAAGCAAAAGGTTGAAATGAATCGAACATTAGATAAGGGAATACGGAAGCAGAAGACGATAATATCATGAGAAAAGAGAAAACCAGAACCTGGGCAAGGACAAAGATTGGGAAAAAGATACGCATGGAAGTACCATAGAGCCTAGTCGAAGGAAACTTACCCCTAAAACCATATGGTAAACCAATAACCATTTCTTGAACAAACCGTTTAGAAATCAATGAAATTCAAATATCAAAATTTAATGTTAAATCTAATTCAAAAAAAAAAAAATTCTTTACATGAATTACTCAAGCACTCAACACTCCGATTCACAGTAAACAATCACTAGTCAATCATCTTTTCCAGTACATACAACAATTGGGGCACTAAAAACATCCCAAAAGAACTATCTTCATGACGATCGATGAAATTTACAGTAAATTGCAGAAAAGACAAACAAGTGATGAAGAGGAGAGAAATGATCTCGTTGACGAAGAAGAAAGAGTTCTAACTACTCTATCTCAACAACTGGGGTGAAACAAGGCATGACTAAACCCCAAAAGTATAGAAAGACCTTGAGCTAACCAAGATGTATCTGTTAGTTTTTAGAGTAGAGAGGAGAGTAAATAAAACAAGGAGAAGTTTTCCGTTAAACTTGCTCAATTTTTCTCAATAGAATAGGAGCCTTTTATAGGCTTATAATAAATAGCAACTAACCTAAAAGTTAGGCACATAACTAAGTAGTGGAGAACATGACTCATACCATATACTTCATGACCACTAGCAACTAACCACAACTTAATACAATTAATTATAAAATAATAACCCGCTAACTTAATACTAGGCACTAATCCTAATTGTTAGGAAAATCATTTGACTAGTTTTGGAGCATAACCAACACACCCCCTTGCTCCAAAAGTTATAGTAGCACTTTGCAAATATTTTGCATCATGTTGAATCCACTTTGTCGACATTTCAATTTGTTGATGCACATTACATCAACGCCCTATTTTTCGGAGCACTTCTCTTCGCACAATCTTGTGAAACACTTCTCTTTACCACGACTTTGTGAATCACTTCTCTTCACCACGACTTTGTGAAGCACTTCTCTTTACCACGACATTGTGAAGCACTTCTCTTCACCACTTTGTATAATCACAAACAATTTTTTTTTCACTCATAAACAAAAGATGGCCTGCAATGGCTTACTTCTTACTCTCTCTCTATATATTTTATGGCCTCCAAGGATCTAACCTAAAGCTCTTGATACCATGTTAGTTTTTAGAGTAGAGAGGAGAGTAAATAAAACAAGGAGAAGTTTTGCGTTAAACTTGCTCAATTATTCTCAATAGAATAAGAGCCTTTTATAGGCTTACAATAAATAGCAACTAACCTAAAAGTTAGGCACATAACTAAGTAGTGGAGAACATGACTCATACAATATACTTCATGCCCACTAGCCACTAATCACAACTTAATACAATTAATTATAAAATAAATAACCCACTAACTTAATACTAGACACTAATCCTAATTGTTAGGAAAATCATTTGACTAGTTTTGGAGTATAATCCAACAGTATCCTTGAGAAGGGTGAGGTGAGGGGAGGGTGTAGAGCCAAACGGTGGCATTTGAGCAGTTGGCGTCGAGGGAAGGGATGAGGTCGTTTGGGATGGAGAGAAGGAGAAAACTGATCAGGGTAGGAGATGGGGGATTATGGAGGCGAGGTTTTCAGGGGGTTGGTTGGTGGTTACACCAATGGTGGGCTGGGGGTTGAGGGTGTGATGGAGATGGAGATGGAATTGAAGGTGACGATGATGAGGAGGAGAGTGAGTTTTTGGTAAAGAGGCGAGTGCGGGCTTTGGGGAAAGAAAATGAATGGGATTCTTTGTGGCGGTTGTTCGTAAAACCGCCTCAAATAATATAAAGGAAATTTATATTTTGTTATTTGAGGCGATTTATGGACCTGCCAACGCAAATACGCTATAACCATTTTTATCGGAGTTATGAATGTTGCTGGATGGTTTTTTTGCAACGGTTTCTTCTAAACCCGCCACAATTTGTTATATTTCACGAAATTTTAAGCATGAACCACCTTTTGCGGTACTTTGTCAAAACCGACCCAAATGGGGAGCCGTAAACAACTATTTTTCTACTAGTTGTACCCAGATCTTGAAATTGGATTAAGCTCGACAAGTAGATCATGGAATCTTATTCATCTTCTCTATGTAATGAAAGTGTCGCTTTATCAATTTTTGCAATATCTAGTCAATATGAACAACCATGTGATCCCCTCCAAACCTTTTTCACTAATGGAATCTTTTTTACTTCCCTCTATTCTTTTTCGGAAGGAGATTTTTATTTGTACAAATGTTACTTCGAATATGGAACGAGCATGAAGAAACTAACGATACTTCTTTATCTCTTCAGTTGTTCAGTCATCGAGCTTCAGACACATGAGAGCCGCCCCGTGGCAATTCATTGTTCCTTGGCATTGGATAGTAATCCCACCAAAATTGATAAAAATGTCCCCTTAATAAACAATCGTATTCCTTTGTATACAAGTAGTTCATGCCTCTACAAGCCTAACAAGTCTCGTTTCCTATAAAATTAGCACCCTTGCTAGTTTAATAGGTGATCGTAATATATCCAATGCGTAGTTGATGTTCTTTACTTCTTATGAATATACTCCACATTATTTGTCAACTTGTGGCAAATGGTTGGAGTTGATAAAATTGTACGACCTCCCTCAATGTTTACTTGTTGTTATGAATTTGTCATTAATTATGATTTTGACACTCTCGTATGTTGTAATTTCGTATTATTATCTCCTTTTTCTTCTAATTTACACAATTCTACAAACCAGTTTATGAAAATATAATTTAACCATTAATATCTTCCCTATCTTTTATTACAAATAATTCAAAATTATATATAAAGTATATTGATATTAGGAATTTTGTTTGAGAGAGAATCTAACAAGACGTCAATTGACTACTTTTTTTCTCATGTATAAATCACTTAGGATGAACAAAATTATGTATGAAATTAATGTCCAATTATAAAACTTGTATAATTAAAGAGGTTATGATAGAATGAAATTTGCTTGCGTGTTCTTAAAAAGTATTCTTTTGACTTTGCTTTATTATAAGACTCAATCATGCAGTGTTACACCAAGCAGTCCCTTTCTCTAGTCATCTTCACCTTATAATTTTAACATTTCACAAGTAAAAGTTGTACTAGTTGGATTCCAGAAAATTCTTAATTCTGCCTAAGGTGTATCAACATCAATAGACGTTAATTTCCTTTCACTAGCTATTGATATATTCCCTCTGCCAAATTTCCCAGGTATAATATTTTTGTAAGATGATGACATAACTTACAGGAAACTTTCAAATCTACTATCTTGAGGTTTTGCTTGATCAAAATTTGTTGTTTTGAAAATTTCATATTCTAATTTTTACTGTCCTGAGGGCTGAGGTTACAAAATAACCCAACTTTGGTGAGTGCTAATTGCATTGTCAAGTTTCCGTAAATGTTGCAACCATAACTTGATACATTATATTTAGGAATTATGAAATTGGTGTATTACATCATTATAAGATGGTTAAAAATATAATTCATAATGACTAACTTTACGTAATTCAATTTTTCTAATAGTAACCATTCTTTTCAATAACTATACATTTCTACTCAATTCATACTCCAAAATTCTTCTCTTCTCAAAATAAAAGGTTTGGTGAAGTTATTGGTGAAATCAATTAATTAAAGTTAGTTATTATTAATTGTTATGATAAATCTATTATCATGATTTAAAATATTAATCATATGATTCTTAAACATTTAACTACTGAACAATTTGGTAGCCATTGTTGTTTGAGCTTGCTTTGCTTTGGCTGTCTTCTCTGAACTGGTTTCACTTACCAAAAAAAAATATAAAAAAATTGAACTATGCACATAATCTGACAGATATTTCAAATTGTTAGTGCTCAGATCACTAAAGTTGAATTAATTTGTAAACTGAAGGCAACTATATTGGAATATGAAAATTTTAGGATACTTAATTTGAATTAGGCCTAACCGCAGGGCACTAAACATGGATTTTTTTTATCATGTCAGTTTCTCTTTCTCTTTAGAGTAAGGCTATATGATGTACAGTTCTCTAGAACCACTAACCATGGTCAATTTTTTGTTTCTCTGTTCGTTCTAAATTGCTGTTATGCATATTAAAGAAAGGGTTCACATACTATTCAATGTATATATGTACAACTAAATCAGAGTATGTGCATTAATCGTTTGTTACATGTACATGCTAATATGGGTATGTTTATGTCTAATAACAATGCATTAACACTCTTAACATAAGTATATGCATATCCAAAATGGGTACCCATCGAGGTACCCATGCAAACTCCCGCGGGAGATTAGTCCACTCGCCTAAGGCGGTGGGAAACTCCTCGTAGTAGTACCAAAAAAAATATCCAAAATGGGTATATGTATATTTTAAAATATATTCACGTAAGATTATACTAACCTATCTAAATTTGAAACATAATATATGTACATTTAAATATAGGACCATAATGACATTCTAATAAAAGTGTTTTAGAATTATAATTCGGATATTGCATAACCTAATTAAATACACAATTTAATAAAGTGTATACTTATTCCCAAATAATTTACAATTAAATATGAAGTAAATAATTATAGTCCTAAATTATACTTGCGTAGCATTCTCCTTAATTAGCCAAATTTACAACACACTTAGCTAAGCAATGTTTTGAGGAGTATTGATTGGTTGGCTCACGGTAGTGTGACGCTTGAGGACCGTGTGTGTTGAGACTTAGAATCAAGTAGAGAACTATTTGCGATCAACCAAAATCAACAACAATTATCCAAGAACAAGCAAAGCAAACTACCAAGCAATAAAGGAAGAATATAAATGAGAGAGAGATTAGGTAATGACAAACCGTTAGATGACCCGAGAGTTGGGAGAAAAAACCACCGATTGCACTACGAGTTCTTATTGATTGATGAATGAAGAAGAGATACAAGCACTAATGGTGTAACATTCAACGCTACTCACAAACTCTCATAAACCCTAGATGTTTGCTCTAGATTCTATTTTGTGAATATTTTTTTTCTCATATTTACAATTTGGGGAAAGGGGTAATATTTATACTCCGACGTATATAACGACAGCTGTTAGGGAAAGAGAAGATGGTGGAAGAAACTTTAAGTGATTAAGCAACAACACAAACAATAGAGGTAACAAAAACAACAAAACCAAGAAACCAACTATAACAAGGAACAATAAGAAAGACAAGGATTACCGGTGGAAACCCGAGCTCCGGGTCAAAAACCCACCTCTATACCCTTTGTATTTCAATAGAGGATGAAGAACACCAGCACTTGCATCAATGACATTCCATTGCAATGCACACACACAATCTCACAAACCCTAACTTTACAAAGATTACAAATTGTAAATCTAGCACTCAATGAATGGCATAAACAACCTTCACAAATTGCTCTCAATCTCTAAACACCACTCTTAGAACTTACCATTTAGGGTTAAGTGTTTTCTAAAACGCTCTATTTAACTTGGGGAAAACGAGCCGTCAAAACAGCAAGGGAGGGGCAAGCCCGCGTCGCGAGTCGTGACCGTGCTTCGCAGGCCGCGACCTGGGCCTTCTCCAACTCTTCTTGGCAACTTCTCCACTTTTGCTTTGACGAGCTCCACAAGACCCAACAACAGCGTTCAAGACAAGAGGAAAAACAAAGTGTGTGAAGAGGATGGGTCGCGGACCGCGACCAGGATGTTTTGCGACCCGCATACATCGTCGGGACCTGCGACCAATGACCTCGAGCAACTCCCAAAAAGCATGAACCCGGTCGCTCCTCGCGACCCCTATTGAGACCAGCGATCCTTTTCTTTGACCAGCTCCACACAAGTCCTAACAGTGTGCAACTACTAATAAATAGGGAAGGAGTTAACACGTGACATGACGTTTTTAAAACCCTCTGCCTCCTAACTACAATTATTGAGTACTTGCAGTACGCACTTCCAGTTATTAGGGTTCGACACTCCAAGCTTTCTGCCCATATGTTCTTCTTCGCCTTAGATCATTCCTTGAGCAAATACAATACTCAACGTGTGACTCCAGGCCCTTCTATTATGTTAAACTATTAGCGTTGTCAAGCCTAAGAATAAGTATACAAACTATTATGTTAGAACAATATATGCCAATTAATTTCATATAGAGTAAGTACATGATCAACAAACTCAATTATGATGCTGCATCGACTTTTTATCAGTAGCAAAGATATCAACCCATAATTATGTCAACATACATACTATGATACATGTGTCTATTCAGAATCTATTCAAAAAATTATAAACATCTCTTCGTCACTAGATGCGACTTGCACTATGATCTCACGTAAGAAAATACTGATTATATATAGGTCATTGAGGTGAGAAAGTTAACGTGGGTACAAGTCTGTAAATTGCGTAGTGGAGTTTGGATAATAAGGCAGATCATTTTCCTTACTTCCAAATTGATCTTGTTCTCCTGTGATATGCTCACTTTGTGTATTGCCGCCAGATGAAGCTGCCGAAGGATTCGGTGGAAATTGGATATCAGAGGAGTTGTTCTGAAGAATGAGGAGAACTGAATCCATCGTCGGTCTACTTGAAGGGTCTTCTTGAACGCAAAACAGCCCTACTTGGATACACCTTAAGACTTCGGCTCTAGGAAGGTTGCTTTCTAGTGATGGATCAACTAGTTCTAAAATTGTGCCATTGTTCCAAAGTCTCCCTGCCTGAAAGAATTTAACATAATAGTTATCATTTTTATACCATAATGTAAGCTTGTTTTAATGTGATTTAAAAACAAGGGAAATGACTATAGGTTGTGTTACATACATAGTTTGTAAGGCTGTCTTGCCCGAATGATCGACTAAACATATTGTTGCTTTGCCCACTTATGATCTCTAGAAGAAGGACCCCGAAGCTGTATACGTCTGACTTGGTAGAGAATACTCCGGCTACTAAATATTCAGGAGCCATGTATCCACTGCACGATATTACAAGTGAACGTTCAAATGTTTAGTGCAGCAATTTTACAAATTAGCACCTTGAGAAAATATGGTTTCGTCACGCATAGTTAGGAAAATATAAGGGCCGCGGAAAATGCGGAAAAATGTAAGTAGTATTTTGAAAATAAATAAAGTTGGGAAAACTTTTAAGAGAGAATAAATCTGTAAAAAAAAAAAGCGCTATTGTGATGGAAAAGGAAAAGGTGTTGCAAGTGTCGCGCTCATCACATTCGACCTCCAAAAACGGCCAAGTTTTCACAAAAATTGGTTATGAATATGAAGATAGTTGTGGAATTTCCAAGTAGCTAGAGGAAGTTAATAACCGCCAATCGGCTTGGCTCTTTGTAATCTGACATGTTATTTCCTTTGATTGTTTGTGTTTACTTGGTTGCCTTGGGTTCCTTCGCTTAGGCTTAAGGAAGGATTTCCTATAATTCATAGGGATTCTATTGGTCTTACATATATCTTGTGGCTCTAACAATAATAATATTTTGACTTATTGACGAAATATCATCATATAGACAATTAAAGTCAAGAGGGAGTATAATAAGCTTTTCGATCTTACAATGTTCCAAAGATTTTGCTTGTATTGGCTTGTGTATGATCTATCTTCATTAGCCTTGCCGTGCCAAAGTCTGCTATCTTTGCGTTCATCTCCTCATCGAGCAAAATGTTGCTTGCTTTCAAGTCACGGTGAATAATCTTGACACGAGAATCTACATGAAGGTACAACAATCCTCGTGCAATTCCTATGATTATCTTGAATCGTGTTTCCCAATCCAAATACTTGCGTTTATTTGGATCTGCAATATGTGCATAACAATAAGCAAGAAGGAATATCGCAAAAATATTGAAATTAAGTTTAAACCTAATCCAACTTTGTTTCATTTAAAACCACGTACCAAATAGGAATTTGTCGAGACTCAAGTTGGATACAAACTCGTATATAAGCAACTTTTCTTCGCCTTCTGCGCAAAATCCCAAAAGTTTCACGAGGTTCCTATGTTGAAGCTTGGCTACTAATTGAACTTCATTTGTAAATTCACGGAGACCTTGACGCGAGTCTTCTGAGAGCCTCTTAACAGCCACTTCCTGCGCATCTCGAAGTCTTCCCTGTTTTGAGAATAAGGAATCGCATCTTTATTCTAAATTGGGACGCAGTGATCACTTCCAAGCTTAGTACTTGAAGCCTTAATCTACAAACCTTAATCATGAACTTTAAAATATTGGAAGTAATACCTTATATACTGCTCCAAATCCACCCTCACCAAGTTTATTTTCCATGGAGAAGTTCATTGTTGCATATTTAATTGCATCCAGGCTATATTGCAAGGAATCTGTGTTGCTGGATTGCTCGATCAGAGAATTGTCGCCATCATTGCCACCAGAGGGAGGTTTGGTGATTTCTATTGCTAAAAATCAAATACTGAGCTATGTTTATGCTAAATGATAGGGACACAATTAATGCAAGTAAACACAGGCCGATAGTTGTATATTTGGAGAGTCCTATAATGGAATAACAAAAAGCAAAAAAATCTTGTTTGAATTGGAAAAAAAGGTTATGGGAGGACAGGCGCCACCATAGGCTACCTGAACGAATCCGCCCCTTCTTAATGCAATATATTAGTCTAATCATGTCTATCTTATATTAACAATGTCCATCGACTCTGAAAGAAATGAAAAAACTACATAAAAATGAATACTTTGAGTTCAAAAGAAACATTGAGTGTGGTGAATGGGACAATTCACTTTGTTTTTGCATATTATTGACAAAAGTCTGATCACATACAACTTCAGTAAAATTCCATCTCAAGACTAATTGACAATATTTGGAGTAGCTTAGTAGACTTTGATTAAATACCCATCGATCTCTCCCTTAATTATTTTTCGATGTAGGTAAACTCACATGTGAGTTTTACTCCCAAGTCCCCACACACCCGGAGCCTATCATATTCTTACAATTTTGAAGAGCAGGAAAATTTTTCATTCGCCTTTTCAGGACTTCAACATGAGGTCAATAGCCTCTTTTGGGTAGATTATGTAGGTTAGGCTCAACTATGATTACAAAGTAATATGTATCGACAACATAGTATAATACTTTTTGGTGGATTGATGTTAACATAAATTTACTCCACATAGTAACATTTACCTATAGGTTTCTGCCGTTTCTTTCTTCTACAGAAAATGAACACCATGATACCGACAAGAATCAATACAAATCCAACAGCTGGAACAACCGCTCTTGTTATGTAGAATACTATGCCCCTGGCTGCACCATATAATTGGGAAATATACGTAATACAACTGACAAATAATATTATCTCTACGCCTCATACTATAGAATAAAATTAATCTATTCCCTCAATCTTTAATTGTTTGCTTCAATTTCTGTATCAGCGTTACAGTTTATTAAATTTGGCCATTATTATCATCAATTGTAAGGATAAATTTTATCTCATGGATCCTGTTAACGTGTATACTTTTGTTATATTTTACCTTGAGAGGGTTGACTTCGAGGTGGAGCTAACGGTGTATAGAACGGCACCATATCGTACCTCATCTGGCAATTAGTCTGGAACATCATAACCCAAAGTCTTCCTCCATTACAACAATATTGCATATCTCTATAAAGACGACGCAAGCATCTTTCACATGGTAGACCAAGAATATCAGGCGAGCATTGAACAAGACTATATACTATCGGATAAGGCGGCAAAGGAGCCTCTCCCGTTGCATAACCATCGAAAGAATCGTTGTAAGCCGCTTTCTGAATAAGGTCATTCATCGTAGTTGACAGTACTGATTCTAGCTAGTCCGGATTGGATAAATTTCCTTGGCTGAACCACCTAGACCAACGAAGGTCATCTTCGTCAAGACCCATGATTTTCCTGTTTGCATACCTTAAGGTGCACTCTTGATACCACACAACAGCTTCTTTCTCCCTAGTACAGTTTGTTACAATCATTTGTGCTGCAGCTCGTACACAATCGTTGCAGAATTCAGGAGTTATGTCGCGTCTACAATAAAATGTGCCGTAGACTCTGTCAGGGCTTTCGCCAATGATTGTGTTGTAGAAGTCAGTTTGGGAAGCTTGTGCAGTGAGATCTGAAAGGAGCTGGTGAAGGTTCGTTTGGTATAAGCTGTTTTGGGTGTAGTTACCATTTTCGTCGCAGGTTGTAAAGAAATAATTGGGCTGGGAATCTGCTATCACTAAATTTAACAGTAGGATTAGGAAGAAGACAAGATGAATTTCTTTTATGTAAGATGGTTCCATGTATAGCAGATGCAGTATAATCTGAAGTTTTAATTCTATGCTAGGAAATTATGGTATATACATATTGCTTTTACCTTGTAGCAAGCAGATGAGAATGTCGAATGAAAGATTCTACTTCAAAATTGTTTTGAAACTAAAAAATATTGTTCATTTGATTCCAATACATTGTTTTGGCAGAGATTTTGGTTTTTATTAAGCCATCAAAAATTATATAATTTTTTTTTGTATAGGGGATTTAAATCCTAATATTATTATATGTGTTTAGAGACAAATCGTAATAATATAGACGGAATTTAATCTCAAATCTTGGGTACTACTACAATACGATTTTCCAACTAATCTTATTGACATCTTCTGGAGATTTCTGAATATTAAATTTGAAGTCAAAGTTAACAGCTATAATGTGGGGAGAAGCGAACATTATTTGCCATTTATTAGCTCAATTCCTCTTTTAACAGCAAGGCATTGCGACATTACCTAACATCAGACCAATTTAATAATCAGAAGAATGATTCTTTGAAGTTGGCTTTAATGTTTAATGTAATCGTGCGGTCAACTACATGTATCCGATGAGTGAGACGATAAGCTTTGGTCTTACACCAGGGCCGTCCAATGGATTTCGGGGCCCTGTGCTGAAGTGAATATATTAGGCCCTTAAACAATGTTCTATATATAAGTCTTAATTAACATAAATTACAAGTAATTACTTTATCTTATTTTTGATCTACTATAAGACCCATCATAATTTATTTCTATATTAGTCTAATAGGGTGAAACCATTTTACTTAATTTTTTTTTACTAATAGACTAATAGGTCTGCCAAAAGAATGACTAAAATAGGTTTTCGAAATTTTTGCCATAATAATAATCAAGCGATAAATAATTAAGCCCCACCGTCATTTAGAAATAATTGTCACACAAATTAGTGAATTCCAAAATCGCTAATTCAAGCAATTATGGGTGGGAAAATTTTTTACTAGCAATTTCGCTAATCTCGTTTTCCTTCTTAGTTAAAGTGAGCTTATCCTATACCTATATAAAAAAGGAGGAAGTGGTCAATGTAGGTCAATGTTTTGTAGTAATTTTGATTATTCCCAAAATACCCTTATATATTATTTTCACATATTATTCTCATATTACCCCCTAGCAATATGATACTTCATGAGTTATTGAATATATTAACTAAGAGGTGACATTTTGTAGTAATTGTTATGAATTTTATGTTAACCCTTATAACAATATTAATTTAGAATGTTGCCATTTTTAGTATTCGTAATTTTTATAATTTCCATATTACCAGTTATAGTAATATTGTATTAGTTTGGAATAAAAGCACTATTAGTAATGACCAATTATTAAAATTCATGGGATAAATTTTTCAAAAACCTTATTAACAATAACTAATTAAAGGATGTTTATAAAAAAAATTGTGCAAATAGGTCATCTTAATGTCCTTGTAGTGAGAAAATTATTTGTTTTTTCCAATCCTATACCTATATAAAAAAGGAGGAAGTGGTCAATGTAGGTCAATGTTTTGTAGTAATTTTGATTATTCCCAAAATACCCTTATATATTATTTTCACATATTATTCTCATATTACCCCCTAGCAATATGATACTTCATGAGTTATTGAATATATTAACTAAGAGGTGACATTTTGTAGTAATTGTTATGAATTTTATGTTAACCCTTATAACAATATTAATTTAGAATGTTGCCATTTTTAGTATTAGTAATTTTTATAATTTCCATATTACCAGTTATAGTAATATTGTATTAGTTTGGAATAAAAGCACTATTAGTAATGACCAATTGTTAAAATTCATGGGATAAATTTTTCAAAAACCTTATTAACAATAACTAATTAAAGGATGTTTATAAAAAAAATTGTGCAAATAGGTCATCTTAATGTCCTTGTAGTGAGAAAATTATTTGTTTTTTCCAATTATTGGTATTTTCTTAGTGAGTTGCTAGCGTCACGTTCTCTAAGTGTGTTGTCTCATGTTTATGTTATTAGATTTAACATAGTTTCATGAGATGGAATCCTATTATTTAATAAATTGTAATTGATGTTTATAATATATATTATTGTCCTTTTTTTATCTCGCCAGTATATAGCGATTGAATGTCAATAATGTCTAACTTTTTTTAATGTATCCTTACCAACAAATATATTGAAATTAGAATGAGCAATCTCGTTTTATAATGATGAACTAGAAAAAACACGTGCAATTGCACGTGCCTTTTTACTAGTATTACAAAAAAAGCTATAGGGTTGGAGTAGTTTTTAATTAGCAGTATTATGGATGAAGAGTAATACAATAAAAATAAACTAGGAACAACGTAGAGAATTGCAAAAATGCATGCCTGTGGCCTTGGCATCCTTGAGATGAAAAAAATTTAAAAAAATTGCCTTCAATGCTTTGAACTCGAGACCTCAGCTCAAAATCATTACGCCAACTTTGTGACCACTGGTCTGCAGTGTCCCAACAGTGAATGTTTGGTACTAAATATACCTATTAGATTCCAAGGCTATGAGGTCCTGTGCAAAAAAGCTCCGCTTGCACACCCTCATGTCCGGGTTTATCATACACTCTTAAATAGGGATGTGAATGGGCGGGGCGGATGCTAAGGATGGTGCCTCAGATCAATATCCGCCTAAAAATCTCATCTCCATCCCCGATCCGTTATTCATGGCCGGCAATAGTTTTTCCCAATGGATACGCCATAAAAAATTTCCGCCCTATCACCTACATGGGTCTCCGCACCCGTTTCATATCCACCATACTCGCCCCAACATTCTCCATACCTATTTTAACACACATCCCATGTTAATTAAAGTAATGTGCTAATTTTAAAATAAAAAATATGTAAAGAAAATAAATTTATTCAATATAGTTTTTATAAAATACTAATAAATAAGTATGTAGGAGGCAGGGATGAAGAAGGGAAGCAAAGATGAGTCGAGCGGGGATGAAGCATGTCCATTCTAAACTGCACATCCATCCTATCACCCATGGCGCAGGGATAATTTTCATATGTATCCCATTCACGCCTAACTGGGGCGGATGTGGGGGTCTCCACGACTCCCGCCCAACTTACATCCCTACTCTTAATATGGTTTGGTGTTTTTTTAATAATAAAAAAAAGAAATAAAAGAAGTTCATGTTAAAATAAGTTTGTTAGCCTTGGAAGTTGTTAATACCTCACATTTTAGATTCTGAGTTGAGAAAAAACGCAATATGACATAAACCACTACAATAATTGATTACACTAAGCACTTGTTTTATTGGACTAAATGAAGCTGCAGAGCTAAGCTGAACTGAAATAAATTGGACTGAAATTAATTCTACTTAATTTAAATGAACTTCACTTAATTTATATTTTAGGAAATGAGTAATGCTAATACTAATATTTATATTATAACTTAGTTCCCTTCAGCTGATTTTCAGTTTAGTTCAGGTCGGTTTCTTTTCAGCTCCAATCATTTTAGTTTAGTTTAGGTTATAGCTTAGCTCAGCTTCATTCAGTTCAGTTCAGTTCAGTTCCGTTCAGTTTCATTCATCAGTTAATAATTTCATTAAAAATAGAGTTTTTTTATCAGAAACAACCTTTTATAATCACTTTTTTGCCGAAAAACAACCTTTTAATTTTTTTTTGCAACTTACAACCTAAAACCTAAATTTTTTGGCGAAATGAAACCTTTTTCTAATTTCCGTCATTGAGCGTAAATTTTAGACCGTTGACCGTTAGTTTCCACCCTGACACCACCACTACCCCACCCGAGATAACCCCAAAACCACCCCCCCACCCTAAACGGCCCCAAAAAAATCCCACCTCACCCGAAACCACCCCCAAAACCAGCCTAGCCCACCCGAAACCACCCCAAAACCACCCCAGAACCCGAAACCACCCCTAAAACCACCCTAGAACCAGCCCCAACAGTCACAGCCATTCGGGTTAGGGTAGGTGGTGGTTTTGGGGTGTTTTTGGGGTGTTTTCGGGTGGTGTCGGGGTGGAAACTAACGGTTAATGACGGAAATTAGAAAAAGGTTTCATTTCGCAAAAAAAAATTAGGTTTTAGGTTGTAAGTTGAAAAAAAATTTAAAAAGGTTGTTTTTCGCAAAAAAGTGATTATAAAAGATTGATTCTCGCAAAAATTTAAAAGGTTTCATTTATTGTTGTTGTTGTTGGAACTCAAGGGAACACTCAAGAAGAGGGGGTTGAATTGTCACAAAAGCGGTCTTTATGGCACTGTGCCAATAAGCACTGTGCCACGACTGTTAAACTTTGTTTTTCACATTTAAACTCAATCAACTATTGTGACATAATTGAGCAGGGGAAATAAAGCGCACGTATTTATCGTGATTCGATCCTAACTCTGAGATTTATTAATATTTAACTCAAAATATTATTCGTTTGAAACAAACTCGTTTCACCCACTAACCCTAGTAGTGCTCACCAACACTTAATTCTCACTTGGATTACTTAAACGATTAGTCTCCATAGTTCAATTTTATTACACACAAAGCATCGTCAAAAGTAGGTCCATGTGATACAACACCAGCTAGCACGCCGAAGAAGCTTAGCTTGCAAACCACCAAACTGTAATCGCGATGCAAGAAAAGCATAGCTTAGAACCTCACCTGCTAAATAACCACAAAGCCTCCCAAACGCAAAGGGTAAGATGCTAAGCATACATTGCTAGTCGCTAAACTCTGGCTAGAAAGCAGTAATAATGTGCTCCAAGGAAGAACGAAGGGCCATGTTAAACGAACGCCGGGCCGACTTAAAGACACGAGGAGTGCAGGTGCACATAGAAAATTATAGTTTTGAATTTCCAGTACAAGCACGAAGCACCAACAACTTACATTGAAGATCATTAATCTTAGCAATTGCATCCCCATTAAGCATAATAGTTTTGGCCACTATCTTCATCAGTAGCTCGCTGCTAAAATCAAAATTTAAAATGACAGGCCGACCTAGTAATTTTACTTCATGCAAGAGCCTAGAAATATTAAGTGGGAAGACATTAATAAAGCCTGCTTCTTGGGTCTTCCTTAGGCAAAAAAAAACCTTTGTTTTATCAACATTGGGATAGATGTAGGCAAAACATGGTCTGTCCTCTATAACCAGCTTTAATACCTTCCCAACAACCAAGGTATCACCGACAATAGGGGTGTTCACAAATATCCGATCCGATTGATCCGATCCGCGATTCGAAAATTCGGATATCCGATCCGAAATATAGTGTTTCGGATAATTCGGATCGGATATCCGATATTTTTCGGATCGGATTCGGATATCCGAAAAATCCGAATTATCCGAAAAATGTTTAAAAAATCGGATATTTTTCGGATAATTATCCGATCCGAAATATTCGAAATATCCGTAAAATTTTCCATTAAATAAATTTGATTTTAAACTTTTTTTCCCCATAAAAATCGGATCGGGTAATCCGGGTATTCGATCCGAAATTTTGGATATCCGAAAAAATGGGTATCCGAAATTTTCGGATCGGATTCGGATCGCACTTCTCCCGATCCAAAAATTTCGGATATCCGAAATGAACACCCCTAACCGACAATAGTGTCGTCATCCAAATACAAGGCCTGCAGACACAAGTGAAAAGTGTCTCTGATTTTACATACCAAAGGATATAACATTAAAGAAAAAGCAGAGGGCCAAGGGGATCACCCTACTGCACCCCTGGCACGACCACAAGGTGTACTCCTCATAACCTTAGAAACCAGGCTCCTCTAAATAATACCCACAACTGTAGGACAAATACCAGTATACCACCACCGGTGCTTGAGAAATGGTATGATTAGATCACTAGCAATAAACTCACCCAATGCATGAGGATATTTCCCATCAAGAAATATTTTTACCACTTAAGTGATAAAGGTGATTAATTAGCTCATTAGAAACAGCAACAACAACTCCACTCAAGCAATTCATCATGTTTTGGGTACGCAATTGTCCCTCCCATAAAACGTGCCACGTCGAAAACTACTAAACCTGTATGGAAGAATGGCTAGGGAAGCAATAATATGATGGTGACCAAAAGGTATATGTAGCAATGAGGGAGTCGACATGAAGGGGTGTTTAGCCTTCAACTCATCGAGAGTGGCATCTTTATAAGGAGCAATGCAAGAAGAGCAAAGAACTTTGATTGCGGCTGTATAATGTCATCACCAATCTTCCTCTTGCTCTGTATGATATTACTATATACTAGTTTGATTATTATATCTTTCTTATTATTATTACTATTATTATTAAGGCTGAGTATGCTTTGGGTTGGTGTGATTTACCCCTATTTTCTCTCAACACGAGTATCCTAATTTGCAATTATTGCTTTTTTACTAACTAGATATTTATTATCAAAATCATACAAACAAGATACAAAAGCTAAAAGATATTGAAAATTGGAAAATTTGCCAAAAATAAGCCAACCTATACGTGATCTGCCACAATTAAGCCAAACTTTGGAAATTCCAAAAATAATACAACCTTTTAATCATTTAAGCCAAATTTGCGTCAGGTGACTTTTGACCGGTTGAACAGGTAAATTTTTTGTTATTTATATTTCCTCAATTTTTTTCTCTCCTCTCTCCTCCCTCCTCCCTCTTTCCTCATCACATCACCGAATCCGCCGCTACCGCCTCCTACCGATGTCGCCGTCCTTTCTCTCTACTCTTTTTTTTACCGCACCCTAGCTTTGTTGGGTTCAGTTGAGGGTTTTGGTGGGTTCGTTTTTGGGGTTGGGGTGTTGGGTTGGTAGGGTACAGGGTTGTGGGGAGTGTTAGTTTGGTGGGGTTCAGGTGTCGGGGTTTTGAATTTGGTGGGGCTTGATTGTCGGGGTGTTGGGTTCGGTTGGGGGGTCTTGGGTTTGTTGGGGTTTGATTCAGGGGGTGTCAGATGGGTGGTTCATTTATGGGTTTGGGCTAGTCATGGTTGGGTTGTGGGGGTTTTAGGTGGTGGCTGGGTGGGGTTGGTTCAGTGGTGGGTGGGATTCGGGTGGTGGGGGTGTTGGGTTTGGTGGGGTGATTTGGTTATGTTTGGTTATGGAATTGGGTTCGGCTTGGGTGGTGGAGTTGGAATTGTGGGTTCGGTTGGGATGGTGATGAGGTTCGGGTTGTGGGTTTGGTTGGGGTATGGGTAGTGGGTTCAGTGGATGGTGGTGGGTTCAGTAGGGTGGTTAAGTTGGGGTAGGGTGGTTTCGGGGGTTTCGGGTAGTTTGGGGCTAGGCGTGATTTTTGGATTTGGGTGGGTATGGTGGCGCTTGGTAAGTGGCGGTGGCGGGCTGTGTTAGTGGCGGAGGTGGGCTGTCTTAGTGGCGGTGGTGGGCTGTGTTAGGGGCGGTTAGCTGCGATAGTGGCGGTGGTGGGTTGTGTTAGGGGCAGTTAGTGGCGGTAGTGGCGGGTTGGGTTAGTGGTGGGATGGGTGTAGTATAATAATGTCATGATTATTCATAATTAATTATAATTAATCAATAAATTCATAATTATTTATAATTAATCTTATGTTAATCGTAATTAACTTGTTGCAACCTGTATTTGTAGGTAACCTAAACCCACATACCTAGAATTGACTTAAATGATTAAAAGGTTGTATTATTTCTGGAATTTCCAAAGTTTGGCTTAATTGTGGCAGATCACACAAAGGTTGGCTTAGTTTTGGCAATTTAACCTTGAAATTGTTTAAAAAGTTGCTAATAATATCACTATTTAAGGTACAAAATTGTCGTTATATTGAATACTAAAGAGACTTTGGCGGTTTGTGGTGCAGTTTGATTTTTAAATATTTTAAACCAACCCATAATTACAACCCACGGTTTGGTAACACAAACCTACCTTTGTTTAGCCCGTACTCATGCCTTTTATTGGGTTTGTGGTCCAACAGTTGTAACCCAAATTATATTTGCCAATTTGATGACATATTCTGGATTTTTCCTATTACCTTGAGAAGCTCCTAAATATTAAGTTCATGCAAATATATTAGGAGAATGTATTTATACACTATTCTAAATCGCATTTCATAAAGCAATGGGAGAATTATCATCAATGAGCATTATCTACTTTATTCAAGTTCCAAACAATTCTCGAATATATATACAATAGTTACTTCACCCCCATATGACAAGCGATAATAGGAGGAGAATGATCAAATAAGCCAATAATGATAAGAATATATAAACACATTAAACAAGCCTTCCTTATCCAAAGTAACTTAAAAGTTGTCCAGATATTTACTATGGCCACTACCAAATTACCGAGTTCTACAACTAATAAGTTGGATGCCATTAACCGAAACTTCTTCTGAAAGAAAGGTATAACAATGAAGGTGGTATCCCTCTTATAGCATGGCATAAAATTTGTAAGCCCAAAATTTTGGGCGGCTTAGGTCTCCGAAAGACAAAGCATATGAACCAAGACATGCTTTGTAACACCCCGTGATTTCACTAGAAATTTCACGCGTTAATTTTATATGGTTTAAATTATTATTTATAAATCTAAATATTATTTCGTAGCTAAAAACTATATTCTATTAAATAAATGACCGTATTTTAAACCGGAAAATATTTAGATGGACAATGTATTGTAAATACACACCTTAATTTCAAAATGTGTATAGTCGATGTACGCATAATAATTTTACGATGTTTACAATATTTATTTTATAAATTTGCGTAACTTTAGTTATTAAGCTAAATTATCTATAAGACTATTACATTTTCATTTAGACCTTTCTTCTCATTTAACTTGTGTTCTTTGATTGAAATATTTTAATTTTAAGCTTTTATAAATTTGTTTAATTATGTCATATTTTTTTAAGTTTATACTTTATACGGTGCAACTATCTATAACATTGATCCGATGATTTGGTTTGTAAACTAAGCTATAACTTAATATTATTATTTTAAGTTGAGTTTATTTCGATATATGAAAATGTGATGTTACATTTTATTATTATCATTAGTGAGTATAATATTTGAGTTAGTATTAGTTAGGCTAATGTGTTAATTTAGCTTAATAGTCGCATTTGCGGACCAACCGTTAACGAACTTAAGTCCACTATCTTTATTTCTATAGGGCGGAAAAGCATGACCATCTAGGGGCTTATAGAAGACTCCATTTTTAATTTCCATAATTGGTTTGTAACCTAAGAATGTTAGGAGTTCATGCCTCTTCATTGCCTCCATTAACACCCACTACTGATGGCCATTAAGCCACCATTAACCCCCTTAATCACCCCCCTTCAACCTCTCCCTTTGCTGCCCATTTTATTAGAAATAAGGAGAGCATCCCCTTCCCTTTTGCATGCCGACACTCACCTCCTCAAGAAAAGAAAAGGAAGAGAAATGCCATCCCGATTTTTCAATGCACACCCTCACAAAAATGGAGATCGCCAGAGATCTAACCGTTGGATCTTCTTAAAATTTGGACAGCATGTTGACAACATCAAGGCCTTCAGTTTGACCGGAGAGTTTTTGAATCTCGTAAAATTTGTTTAATGGAGAAGAAGGTAGTGACGATCCTCACGGTTTCTAGAATACTTTTGCTTCTATTCTCTGCACTCCTCTCGAAGAACAAGGTAACTAGCATTATTCTAGCACATTAGAAAATGAGAAGTAACCTTAGGTTGTTAGAATTATCGTTAGAGAACTTAGTATCATGTTAGGATGAACTTAGAGGATTGTATTTGTGCTACTCTGGTTAGTATCGTGTTAGGCTAAATTTTTACTTGAATTCATGTACTTCCTCCGTTTCTTTTTAATTGCAACAAACTCAAATGGGTGGACTCCTAGACAAAATTTTGGTGTGAATATGAAAGGGATGGAGAGAGAAAGTGGGGCATGTGATAAGGAGAGATAGAGAGAAATGACTTGTAAAAAAGGAAATTAAACAATTGTTGCAATTAATTTGATATTTCCATTTTTGGCAAATGTTGCAATTAAAAAGAAACGGAGGAAGTATCTAATGTTCCCTTATTATGCCTTTGTTATTGTGTTGTTGAAATGGTTTGGTTGAAAATGAATGGAAACTTTAAATTTTGATTATGTGAATGATTTGGAAATTTGAGAAAATTATGATTTTTGATGCTAAGCAGTTCGTTATGTATGATCTTGAGTTGTTTGAGACTTTTGATGAATTCGTTGTATGCTTGATGCCTTGCATACGCAGTCGTTTGTGTCGAAGTGTGTGCGAAAGCAGTGGCCTGGTCACGGCCCGTGACGATGTTTGCGGCCCACGGACAGATTTGCCAACCTATTTTCAAATGCTTATATCTCACTCGTTTGTTATCGGAATTGAGCTTGTGACCTGTCGTTGGAAAGTTAACGAGCTAAATTTTTATGTTCTATAATATTATATGTGCTGAGAGTTAAGGTTGTATAAATTTATTGTTGTGTGTGTTTGTTGCACTTTTAGCTTACAACATAATTCCATATTTTCCTAAATGATGTTGGTAGTATTGTGGAGTATCCTAAGACATGTTTGAAATTATAATGGTAGTAATTGATGCCATTTATTAATTCTTATGATTATCTTTTACCAAGTTTGAGTTGTTGACGTCGTAATGCTCGGGGAGAATAACACTGCCCTTAGCATCACCTCGCCAAGAGTTATGTACAAAGAATATTGTGACTTGATCATAATTTACTTCGTACCCAAGCTCAAACGACGTTTTGATTTTTTGTATGCCTTTTGATGTATTTGTAGTATACTTTGATGAGTTTACCATATCAATTTGAGATTTGTGAACTTCGATGATCTTGAGGATTTGATGATTTTAATGCTTTTGATGATTTTGATAATCAAATGGTTTTGATTATTTTAAGGACATTGATGAATTTAAACATTTTGATGAATTTAATGAATTTGACGAATTTGATGAATTTGATGATTTGAAGGACTTTTTGTCAAAAACCACCTAATATAATTGACATTATTGGTTTAACTACCTTTTTTATTTTTTTTAATATAAATGCTTTATATATGTAATACTGCTAATTTTCACTACCAATGGGCAGTTTTCTGGCCAAAATGAGAGGTTTTTTGGCAAAAAGGGAGTGGTTTTCCGGCAAAAAAATGGTGGTTTTTCGGCCAAAAACCACCCTTTGGTAGTGAAACCTACTGGTAATGCATATATAAGGTAGTTAAAATGAAAAAAAATAGAAAAGGTAGTTAAACCAATAAAGTCCATTATATTAGGTAGTTATTGACAAATTATCCTGATTTGAAGTATATTGTCTTATCTTTGAATTTGAAGTTTAGTTTTAATTGGGTTGAGTAGCCTAGGGGACGGCGTCCCGAAGGTAACGAACATGCACTCTGAGGGGTCAGGGGACATCATGTTGGGTGTTACCCTGCATTGGAGATACCTAAGACTTGTTGTCGTCCGAGAGGTTGGGAGATGCTGTGTGCATTGTCCCGCATCGAGAGTTTGGCCATTCTTAGACACAGACGGTAGGGAACGTAACCCATAGGCCGTTCTAGAGGTTGCGACCTGCCATTTCTTGAGGAAGTGGGATGCGGGTCACGAGCGTTCACTATCTCTATGTTAAATTGCTTATTTTCAAATTGATGGTGTTTTTACGATTCCTTTGTTGATGATCGTTTAAAATTCTTTATTTTAAACTTTTGAACTATCCTTCTTAGTACGTTACTTTTTTTTTGGTCGGAAGGAACTATATTAATTAACTACATAAACTATCACAACGATTGTTAGTTAAAACTGTTTGATCAAGTCTGTTGGCTTCTAAAGCCCCACACAAAATATCCAAAAGTAAAGGTACGTTTAGTTTACAACCATTTCCTAGAAAAATAGAGGAGAACACTGTGACACCAAAATTACAAACAAAATATTGTTCCCTCGTCCACCTAGCTAGCTTGTCCGCATCCTCCAACCAGCTCCTTCCAACCTTGGCTATCTCCCATGCTCTTTTCCTCCCTGGGTGGTCCTTGCACATGGTAGCCAAATTGCAGTTCCAATATTTAATCACAGGAAGGTGCATGAGTGATATGGTCCACTGCTATTTTGGAGTCAGAAAAAACATGAACATTACACATATTTTGTTCCACTATCCAATCTGAGGCCTCATGGATGGATGAAATTCAGCAGTAGTAGCATCATTACTTCTCATTTTTTGTAAAAAGCTATTTGACACTGGTTTTGGCTATTTCTCATAATCCCCCTATTCCTACTTGTAAAGTTTTGGGGCAGAAGGAAGCGTCCACTTTGATCATACAGTGGTTGGGGTGTATTTCTAGACTGTCTGTCATGAGGGTTTCTTTCCCTTGGTTTTTGTTTGCTTTCACAAGGTCAGTTGTGAGGCGCAAGATTTGGTGGTAAACCTGTTGTGCCTGAATGTTCTTTTGTTGAAAGACCCAAGTATTCCTTTTCTTCTAGATTTCCCAGCAACCTATCCAAACTTAGTGTTCCAAGTTACCTCAGTGTCATCTTGATCATTGAATAGGTTATTAATGATCCATGTTTCATAACTATCTATGTAGAACTGAGATGGTACGTGATTGAAGCATAGCCAAACTTCTTGAGCTATTGGACAGTGTCTCAGAACATGGTACCAGGTTTCAGGTATATTACTTTAAATCATGTTATTCGTAACCGTTGTGTGCCTTTGTGTTCTTTTGTTGCAGTTTGTGATGCCGTGCCTATTTGACAGTTGTTCTAACTTCATTTGAGTTTGCTATTTGTTTCCTAAATTGGTTTGGGATAACTACTAGTTACTACCCACTAATTGTGAAACTTTGTTGTATATATGTTGCACATGACGATGCAGTTTAGAGTTATTACGGTATGGACCGGGGTTGTTCGCTTTACCCGTGTGAGCAAGGAAGTCGTGCTAGTCATTGTGGACGAGCATTATGAGTCCAAGATTAGGACTGGTTATCTACTTGATCTCAAGTAGTTTATCTTGTTATGATGAGATGATATATCTTTTGGATAATAGTTTTCACCTTTTTGAATTATGGATCGGTTTTGAGATCTTTAAAATGATGATTAATTATGGTACGTTTTGGTTAGAGATGAGGGTATGGGATCTCATTTCTCATTTTATATCTATGTTGATTGGAAGATTTGACTACTTTTGAGGATGATGTTTATTATAGTTTAATTTCTACTCTTTAGAGTGGCATTCCCGTCTCGATGGTATTTCTGCTACCATTGAATTGTTCGTTATTTCATTTAACTAAGTCTTTCCATAGTTAGTATTTGACGGGATGTTGCAAAATTATCTTGGAAAATTTTAACTCACCCCTTAAATAAATGGGCCGAAATGATGGCGGAAGAAATACTTAAAGCAACAATCCTTCTTTGACTACCAACCAAAGCCAAATGACTCTCCGACATGAAAGCAATATTGCAAATGCGAGACTTAATCCGACGCGGGATCCGATGGAAAGTCGGGTCCGGGTCGGATATATTATTCTGGCTTGATAACTGGTGTGCTCAAACCATTCTCATCGAAATACTTAACATAGAAGCCTCCACGATTCCTAACTTAGACCTCAACGTTAAGGATGTCATTCTACCAGATATGACATGGAACTCTGCATTGTTGAGGACTCTCCTTCCCCTTAAATCTGCTCTAAAATAGAAGGGATTTCGCTCCCGTCAAATCCTCAGAAAGACACCCCGTGTTGGGGTCTTACTTCCTCGGGGAATTTCACAGTTAAGTCTGCCACATGGCTAGCCCATAACCGAACCTTCTTGCAATCTAAAAAATGGAGGTATGCTTGGATATGGAACATTGACATTCATCCGAAAATAAAAGTCTTCATTTGGCAGCTCCTTCAGAATGGATTACCCACATGGGATAATCTCGTACGTAGAAAGCTTCAAGTCCCTTTTGAATGCCCCCTCTGTAGTACATCGACAAAAACCATAAACCAATTACTTATATCTTGTCCTCAGACCCGTACTCAATGGCATTATAACATGATTAGAAAAGTCCCGGGAACAACAATCCCAGACGCCCCTCTCCATAACGTTTTCATTTTAATTAAAGACCTCAGCAAACAGACCCTGGCCAAATTCTTTTTGCTCCTGTGGAGCCTATGGAAGGAAAGGAATTCAATCGTCTTCCAAAATGAAAATTACCATATTAATCGCATTCTCTATAGAGCGAAATACTCTATGTCTGAATGGAATTTTGTGTAATTCTGTGGACACTAACTCTTCCTCCTACAACCCCAACCCTTAAAGGTTACCAAATACCATCCAAGTCTGCTGGAGACATCGGCCCCCAATGTAGTTAAAACTCAATGTTGATGGCTCCCTTAATCAAGCCCCCGCTGCTGCTGGCATTGTCCTTCGAACATTTAGTGGAAAAATTCTCAAAACCATGGCTTATAATCTTGGGACATCTTCCCCTCTAATTGACGACGCAAAAACCCTTCTTAATGGACCGATACAGGCCAAAAAAATGAAAATCAAAGCTCTCATAATAGAAGGAGACAACCTCATGGTCATCAATGTGCTACAAGGAAAATTCGAGACCCCCTGGTGTATTCAGACGCTTATAGATGATTGATAAGAGGTTTTTTAGCGTGTCGTTAAGGCACTAAGAACCACTTAGCAAACACAATTTATAAACCTAACTAGCAACTACTAAGCACGTAGTAACGGCAAGTCTAGGGTCGAACCACAAGGAAATCGGGATTGACTAAAGTCCACTGAGTCCAAAACTACCTAAGTGAGGGGTTTTAGGGGGTTTAAGATTGAGTAAGTAACCGACTAATTGACTAGCTAATGAATACCGACTAATAGGCAAAAAGGAGGATTAATATGATAAGGAAAACACTAGAGTTCGGGCTACTCGTATGAACATGGGCTAGACAACGATAATCAACGCTATGGTGATTCACAACGGAGTCAATATAAGGTTAAGTTCCCCTCTAATATACTTGAGTCCTCTCTCGAATGGTCCTCAAGAGTAATCGATTAATCAACCAACCAAATCCTCTTTCGAATGGTCTTTGGTCCGTTGATTAATAAATTCATTAAGATCGGAAAACCCCTAATAAAAGAATACCCTTAATTCCTACCCAATCCCTTGGTCTAGAAATCAAGTCGAAACATGGCAATGACAAAAGGGGTTAGAGTTCGATTAAGAACAATAAAGACCCTAAATGCCCTAGCATAAACGTGATCAAGATCTATCCTAGGGTGTCAAAACACCACATTCAATGCATAGACAAACAATTGAATCATAAAAAGCATAGATAATCTACATTAAGCCCTTAATTCATACTTTCGCCCAAACCCTAGATTAGAAATTACTCACTAATCATGGATTCTAAGCAATTGAAATTCAATAAAGTAAACATCATAAACAAAGCAATATGATTTAAGGAAAGAGATAGAAGAGAACTCACTTGAATTAATTGATGAATTTGATCTTCAATAATGAAACAAAGTAGTAAACTAGTGTTTGAGAGAGTTTTAGGGCTTAGAGAAAGTTAATTAGAAACTAAGTATGAAGTAGTATCGAAAACTAAGCTAAGAAACTAATTAATAAACCTCATTAATGTTTGACGGAAAAACGGGTCAAAGCCCGAAAGCAGGTCCACACGGTCGTGTCAAAATCGACACGACCGTGTAGACCTGTTACACAAATTCCTCAGCGCCCTTAAAAAGTTAATGCTTCCATGTAGAAACTACTACACGGTTGTGTCCAAATCTACACGACCGTGTAGCCTTGTCGTCCAAATCTTCACAAGTTGCTGATTGTGTCTTCAAAACACTACATGGTCGTGTCCAATGTGACACGACCGTGTAGACCTGATGCTCCAAATTTCCTCAAGGTGACCATACTCACTGCCAGCGTACCAAAATGGCTACACGGTCGTGTCCAAATTGACACGACCGTGTAGACCTGACGTTTAACACTTTTTGCTTGGCAGTTGCAAACTGCTTCCCCAAATGAAAAGCTACACGGTCGTGGCCAATTCCACACGATTGTGTAGACCTGCTTCAATGTCTTCTTCCATCCACAAGTCTCTAAGTATACGAAGTGCTCCAAATACCTGTTAGTTAGTCTGAAAATCATCCAAAACAACTAAACGAGTAGTGAAACAACCATTTAGCTCAAGGTAACCAAAACCATGCAATGCAAGACTAAAATGCTCTAAATCTATATGCATCGACACTAAAAATACAGCATGGATAAGCACAATAAAGTGCTTATCAAACTCCCCCAAGCTAGTCCAATTGCTTGTCCTCAAGCGAACAAACAATAGACATAGGAGAGAGTTCAATGACCCCCTAACAATGATACGCATGCCAAATGTATAACATAGACCCTCAAACGTTTCCAACATCAAATGCAAAACACTATCAAGCCTCAAAGTTTATGGCACAAGGAAAAGCAACCGATCTTACCACAAGTTCTCCCCCAAGCTTGGCTCAGTCATATAAATAGTAGCTCTCACTTTAGTCGTGCGCACTTCTCTCGTGTGTTTAAATATGTCAAATGAACGCTCAAGGCTCAATTCCATCGACTATATCCTACCATAAGCTTGCATAAGGACCAAAGTTTGCATCAAGAATCAAGAGGACTTAGTAAAGGTTGTAATGTAGGCTTAAGGTGAGGGTGTGGTAGCATTTGGGATCGTGGTGTTAAAGAGGGAAAAGTGAAACTTCCAACTCAGAACCGTTCTAAGAGATTCAAAACCAACCCTACTCAATTGTAAACACTCAACACAACCTATTTCAAGCACTCCTTAAATTATAGCATCCCAATCTCTTTTATTGCAAATTTTGAACACATCACCAATCCTTTTTCTTTGATTTTTCATTCTTTTGCATCAAGGATTCTTTTTTTCTTTTTTTTTTTTTTTTTTTTGGATTGTGGTGATTAACGATGGAAGGAGAAAATAGGAACTCCAATAGTATGGGAAGGAGGCGAACTCAAATAGCACATGAGTTCTAGCTAAAACAAAGCCGAACAAATCACAACAAGTCACAACAAGCCGAACTCCAACACCAAGTCATCTCTCATGACACCCATCAACATTTAATTCCTCATCTAAGTAGCTTCACAATCCCCTAGGTAAGGAAATGAGTAATAGGCTAAAGATGTGGTTAACAAAGAAAACAGGCTTAGGCTCACAGGGGCTTCAAAGAAGGATAAGTAGGTGTGGGTGGCCTTTGGCAATGTAGCTCAAGTAACAAGAAAGCCTCAATCATATTCAACATGCACACAAGTCAAGCAACTTCAAGGAGAATCAATGCAAGTTCTAGAGGATATTCATCAAGGAAGAGCAACACACAACAAGCAGATAAGACTGAAAAGATGTCAGTCTATAAGGCTATAAAACATGCTCTCACAAAGGACAAAGCTACCAACATTAGTCGAGCCGTACAAGAGGGAGACCAATCATACCACAACTCGACAATTCCTTGGCCTACTAGAGACTATCAAAGCATTTCCTTTTTTTTATTAATGTTTTCATGTCGTCAAAAAGAACACATGCGTATCAATGGCAGGGTCCAGTCCTAATTGCAATCTATATGCTCATGCAATGCTAGAGAAATAAACTACATGCACCCTAAACATGATTCTAAAAATGCAATTAATGAAAGCTATATATACATCCTCCCCCAAGCTGAAAAGTCTAATGAAGTCATAAGCAAGGGGGGAAAGAATCCCTACTCACTGGTCGGGAGGGGGGTGGGAGCTAGAGCTACCGGGGTACCAACCACTATGCCTACCCCAGTCCTGCAGATCAGAGCGAAGTCCTCGGAACTCTGAGGTCATCGCAGAGACACTGTCCTGCAAGGACAGGTAGTACTGCTGGGTGGTGGTCTGGGACTCCCGTAGAGAATGGACCTCTGTCCTGAGGGACTGAAAGTCCGTACGTAAACCGCCCATCCCCTGCTGGAGGTCAGTCAGCTGCTGCTCCATAGAAACAGACGGCCCATGTGGGGCCTGAGCACCATGTGCTCTCTCCTGCTTCTTCTCCTTCTTCTCCTCTTCTATCAACTTCCATCTCGTCCTCACCACCCTCTATACCCTGTGGAGGCCACTCATAGTCAGGCTCAAAAATCCAGTTTGCCTGATCATAGATGGGGGTTTTGGAAGGATCCGGAAGGATAGCATAGTTGTGATGATTGACCTTCCAGATGTACCCTCCATTCGGGCCATTTGAAGAGATCCACCCCATAGTCTGAAATGAACTGAGGTCAAGCAAAGTGGATCCTGGGACAGGCTGAAAACCTGCACAATCAATGCCAAGGGAAAGGGCAAGCACAATAATCATCCCCCCCCACCAATATGTCGCCGGACCCCCTCCGGGCTACATCCTCAAGATGCTCCATCAGCCAAGCCCCTAGGTTCAGTCTCGTGTCACCAACAGTCATGTGCCAGTGGAAGTATAGCTCACGTCCAGTCACTACACCCATGCTATCCCCCCTGGCAAAAATGGTGGTGCTAATCACCCTATGGGACACCCTAAATCCCGGAATCACAACGTGGGAGGCCTTGGATTTGCTAGGGATGTAAGGAGAACGGGCAGTCAACTATTGCCAAAAGAACTGCTTGTTATAGGAAGACACCCATGCACTCTTGGGACCTACTACCCCACCCTTAGGCCATCCAAATGCGTCATTTACGGCCCCTATGTTCATGGTATGGGTCCGGTCAAGGAGGTTGAATGTCATGGTCCTAGGGTTTCGGCTCCCTTCCGCTCTACGGACGGAAAGGGTGGAGAGGAACTCCAAGGTGAGATTCTTGTATATGTAGGCGTGTAAGTTGAGCCAATTCGACCACCCAACCCCATAGAATAGTTGTTGAACGTCACCTTGAACCCATAGGGCCGCGGTGGCGTTCGCATCATAAAACTTGGCTGGGCGAATAATCCTCCTAGAAAGTCTCATGAAATCTCGGAGGTGGTCGGGGTTCGTGAAGTTAATCCCGAGGGTGTAAATTTGTGGGGGATGAATGGGGGGTGGAGGTGGTGGTGGTGATTGATTGCGGAGATTTGAGGTGCTAGTTTGTCTGGCCGGGTTCCTACGGCTACTAGAGGCCATTATAACAATGGAATGTCAAGAAATGATCACACAAATCACAACAAATCTCAACAAGTCTCGACAAACCCCTACAACTCACAACAAGCACAAGAACAAGCCACAATAAGATGAATCTCAACCAGGTTCGGGATTTGGTTTAGGAAATGGTGGATTTTGAGGGGCCTTTTGAAAGTTGGATCTTTGATGGGGGGCTTGGTAAGTGTTAGAGTTTTGAGAGGAAGATCCACCTTGATTGTGGCTTTGAGTAAAACCTTGTTGAGGTGGATTCCAACCTTATTGAGGTTGGTTGTAACCCTCTGCTTAGCTTTATTGTGTTACATGAGAAGGAGAGCTCACGGTTCACCCATCTTACCTTTAGATCCGGAAATCAATCGCACCTTGCGAAAGCTTCGGGGAGGTTTGGAACGGTTGACTTTGAGTTCTGCGCCAGCTTCACCAATCTCAAGTTCTACAAGTGAAAGTGAATAAGACATGGGTGAGGAAAATGGAAAACTTTTCAGGGATTTCGGAAATCCGGGATCCTATGTTTTACAGGGTGGAATTCGACTCCCCACAAACACTTCAAATTTCATCATTCACCCTCAATTCACACGGATGGTGAAAGCAGAGCAATTTTGTGGAGGGTCGGATGAGGATCCCCTTGATCATCTTGATCGATTTATGGAGATTTGTGCTATGATAACAACAAATGATGTCGCTCTAGACTACATCAAGATGCATCTCTTCCGGTCTTCTCTTTCCGGAAAGGCAAAGTCTTGGCTCAAGGGGTTGCCTGCTAACTCCCTCACTACATGGGAGCAGGTCACATTAGCTTTCCTGAAGAAGTATTTCCCAGAGTCAAAGACCGCAGATATTATGACGCAAATCTCCACTTTTGAGCAGGATTGTGATGAGACACTTGCGGAGGCGTGGGAAAGGTTTAGGGAATTGACTCGTTCGTGCCTTCACCATGAGTTCAATCAAAACCTACTGATGAGGTTTTTAGCGTGTCGTTAAGGCACTAAGAACCACTTACCAAACACAATTTATAAACCTAACTAGCAACTACTAAGCACGTAGTAACGGCAAGTCTAGGGTCGAACCACAAGGAAATCGGGATTGACTAAAGTCCACTGAGTCCAAAACTACCTAAGTGAGGGGTTTTAGGGGGTTTAAGATTGAGTAAGTAACCGACTAATTGACTAGCTAATGAATACCGACTAATAGGCAAAAAGGAGGATTAATATGATAAGGAAAACACTAGAGTTCGGGCTACTCGTATGAACATGGGCTAGACAACGATAATCAACGCTATGGTGATTCACAACGGAGTCAATATAAGGTTAAGTTCCCCTCTAATATACTTGAGTCCTCTCTCGAATGGTCCTCAAGAGTAATCGATTAATCAACCAACCAAATCCTCTTTCGAATGGTCTTTGGTCCGTTGATTAATAAATTCATTAAGATCGGAAAACCCCTAATAAAAGGATACCCTTAATTCCTACCCAATCCCTTGGTCTAGAAATCAAGTCGAAACATGGGAATGACAAAAGGGGTTAGAGTTCGATTAAGAACAATAAAGACCCTAAATGCCCTAGCATAAATGTGATCAAGATCTATCCTAGTGTGTCAAAATACCACATTCAATGCATAGACAAACAATTGAATCATAAAAAAGCATAGATAATCTACATTAAGCACTTAATTCATACTTTCGCCCAAACCCTAGATTAGAAATTATTCACTAATCATGGATTCTAAGCAATTGAAATTCAATAAAGTAAACATCATAAACAAAGTAATAAGATTTAACGAAAGAGATAGAAGAGAAATTACTTGAATTAATTGATGAATTAGATCTTCAATAATGAAACAAAGTAGTAAACTAGTGTTTGAGAGAGTTTTAGGGCTTAGAGAAAGTTAATTAGAAACTAAGTATGAAGTAGTATCGAAAACTAAGCTAAGAAACTAATTAATAAACCTCATTAATGTTTGACGGAAAAGCGGGTCAAAGCCCGAAAGCAAGTCCACACGGTCGTGTCAAAATCGACACGACCGTGTAGACCTGTTACAAAAATTCCTCAGCGCCCTTACAAAGTTACTGCTTCCATGTAGAAACTACTACACGGTCGTGTCCAAATCTACACGACCGTGTAGCCTTGTCGTCCAAATCTTCACAAGTTGCTGATTGTGTCTTCAAAACACTACACGGTCGTGTCCAATGTGACACGACCGTGTAGACCTGATGCTCCAAATTTCCTCAAGGTGACCATACTCACTGCCAGCGTACCAAAATGGCTACACGGTTGTGTCCAAATTGACACGACCGTGTATACCTGACGTTTAACACTTTTTGCTTGGCAGTTGCAAACTGCTTCCCCAAATGAAAAGCTACACGGTCGTGGCCAATTCCACACGATTGTGTAGACCTGCTTCAATGTCTTCTTCCATCCACAAGTCTCTAAGTATACGAAGTGCTCCAAATACCTGTTAGTTAGTCTGAAAATCATTCAAAACAACTAAACGAGTAGTGAAGCAACCATTTAGCTCAAGGTAACCAAAACCATGCAATGCAAGACTAAAATGCTCTAAAGCTATATGCATCGACACTAAAAATGCAGCATGGATAAGCACAATAAAGTCCTTATCAATGATATACGTCACCTACTCACATACTTTTATTCATTGTCAGTGCATTATAATTTCAGAGAAGCAAATTCGATCGCGGACTACCTTTCTAAGCAAGGACATCACCTTACTGCAAAAAGCCAGACGCTTTATGTTCTTGAAAATCTTACGTTGTATCGTTTTTCTTTATTAGATAGCTTAGGGTTCACCCTTGAGATAAGGGTCTCATAAGTATTTCTTGTACCTTTAAAAAAATAATTAAACAAGCCTTCCTACATACAACCCTCGCTCTTTGTTTATAATCTCTCTATTATTCTATTATTTTGCTTCCCTTAGTTAGTGTATCGTGAGAGTTTTATTCGTATATTTGTATTACTTACCCTATTAGGATTCTTATACTCTATTGTGATTTTGTTTAGATTCATCTTGAGAGTAGCAAAATTTTTTTACAATGACCAAATATTTGCATTCTGAGACTCAATTCACCCTAAGTCTTGGCTGGATACTATAATTATGTTTCTCATCCAAGCAATTGGCTCGAGCTTTCTTTCTTCCTTGAGACATGTAATATATGGTATTAATGTGTCCAAGAACCCACTCAATTACTCAATTGAAAGTCTAAACTGATGGTTAAAGTTCAAGCATTAGTTTTTTTCCTCTATCATGCCCCCTCATACTAGAGTCTTTTCGGCTGGAGTTGAGGATGCAACACAGCTAGATCTCCTCATAATTAGGCTAAGTATTACACTTAGAAAGGAGGGGCGGATTAAATTTGGTGAACTCCTAGTGACACTAACTCTTCATACCATGTTAATGGTAGGATTGATTTTCTACTATATCAATATGTACCCCAAATATATCGTGCATATGGGAACAAAAAGGGCTTAATATAATGAAGGAGTAGCCTCAGCTTAAGATTTTTGTGTGGGCAAATCACAATTTCAGTGGGAGAAACCTTGAAGTTTAAAGACCAAAGGGAGACTTAAATACTTCATGTCGAGAATTGAAGATAAGTGCAAAGAGTCAATTTTGTATTTTGCATGACACCATTGAATAACTTGAATTAAAATTTTTGCAACTTGATAAGGGCATGTTCAATGACGTGATCGTTTTCTCATAGTTTAATTTTAAAATTTTTGCAACTTAATAAGGGCATGATAAATGGCAAGAACGTTATCTAGTAGTTTAATTTCTCTTATTGTCTAAGTTATATGTTTGAGATCTACACCACAACTTCAAGGAGGGTATTAAGTTATTATATGAAAATATTGTGATACCATGAAGATAATATCATATGTTACATTATTGTTTTACTAAGAGTCTATTACTAAGAGACGAAATGAAAGTTAATAAAATAATATTTGGATACATTTATCGAACGTAGGAGTCTATGTTTGAAATGTTGTTTTAATTTGGCTATGTATTTCCTTGTTTGCAACGTGAAGTCCTTCTCTTATGGCCGTATATTGGTGCATCAGCGAGTGATGGGTAAAATCTTGCTAGTTGATACCCCAAATCCATCTTCCTTCGCTACAGCTTCCAATCCCTCATAAACCTACATGGACTAAAAAATTTGAGAAGGAAGCGTCGACATATTTAATAGGCCTGAAGCAAGTATGAGGGGTTTATATAATGGAGATTATTAACCCCCATCTTGTCTACGGTATAGGGGTGGCTTGACATGATTTAAACAAAGCTCAGCTTAGGCCCTATTTCCCTCCAAATAATACTCTATGAGTTTCTCTACCTCTCCAAATATCTTCATCGTCATCTAAAGAACAAATGCTTCCATTCCCCATTCAATTCTCCTACTAGAAATTGACTACCCCCATTCCCAATCCCCCAAACACAGTTACTACTGGGTAAGCCTCACTCTTCTCCAATACACTTCCACGCATGAAAAATCTACACTTAAAAGTGGTCACCCGATCTTCATATTTTGAAAAGACACTAACGTTTGCAATCTCTCCTTGCCACATTTTCTACCCTTGCTTCGACATATATGTCTCATTAGGTCCCCCCCAATCTCTCCTTGCCACATTTTCTACCCTAGCTTGGACATATATGTCTCATTAGGTCCCCCCCAATCTTTTGGAATAACACTATCAAATTATGCTTTTTCCCCTAAATCATATCCCCCACAAAAAGTTGTTGCAAGTTCTATCTTGGCCATGAAGGTTATCTTTTGTGAGAATGGTAACTGCATGTATTGTGATGCAAGTATGGTAGAGAGGGTTGATTGGATAAGAAACAAGTTCCCTACATTAAAGAGAAATTTGATCTTTGTGCATGGTCCATGATAAATTGGACTTGACCTCCTGTAGGTCTTTTACCAGTTTCTTATATGATACTATTCACATAAGTTTTTTTCTCTACTATACTTAGGAAATATTGACAAGAATAATCCATACTATGCCCGTTCTGCAGACAATAATCCCAACAATGAGTTATTCTTATGTAATCCCAACTATTAAGGAAGTCCGCCACAAGAACACCCATATGATTTGCAACCTGTTAACAACGTAATTTTTATTTCTCCTTTATTTCTAGGCCCAAATAAAAAAGAAAAAAAAAATTATCTTCATTCTAGCTTCTTCTCTACTGCCACCAACCCACATCCTACAATTTTCCAGAAATTCCACTTAAATTCAACCCAATGAGAAACATGGAAAGAAAAAAAAAATCCAATAACATAAGCTAGGCTTTTGACATAACCATCAATAATCACATCACGAGTAAGCTCTGGATCAGGAGGTTCCACATCAACAAGCCAATGGTCGAAATCGCAACCTTTAAGCATAATCGTCTCCTTTCGGCGGTCTATTATTGTTCAAAGATGAGTCTGATAATCGAGTCGCGAAGCTTCAAACCGCAGTGATGCTACTCCTCCAACTCCGATTGTTGATCAATGATGTTGAATTGAATGACGATGTTAGGAGTTCTGGCGACACCGAGTTAGAAGAAAATGAAGATGAAGGAATGTTAGGTTTTGAGGAATGAAGAGAAGGTGAAGAAGAGCGATGGTCGATTAATGTTTCCACTAGTTTCTAAGACCAGATACTTTAGTTTGCTTTTAGTTAATTTTAGTTGTTCTTATTGATTTACTGCTGCAGATTGTAATTATTGTTCTTTAAATTGTAAGATGTCAGTAAATTTAAGGGGGTGGGGATAGCGGCCTGGGGGGGTCCGGTGGGGCTTTCGGCGGTTATGGGTGGTAGTGGGGTGAGGGAGGAAATGTGAAGGGGTGGATGTGGGGTGGGGAATTCGAAGTAGATAAGGGTGAGATTAAAAAAATAATAAAGATAAAATAATAATTTATTATAGCCAATGAAAACATGACACATGTCCTGTTAACCGGTTAAACAAGTTTCTTTTAGGTCACTGTGCATTTATAGCGGACTTCCCTAATAGTTGAGATTATACAGGAATAACTCATTGTTGGGATTATTCTCAGCGGAACGGGTATAGTTTGCATTATTCTAGTCAATTTTTCCCTATACTTATTGCTTATGCTAGTGAAAAATATTTAAACAAGGAAACACGTCGAACTATAATATACATAAATATGCTTATATATACAAACACACATATACATTCATAACTGCACACAAATTTACTATTAGTTTTCACATTGAATTCTTAACAAAATTCCAATCAGAGATATTAAAACTAAGGGCATATATATCTCGATTGAAACGATATGATATAATGGCCTCAAAATAATTGTTTTTGAACTTGTTGATAATCTGATAAATGTATTAGATCATTGATCACTAACGAGCACTTAGTGTTGTTATATCTTGCATTCCTGAGTATGTATTGGTAGATTGACTCAACTCTGTCGAAGTAATGTTATAATCTGAATCAGAATAAGCCGTTGATGGTAGTTCGGGTAGATTATTTGAGTGGCTATTGAGGATAGAAACTACATATGTCATTGTGGGCCTTTTGTCTACGCTTTTTTGGATGCATGCTAAACCAATATGGATACATCGTATTGCTTCCTCTGCCGAACATTTTCCGCTTAAGTTTGGTTCAACAAAAGCTAGAGGTTCCCTTGCATACCATAACCTCCAGGCCTACAAAAAGTTGATTAGTCTCTAAATCATTTCTACAAAGCACAATTTGGTAAAGGGAACTACATAAAGTAATATCTTTGCATTTTATAGTGGGTTATTTACCTCTTTCATATGGATGTTGTTATCCCTGATTGGCTTACCACTTACCATCTGGAGGACAAGGACTCCAAAACTATAAACATCTGATTTAACAGAAAACTCCCCACTTCTAACATATTCATGTGCGACACTGCAAAATTGTAGTAATAAATTTGAACTTATTTTCCAGTAAATTCTAAAAAAGCTTACTCTGTTCCAACAACTTTTGAGCTTGTATCTAGATCTTGGTTATCCTGAAAGAGTTTTGCCAAACCAAAATTCGATATCTTTGGATTCATGTCATGGTCTAACAAGATATTGCTAGGTTTGAGATCTCCATGTACAATCTTGTAGCGAGAATACTCATGATGATATAGCAAGCCTTTAGCAATTCCGTCTATGATCTTATATCTTGTTTCCCAACCCAAAATGGCTTGTTTTTTTGTATCTACACTTCAATAAATATTGTTACAAGCATTGTGAGGATATTATAAGATTCCAACAACTTAAGGATATGTATGTTCCATATTACCAAATAGGATCTTGTTTAAGTTTGAATTGGGCAAGAACTCATAAACAAGCAATTTTACTTCTTCTGTCGCACAATATCCCACGATATAACAAGATTTTTGTGTTGTAGATTTGATAGAAGAAAGACTTCATTCTTGATGTCTTGAATTTCTTTCTTTATTTCATATGAGAGCCTCTTTACTGCTATCTCCTCGTCATTCTGAAGCCTCCCCTGAAATTTAATTCAAACAAGTTAATTATATGATTAGACCGTTGTTTGGTGAATTGTGTCTCTTATAGGCCTCTGGCATAGAAGACTAATATAGATGAGAATAAATTCCTAAACCCCTCTGGAATTTACACTAGCTAAAAGTTACATTAACTTTGCGTAAGAAATAACTGATGTTTGTCAAACTTTATATAAATCACATATTTGTATATATAAATGGTGTGCAAAGGAATGCATCAATATTAATAATGTTTATAGTTGTTGCTTGTACCTTTTAATACAATCCACTTCAAGTGAATCTGCACAAACATCTGGGATAATTTTATGACATGGTTGTTTATGAAGAAGTTCTAATTTTATGGCCATGATGATGCTTCCACATCAATGATTACCTCTTTTTATTCATAAATTTTTATTAACATCAATTTTTTTAAAAAAACACATGGTATATTTTTAGGAAAATTACTTAAACATTATACCTAGACCTAAGCTCAAGAAGAAATAGGAGCTCGGTCCACATTAAATGGCTCGGGTGAGGAGAAGATGAAAAGAAGGATAATGATGTTATAAAGTATGGGCTCGGATGACCACCTTGCTGCTAAGATGAGCTAGGCCAATGCTTGGGCGAGTAGTTAGGTGGCTCATACAACTCCTTTGCAACACACAATTTGTTTCAGATGTGTACTCTTATGTGGGTTTTGCTTGGGATTTCGAGGGGCCTCTTGTAGGAGTGTATAGGCGTATAAAAGGCCATAAAAATCATAAGAAGATATGTGATCACTACTAAAAAAATGGTCTTTAGTATCGGAAAATTTTCGATACTAAAGGCCTTTTTTCCGATACTCAAGGTCTTTAGTATCGGAAATAATTTCCGATACTCAACTGATACTAGTACTCCTGTGGCTAAAGGGTCGGTATCGGTTATTTTTTCCGATACTAAAGGGGGGTGGCTTTAGTATCGGAAAAGTCATTAGTATCGGAAAATTGTATCGGAAGATGTGATACAAATAATAAATTTATTAGCATCGGAATTAACTTCTAATACTAAAGATATTTATAGTATCAGAAAGTTTCGGATACTAAAGATGACATTAATATCGGATGTAAATTCCGATACTAAAGGTCACATTAGTATCGGAATTTTCTGATACTAAAGTGTTGAGAAAAAATAAAAAAATAATAATATTGTTATTATTTATTATTATTATTATTTATTCTTATTTTTTGTTATTATTATTATTATTATTATTTTTATTATTATTATTATTATTATTGTCATTGGCATCATCATCGTCATTGTCGTCATCATCATCATCATCACCACCACCATCACCACTACCACCATCATCACCACCACCACACCCACCACCATCAGTACCATCCACCCACCACCACCACCAGTACCATCCACCTACCACGACCACCACCCACTGCACACCACGACCGCGGCCACAGCTGCCCAGACCAGCCACCAGACCCACCCCACCACGACCCAACCCAACCCAACCCAATCCACCGGAAGCATACACCTACAAACACCAAAAACAACCAAAATTAGTATCAAAATTCCAGAAAAAAACCAGGAAAATGAAAAAAAAATCAGAAAAATATGAACTAAAATGAACACATGTAAATCACCTGAAATCTACACTTGTAAACACTAAAAATATAACCAAAATTAGAATAATAAATTCCAGAAAAATCTCACCCAGAAATAGAACAAATTCAACCAAAAAAACCCAGAAATTTTACCAAGAATTAGAACAAGTTATTTTACCTAGAAATTCGAACCAATCAAACCTAGAAATTCAATCCTAAAAAACGAAATTCAAACCACCCCCTCTCAAACCACCCCTTCAAACCACCCTACAAACCACCCATCAAACCAAAAAAAGCCAAATTGAACCAAAAAGTGAACCTAATTTCGAACCCTAGCCGAATTTCAACCCAAAAACCAAGACATTTTCTGGAAAATTCGAACCAAAACCCCAAATTTAACCCCTAAAAAACCTCAATTTCTACCCAAAAAAACCCTAAGTAACCCGAAATAACCCATTTTGACCAGAAAAAACGAATCAAATCACAAATTTCAACCAAAAAAAATCGCAAAACAAACCAAAGAAAATCGAATTTCCCTTCTCGAAAACCCCAAATTTTCGTATAAAAATACCCCAATGTGAACCCCAAAACCCCATATCTAAACCTTAAAATTCGAGACAACAAACACCAGATCTAAAAGAAAAAGATTGAGAAAATGAACACCAAAAACCAAAACAAAAGAAATTAAACCCAATATCCATACCCTAAAATCGAACAGAAGGTCGCTTGGACGGTAAGATGGGGTTTTGGTAGTGGCGGGGTTATCTTCGTGGTTGGGTTGGGGATCTGATTGAGTGGTGATGATAATAAGGAAGTGAGAGGAGAGGAGAAGAGAGGAGAGAATCTGAGTGCCATCTAATTTCTAAGAGGAGAGAGTTAGGAATGAGGGGGCGGTAAATGAAATTTTGGAAGTGAAAATAAAGTGCTAGTGCGGGATCATTTCAAAATTTTCGTAATTTCTTTTAGTATCGGAAAAAATTTATCCGAAACTAAAGAGGGTCTTTAGTATCGGAAATATTTCCGATACTAAAAAGGGTGAGTATCACTTATTACGATTTATTAATTATTAAATATTAGATATTAATTATTAATCATTAATTATTCAGTTCAATTAAAATAAATTGTCAATAATTAATAATCTATAATTTATAATAGTTAATTATTAAACATTAACAACTAATAGTAGTTAAATATTAATTATTGCTTTTAGTATCGGAAAGTTCCGAGACTAATAAAATATTTTAGAATCCGAAATATATTTCTGATACTAAAAAGGCGAGTATTTGTATCGGAAAATAAACACTGATACTATGATTAGGTATGAAATAGTGTCTGAAAATATTTATCTGATACTAATGAAACACTATAGTATCGGAAAATAATTTCTAATACTATAATACTCTTTGGTATCAGATAAAATCCGATACCATTATATCATTAGTATCGGATCGAAAATTTTCCGATACTAAAATGATGTCATATGATGATTTTTAATACATAGTAAATAGAATTGTGTCGGAAATTAATATCTGATACTAAAGTGTGCCTTTAGTATTGGTTATGTTTTCCGATACTAGATTTTCTAATACTAAAAACCCTTTTTTTTAGTAGTGGACGAAGATTGTGTAGCCTCCAAAAACTTCATTTGGTGAGAAAGCTAAGAGGGAGAATCACCATTGTTTGAGAGGGAAACTCAGAGCTAGAGAACTAGTAGAGAGCCCAATATCCTGAGGTTGAGAGGGCAAACAGCGAAAGTGCTTAGAGAGTGCTAAAAGAGTGTTTGCAACCTATTGGTGTATATAATTGTTGAATTACGTATTATTGTGAAGTACTTTGTGTTGTGTTGTTGTTACTTTTCTTAATCACCTTATTTCTTCTTTTGCTCTAATTTTGCTCCCAATCTTCATAACATAAACTTATCAATTAAAAGTTACGGAATTGGCCACCGACTTTTCAGTATTCGCTAAGGATTAGGCTGGTGCCAATACCAACCCAAAGCCAATAGTGGACGTATTCGATCATAAGTTGTTTTTATGAAAAAAGTTTCACTTAGACAAATTTATTCTATGAAGGAGGTGTATAAGAAGTTTTTGGGTTTCGAGAATGAACTAGACTGGTGAAAGCCGGTAATGGAATGAAGTTTTGATCCTAAACACAAATTTGGTAAATGTGTCGCAAAAGGTCGCACAAAACAAATTCCAAGTGGTGCAAATTTAATATTTGCCTAAAATGCGCGCGTTAATATGTGATTGCGCGAAGAAACTCATTTATCTTTTTTAATAGTGTCATTGCAACAACACTTGTCTAAAGAGTTGGATAAGTATCTCAACTAATGTTGTTCTTTATTTGGGTGTGATTAGATGAATTAATTGAAGATAGAATGTACGAAAATTTAAAATTAAAGTAAAGCTATCAGTTGTGACATGACTGCTCTTAATTATTTGGTCTTCGAAAAGCAAGAATAAAGCCTTGTGGAACAATAAGTTTCCAAGTACAGATCATACTCTTAAGGCTGTGAAAATAACATATGTGGATAGAACATATATCAATTTGCCTAGGAAATTATGCAATACGCATAGAAATTGGTGGTTTACAAATGTTAGCCTGCGGCGGAATTAGCTTGGGTTTTTTGGAAATCCCTTGCTTAAGGTTCTTTGTGAAAGGTTTGCCTGAAATGCTAGAGTTTGTAAGGATGCAAAATATTTATTTTGGATGTAAAATCTTTCATCTTACTAATTACTATTTATATATTATGCATATTAAATGGAGAGTAGAGCTCAAGTTAGAATATTCTGTATACAAGAATTAAGCATGCTAATCGTGAAATATTAATTCACTCTAGCGATAAATGTAATCCTTCTTTCTTTAACTTAACCTTTTATGAAACAGTTACGTTTTGACGAAATATATATGTTACTTATCTCCGGTACTTATACTCCCGCAGGATGATAAATGATATATTTTGGCTAAAATGGATTACTATTTAACGTTTTATAGACATTGTCATGTAAGGACTTTTTCTCATTGGAATCAAACAACCTATGTAGATACGAAATCAGTACATCTAAACCAAACTCTATTAAGAACTCCTTTTATGCAAATACATAATATGAGCTAAACTTACCTTGTACATGACACCATAACAATCTTCTTCAAGTATATTAACCGTAGAGAAGTTGTTTGTTGCATCCTTTAGAGTATTGATATCAAATTGCAATGATTCCATGGTTATAATATCATCTGCAATTGCATTCCACAGGTTTGCGAAGCACATTTATTTGGCAAGCATCATATTTATCACTATATTAATAATAAGAGTGTCAAATTAATTCCAACATATACACTAAGCTAGTAATGGGATCCAGGGCTTCACCAAATGCATGTACAGAAGTGATTCCCTACCCACTAAACTACTAATTGTTTAAAAAGTCCTAATTGTAGCAATATACCACCACGCTAGAATTCTTACATATACTATATGATTGTGAACCAGCCATCCATCTCATACTACATCCCCATGAATACTTTAATCTCTGTTCAAAAGTTGTAAGTAAATGCAGAGCAAGATCCCAGAAGTTCCAAGACATTAAGATCAAATTGTAGGCGTAAATGTAATAAGATTACAGATACCATGACATGTAAGAACATTGAAGACACATTGAAGACACATTGAATGTAACTACTAATTTTCTCTCATATCCTAAATACTTTTTGCATGGTTACATTGAGGATTGTAATAGACGCTTTCATGATTCTCCGATGTAATTTATGTACTAAAATTTATGTAATTTATGACGCTCTAATCATTATAGAATCTAAAACATTGTTCTTAGTACATTATATATAGACATCGAGAAATAGTTGGCCACAAATGATTTTGGTACTCAAGGCTTAAAGCCCTTAACTTTAACCACTGATTTCCAAAATGGCCTCCGATTTTTAATTAAGAAAATACCATTTTCTATGTCCATACAAAACTATTGTGTCATCTAATGGGTTTACTAAGATATAGGTGCATAAACTAATGCCCAGATTTGACAATAAATCTCAATTGGCTCATGTATTGTTTCGAAACATAGGGATAAATTTCATCTTCCATCGCTATTATTCTCATTCATTCCGTTACAAGTGTATTGGGATTAATATATCTTGTATATCTTGTATATACTAGGCTTTATATTAGGCGTAATGTTTCCTTAGTTTCCTCTATCTTGGGCTAAGCTTAAGCATGTAATTAAGCCCACTTAGTAGTGTTTAGTGTGTATATATTAAACGCTTATCAGTTAATGAAGGCAAGGCAAGATATTTTCCTTCACATGGTATCAGACTTTCTTAAACTCTGCTGCTAGGTTTCTTCTTTGGCGGAGTGCCCTTGTGCCCTAGTGGCCGTTTCTACTCTCCGTCATCATGTCCGGCAGTGACAAATCTCCTAAACTTGATCCTTCTTCTCCGTTTTATCTTGGGATGCAAGATAATCCAGGTAATATTGTTACTAATGTGATTTTTAAAGGAAATAATTATGAAGAATGGTCGCGTTCGATGCGTCTTTCCCTCAAGTCTCGTCGGAAATTCGGGTTCATTGAAGGCACCATCAACAGACCGACAGACAAAGGGAAGCTTGAGGATTGGTATTGCGTACAATCAACCCTCGTTCAATGGATACTTCACACCATTGATCCCTCCATCCGAAAAACTATTCCTTTCTTTGAGGAGGTTAAGCCCTTGTGGGACGTTTTGAAAGCTCGGTTTCGAGTCGGCAATGGTCCACGCAAACAATACATCAAGGCTGCTCTGGCAGCGTGTAAGCAGACGAAGACCATGCTTGTGGCTGAGTACTTTGGTCTCCTTCAACCCTTGTGGGATGAGTTGGCCACATATTATCCTCTTCCGACTTGTAAGTGCGGGAATTGCACTTGTCAGATTGGGGAGTTATATCAACAGCGTCTTGATGAAGATCGTATGCACGATTTTCTTTTCGGCATTAATCACGAGCTCTATGGGCATGTTCGTTCAACTTTGTTGGCCCAAGATCCTTTACCCACTCTTGATAGGGCTTACCAAACTCTTCTTCAGGAAGAAAATTTACGTTCTTCAACTCGGCAAGTCCATGAGAATTCTGAAATTATGGCTTTCGCAGTGAATCCTACGACTCGAGGTAAATCACGTTCTGATTTTCGTGATAATACTGATCTTGTTTGCACTTATTGTCATAAAGGTGGGCATGAGGTGATTAATTGCTTTGCGAAACATGGTTATCCCGAGTGGTGGGAAACCCGAAATCGCCGTGGGTCTGGACGCGGCCGTGGGTCTGCTGCGTCAGGGGCTGCTGCAGGCCGTGGGACTGATTCGCTGGGCACCGTGGCTGCTGCGTCCGGGTCTGCTGGCCCTCATAGGGGGCGTGGTGCTTCTGTTGCTGCTGTAGACAGTGGACACGCAGGGGCAGCAGCTAGTACTTCGTCCTCTTCGCAATTTATTACAACTGAACAGTGGCAGCAACTCATTTCAATGCTCGGCAACACCACGGTAAAAGCTCCTTCGGATGATCGTATGCTTGGTGAGTGCCCTATGCATCTTTGGCTTCTTGATTCTGGATGTTCGCACCATGTCACAGGAGATATTAGTGCTTTAATTAATTTCATTGATATACCACATTGCCCCGTTGGTCTTCCCGATGGCAAAAAGGCGATTGCTTCGAAGTGTGGTGATGTGGCTTTGGGTGTCGGATTGGTGTTAACCAATGTTCTCTATGTCCCTAAATTAAATTGCAATTTAATTTCTATCTCTCACCTTATTGATGATTTAAATTGTGTTGTACAATTCGCTAAAAATTTGTGCGTTATACAGGACCGCAACTCGAGGACGCTGATTGGAGTAGGTGAACAACGAGATGGACTCTACTACTTTCGCGGTATTCCGAAGATTACTACTTTGGCTGTTGACAGTTCGAGCTCGTTTGACTTGTGGCATCAACGGCTTGGCCATCCTTCTGCAAAAGTAGTTCAGTCTCTCCCTTTTGTACGTAAATTGAGTTGTGATTTGAATAATGCCTGCAACATTTGTCCTCAGGCTAAACAGACTAGAGAAAAATTTCCTGTTAGTGACAGTAGAGCTACTCGTTGTTTTGAGTTGATACATTGTGATCTTTCGGGACCTTATCATACTCCCTCCTCTTGTGGAGCGAGATATTTTTTGACTCTTGTGGATGATTTCTCTAGAGCTGTTTGGGTTTTCTTATTGCTTGATAAAACTGAAGTGCATAAAATGTTCTTGTTTTTCTTGGCTATGGTTGACCGTCAATTTGGGGTCAAGGTGAAGAAAGTGAGGAGCGATAATGGTACCGAATTTAATTGCATGAAGCCATTTTTCTTAGAGAATGGTATCCTGTTTCAGTCTTCTTGTGTAGGTACTCCTCAGCAGAATGGACGGGTAGAACGTAAGCATCGTCACATTTTGAATGTGGGACGTGCTCTACGTTTTGAGGGTTGTTTACCTATTTCTTTTTGGGGCGAATGTATTTTGGGTGCTGCTTACTTAATTAATCGCACTCCTTCTGCTTTGCTTGGTTTCAAAACACCTTATGAGACTCTATTTGGCACCCCCCCTTTTGCTCATTTGCGTGTTTTTGGGTGTTTGTGTTATGCTCACGATCAACGAAGTAAAGGGGACAAGTTTGCTAGCAGGAGTAGGCGATGTGTCTTTGTTGGTTATCCTAGTGATAAGAAGGGCTGGAAGTTATTTGATCTTGGTAAGGAGGAGTTTTTTATTTCTCGGGATGTCAAGTTCCATGAAAATGAATTTCCATATGCAGCTCCTTTGTCTGATAATGTAGATGTTGGGACTATGTCTGCTCCTGTTTTGGTTGGTGGAGAGGATGACTTTGCTTATGAGTTATTTGATGATATTGATACCCCTTTACATCCCTCCGCTCCTCATGATGATAATATTGTAAGTACTGAGGTGGTTGCTCCGGTGGTTGATTCGGGTGTTGATAATGACGGAGGCAGTGTCAGTGACAACCTTGCTGCTACTATGGTTGATTCAGGGGTTTCGGAGGCTTCTTCTCCTGTTTCCTCTCCTGAGTTGGTTGATCTGGGTCGTGGGAAGAGGCCTAAGACTACTTCCGTGAAATTGCGGGGTTTTGTTCTTAATACCGTGCGAAAGTTGAGTCCATCCTCCTCTTCTAGTTCATCTGCTCCACATCGCTCCTCAGGTATGTCCTATCCTATAGCACATTTTGTGAATTGTGACCGATTTTCTGTGGGACATAGAAATTTTCTTGCAGCTGTTTCTGCAGGTAGTGAACCACGCTCCTTTAAAGAAGCTATGAAAGACCCAGGCTGGCAAGAAGCCATGCAACGTGAGATTCAAGCTTTGGAAGATAATGGCACTTGGAGCATGGAATCTCTCCCTCCTGGGAAGCGTGCTCTGGGTAGTCGTTGGGTGTACAAAGTGAAATATAATTCAGATGGGAGCATTGAACGCCTCAAAGCCCGTCTTGTTGTGTTTGGGAACCATCAGGTAGCTGGCATTGATTACACTGATACCTTTGCTCCTGTTGCCAAGATGACCACTGTCCGTGCCTTTCTCGCTGTTGCCGCGGCTAAGAATTGGGAGCTACATCAAATGGATGTGCATAATGCTTTCTTGCACGAAGACCTTTCCGAGGAAGTCTACATGAAGTTGCCTCCAGGTTTTCGAGGTACTAAATCCAACCAGGTGTGTCGTTTACGGAAGTCCTTGTATGGGTTGAAGCAAGCTCCGCGTTGCTGGTTCGCCAAGCTTGCCCATTCTTTGAAGTCATATGGTTTTCAACAATCATACTCCGACTACTCATTGTTTACTCTTGTTCAGGGTAAGGTTCAGATTAATGTACTAGTTTATGTGGATGATTTGATTGTATCTGGGAACGATTCCGCTGCTCTGGTTGCTTTTAAGAAATATTTGTGCTCTTGTTTTCATATGAAAGACCTTGGGGTTCTTAAATACTTTCTTGGTATTGAGGTGGCTCGGAGTTCCGAGGGTCTTTTCCTATGTCAGCGCAAATATACTCTTGATATCATTTCTGAGGTGGGCTTGCTTGGAGCCAAACCTGCTACTTTCCCGATGGAACAAAATCATCAATTAGGACGTTCCACAAGTCCTGTGTTTGAACCTGTGGAGCGTTATAGACGCTTGGTTGGTCGTCTCATCTACCTCTCCTTCACTCGCCCGGATTTGGGTTATGATGTGCATGTCTTGTCCCAGTTCTTACATGCTCCTCGCCGTGATCATTGGGAGGCGGCCCTGCGAGTTGCTCGCTATTTGAAGCATAGCCCCGGACAAGGTATTCTGCTTCGTGCTGATTGTGATCTTCATTTATCTGGTTGGTGTGACTCTGATTGGGCGAGCTGCCCCCTTACCCGACGTTCTTTGTCTGGTTGGCTTGTCTTTCTTGGTCATTCTCCTATCTCTTGGAAAACGAAAAAGCAAGTTACAGTTTCGCGCTCTTCTGCAGAGGCTGAGTATAGGTCTATGGCGGCCTTGACTTGTGAACTTAAGTGGTTGAAGGGGCTTCTTAGTAGTCTTGGAGTACAACATCCTCGTGCTATGAACTTGTATTGTGATAGTCAGTCTGCTCTCTACCTTTCTCAAAATCCTGTGTTTCATGAACGTACAAAGCATATTGAGGTCGACTGTCATTTTCTCCGTGATGCTATCTTGGATGGTACGATACATCCGTCCCATGTGCCTACTCATGAGCAATTGGCGGATATTTTTACTAAGGCCTTAGGAAAACAACAGTTCGATTATCTTCTTCGCAAGTTGGGCATTTGTGATCTACATGCTCCAACTTGAGGGGAGGTATTGGGATTAATATATCTTGTATATCTTGTATATACTAGGCTTTATATTAGGCGTAATGTTTCCTTAGTTTCCTCTATCTTGGGCTAAGCTTAAGCATGTAATTAAGCCCACTTAGTAGTGTTTAGTGTGTATATATTAAACGCTTATCAGTTAATGAAGGCAAGGCAAGATATTTTCCTTCACAAAGTGACTTACCGCTAGAAGAAGGCGATTGAGTTTTCCTCTTAAACAAAAGAAAGCAGAAGCCAGCGAGAAGAAATGTTGCCACAACTGAAGGAAATGCAATTGCTATAGGCATGTACGATGATCCTCCATTGTTGTCTCTATTGGAACCTGTGGGCTTACATTGTAATTATATGGACCGATGAAACAACTCTTGCGGTGAGAACATCTTATTTGTTAGGTTTTTTTTTTTTTTTGAGATTGCATTTGTTTTAAAATAATAAAATTTATTTAGTTCAATAATAATTTATCTTTTAATTCACAAATAAACTTTTTCTTTCAGTTGTTATGAACTTCATTAAAATTTAAGATTACGTTGGTGAGAACATATATGTGAGGTAGCTAGAGCATGAGAGATGAAAGTAATGAGTGTCTAATGTGCCCAATTTTCATTTAAAGTAACACAAATTTATTTGTAAGAAAAAATTGACTCGAATAGTCCAAACTATGGCCGTTCCGACATAAATAATCCCAACTAAGGGTTATTCCTATATAATCCCAAATATTAGATGGATCCGCAACAAATACACCGTGACCTGAAGGAGACCTGTTTAACAGGTTAACATACCACATGTCACGTTTTAATTGGGTCTTTACAATTAATTTTATTTATTTCTATAAAAAAATTCCCACCCGCTTAACTCCTTCCTTCCCCATCACACCATTCCCAGCCACCACCCCTTCCCTCGCCATCACCCCCAGCCACCGCCCCTCCATTCGCCACCACCCCTTTCCTTGTTCACAAAACTCGCATCCCTCCTCCCCAGCCACCATCATAGATGACCATTGATGATGTAGGCGACCATTCTGCTATATCACCACCCATAAACCGAGTCCTTAATTCGGTACTTTTTTCAATGTTTTTCGTTGATTTTGTTTTTCCGGCCAATGATTAAACTTTGTACAGACAAGCATATGTCTAAATTATATCATGTTGAATAATGATCTTCTCTATGAGGCCTTTTTTTATCAAATTAGTATGTTGATTTTTTTTTTCGAATCGATATGGTCAATGATGCAATCAGTTTGATTAGTGTAAAACTTCAAATTAGATCTTAAAATTTGTTTTCTTTCAAAATTGATTTTGTCAATGACGCAACCAGTAAGACTGTGTGTAATTGTATGAAATTTCTAATGATAACAATCTCACTACTGCCTTCCTTATAAGACTTTTTCTTTAATCTTGAATTTTTTCTAAACTTAATGAGTTTTTCCGGAAAATTGAGGTCCTTTGATGATTTTAAATGCATAGTTCAGATGATAAACTCTGTGATTAATGTAAAGGTTAACAGTCTTTCTCTCTAGCTCACGACCTAATTTGATTTTTTATTTTTTAATTTCAGAATTTCTTTATCAGAGTTATTGATTTGAAGAATGAGTGAGTTGCGAAGATGAATAATGCTAATATTTCTAACACCTCTTGTATGAGAAGAGCTTAAGTTTAATTTTGAATTTAGGATCTTCACTAAGAAGATAAAACTTTGAATATCCACGTCTCTCAAGGAAACTAAACCCATAAATATTTCTCTACTGCTATATAATTTATTTACTCCCTACGATAGAAAATTGTAGAAATTGTAAGGTATTTTTGGGGTATTTTATGTGAAAGGCTAAATTAATAATATGTAGAGTAGAGTATTTTGGTAATAATAAGTTGTAGAGTAATTGAAGAATATATGTGCAAGTACTATATACTACACAAAATCACACAACATAACTATTATTACTCACTCACTCACATACATAAACACTCTTTGTTTTTCTCTCAAAGAGAAACTCATGGTTGGGTGCATTTTACAGCAAACATTACTATTTCTATTTATACTAGTTCATGAGCAATACATCATTTGATGCACCAAACTTCTACCAATCTGATTTTCAAAAATTCCCACTAAAGCATATACTCTTTGTCAAAGTTTTATGCCTATGCTTATAGGGGGTGGCAGTGGAAGACTTGAAAATTTTACCCACCTCTTATATGTAAGGGTGTAAAATTTTGAGTACTTTGGGACAATGAAGGAGGGAGTAGTCGGTGCATTTAACACTCCCCCTCACCGACTACTCTCTTTTAGAGTAAGTCTAGAGGTCATACCAAGCTGTCTTTGAAACTTTTCGAACTTTGGTCCTCCAAGACCTTTCGTGAAAATATCAGCAACTTGGTCATTTGTGTCTATTTGTTCAAGTTGAATTTCACCTCGTAAACCCTTCTCTCGGACAAAATGATAATGCACCTCCACATGTTTTGTCCTCGCATGAAAAACTGGAATTTCAGCTAAACGTATCGCTGACTGATTGTCACACGATAACTTGATTACACGATCCACTGGTTGATGTAGATCCTTCAATAACTGAGTCAGCCACACATACTCTTGTGTTGCCATAGCCGCTGCTTTATACTCTGCTTCAGTACTCGATAATAACACTGTTGATTGTCTCTTGCTACACCAAGAAACTACTCCTGAACCCAGATTGAACACATAGCCAGTAGTTGATCGACGAGTATCATGATCTCCAGCATAATCAGCATCACAATAACCAGCAACTTCAAGTTTACTATCATTGTGGTATAAAATACCATGGTCAATGCTTCCCTTGACATACCTCAAAATTCGCTTCACAGCTTCTAACTGAGGTTTCTTTGGATTCTGCATAAATCGGCTTATCACACTGACTGCATATGCAATATCCGGTCTAGTAAGTGTGAGATATATTAGACTTCCCACCAATTGTCTGTACATCGTCACATCTTCTAAATCCGTGCCTACTACCGAGCATAGCCTTGTACTAGCCTCCATTGGAGTTGAGACTGGCTTGCAATTGAGCATTCTGTAATTTTCCAAAAGATTTCGGGCATATTTCTGTTGGCATAGAAATATCCCATCCTCGGTTCACTTCACTTCGAGACCAAGAAAATTCTTCAATTCTCCGAGTTCTTTCATCTGAAATCGAACTGAGAGATTTGCTTTTGTTTGTTGAATCTCGACTTCATCATCTCCCGCGATGATAAGATCATCCACATAAACAAGTACAATTGCCAACTTTCCACCTTGAGCTTTCACAAATAAGCTCGAATCCGCTGGAGCGACAGAGTAACCACTTTATAGCAAGAACTCTGCAATCTTGCCATACCAAGTACCTGGTGCTTGCTTCATACCATAGAGTGCCTTCTTCAACTTGCATACATGGTGTGGATGAGATTGATTCTCGAACCCCTTAGGTTAATCCATGTATATATCTCTATCCAACTCTCCATGTGAAAATGCATTCTTGACATCCATTTGCCAGAGCTTCCAAGAGTTACTAGCTGCAAGTGCTAATAAAACACGCACTGTGGTGATCTTTGCAACTGGACTAAATGTTTCATCATAGTCCAGCCCGTACTGTTGAGAAAATCCTCGAACCACCAGTCGTGCCTTGTACCTTTCGATGGAACCGTCAGGTCTAGTCTTCACCTTTTATACCCATTTGCAGGAAATTGGTTGAACTTCATTAGGCTTTGGTACTAACTCCCAAGTCTCATTTTGGTGTAGAGCTTGGATTTCTTCTTCCATGGCCTTTCTCCATTCTTTGCTTCGAGCTGCTTCATCATAAGTACTTGGCTCTTTAACATCCTTGACTACAGCTGCATTCGCATACTTTGGATTTGGCTTCTAAGGCCTAGTGCTTTTGCGTAATGCTGGACGAGGTTCTTCTTCTTGAAGATCTTCTGTTTGACTTGGCCTTTCTTCTTCAGAACTCTTATGATATGCTCCAGTTTTCCATGGACTTTTCTCTTTCTGTGTTAGTGAAGTTTGAACTCTTGCATTTTCATCTTCTCCACCATCCTGACTAGACTGACCTTCATTTTTCTCTTCCATCTTCTCTTGAAGCTTCCCCTCGATCTCCTTCGAGTCTGGCAATAATAGGGCTTGTGGTGACCACCAAGATGATGCTTCATCAAACACCACATTTCGTGACACGTGGCACATATTAGTAGTTGGATCACAGCATCTCCAACCCTTTCTTTGATCATCGTATCCCACAAAGATACATCGAATCGCCTTTTTGTCAAACTTGCTACGGAGGTGTTCGGGAACGAACACATAACACACACATCTGAAAACTCGAAAATGACTAATAGCTGGCTTTATTTCCACAACTTCTCAAATGGTGAGACAAAGCCTAGTCTCGCCGGAGGTAGCCTGTTCATCACGTGTGTCGCCGTCTTCATACACTCGACCCAAAAACGTGGTGGCACATTCTTGGCATGTAGCATGCTTCTGCATATTTCGGCTAGGTGCCAATTCTTCCTCTCTGCTACTCCATTTTGCTGTGGTGTATTCGGACAAGTGAGTTGGCGTCGAATCTTGCAATCCCGCAAGTACTGGGAGAACTCCATAGATGTATACTCTCCTCCGTTGTCTGTTCGTAGACACTAAACTTTTCTTCCAACTTCATTTTCCACTGCTTCCTTGAACTGTTGGAACTTGACATATGCTTCTGATTTCTCCTTCATGAAATCAACCCATACATATCTTGAAAAATCATCAATGAAGGTGATCATATATCAAAGGCCACTTACTGAGTGTTGCTTTATTGGCCCAAATACATCTGAGTGAACAAGTTCCAAAGGTGCCTGAGACTTGAACTTTGAATCTTCATAAGGCCACTCATGTGCTTTGCCAAATTGACATCCAGCACAAACTATGTCTTCCTTGACATCCAACTCAGGAAGACCGTTGAGCATCGACTTCTTCATCATCACTTTGAGCTTTGTATAGCTCACTTGACCCAAGCGTGCATGCCACAAATCAGCTGTCTAATTCTTCCTTATCTTGTCTACATATGCCGACTAAGCAGACATAACATAGATTGATTCTAGACGTTGTCCCTCCAAGATTGGAGTTGATTTGTCTTCAATACTCTGATACACCTTCACATTACGGGGTCCAAAAACAACATAGTTTTCGGAAGCCGTTAATTGTGAAACTGACAACAAGTTCTTTGTTATACCAGGAACATGGTAGACATTATCCAGCTGAACTTGCTTGTTACTGAATCGCGAAGTCACCACCGCCTTGCCAATATGGGTAATTGGCAATTCTGAGTTGTTTGCTGTATTAAAAACTCTACCACGCTTGTACTCGGACATGCTAAAAAACTTCTCCTTGTCTCCAGTCATGTGATTGGAGCAACCTGAATCAATGATCCAATCATCCCTGTAACTGATCATTTTGTCATTGGTTGTAGCAAATGCAACTTTTTTGGCTCGGAGTTGCAATCTGATCTTCACCTTCTAGTTCGTCTTTCGAACTACACTCTTCAACTGCATAGGATGCTTGTAGATCCCATTCCTTCTCACTTCGGCTTTCATGGTCTGCCGATGTTGCAGCGTTTCCTTCTATTGACTTGGACCAGCATTCTCGAGCATAGTGTCCCTTCTTCTTGCAATTGTAACACATAACTTCTCGTCGTGCTTGAGATTTTTCGTTATTTTGATTTTGTTGTCGATCTCGAGCTCCCCCTCGATGGAAGCCTCCTCGTTGTCCTCTTTTGTAACCCCCTGGTTTTCTGTTTGATTTTCCAGGTTGATTACTGGACTCACCTGTCTTGTCATTACTCTTATTTGGCTTTTTGTTTTCAAATAGAGCTGTTTCTTCATCTTTGACAGAAACTCCAGACATTTGATTATCTACAGCCTCCTGGTTAGCCAAAATATTTTCAAACTCAATTAGAGTTGGTTGTTTGGCCCAACCTCGGATTGCCGTGACAAGATTGTTGAAGCTTGGCCTCAACCCGTGAATAATGATTCTTCTCATCCTTTCCTCCGTGATAGGATTTTCAGGATCCAACTTTGTGATTTGTTCACACAAAGCCTTAACCTTGGTAAAATATTAATTCACCGACAACTTATTCTGCTGGACCAACATTAGCTCGTTCTCGAGCAACTGGAGTTGAGCATCATTCTTCTTCGAGAACAACTCCGATAGGGTGTCCCACGCCTCCTTGGGTGTCTTTGCATCCTTGATACGGTATAACAACTTGTCCTTGATAGTTGCCGCCAACACGTACATCGCCTTCCCGGCCTTAATCTTCCACTTCTTTAACTCCTTAGCGTCGGTAGGTATTGTGGCATCACTATCACCGAATATACCCCAAAGATATTGACCCAACAAATAAAATTGCATACGTGTGCTCCACGTATTGTAATTATTATTGTTGAGTTTCTCGATATTACTAGAGGTACTAGCAATATCCGCCATTTGTGACTTGACTACGCCTCTCACGTACCAATCTTGGCCTCTCACCAAAAACTTCAATGGACAATCACCTCACAACGTGATTCACGATCACTAGTGTAGCCAAAAAATATTTTAACTACAAAATACCAGTCTCGGACTGATAATTTTGGCAAAGTGGGTCCCACAAACCGTTTGGCTCTGGTACCAACTGTAGGGTATTTTTGGGGTATTTTATGTGGAAGGATAAATTAATAATGTGTAGAGTAGAGTATTTTGGTAATAATAAGTTGTAGAGTAATTGAAGAATAGAAGTGCAAGTACTATATACTACACAAACTCACAAAACATAACTATTATTACTCACTCACTCACATACATAAACACTCTTTGTTTTTCTCTCAAAGAGAAACTCACGGCTGGGTGCATTTTACAGCAAACATTACTACTTCTATTTATACTAGTTCATGAGCAATACATCATTTAATGCACCAAACTTCTACCAATCTGATTTTCAACAATTTGCACTAAAGCATATACTCTTTGTCAAAGTTTTATGCCTATGCTTATAGGGGGTGGCAGTAGAAGACTTTAAAATTTTACCCACCTCTTAAATGTAAGGGTGTAAAATTTTGACTACTTTGGGACAATGAAGGAGGGAGTAGTCGATGCATTTAACAGAAATTGGTAGGTTGGGAAGATGGATGTTTGAGTTTAACTTGTTGGGGGTGCTTGTGTTCCGTGGTGAAGACTGGAGAGGTAGATGAGAGAGAATAGAGGAAGGCGTGGTCGTTTTAAAAGTGTCTGGCTGTGTTGCGGTTTCAGTAGTTAGGGTGGTGACTGGTGAGGAGGGTTCCCGGAGATGGAAAAGGAAGAGGAGTGACGAAGTGGTGATGGGTGGGATTTGGGGTGGGAATAGAAATTAAAAAGAAAAAGAAATTTTTTTATAAAATTACCTTATTAACAGGTAGCAAGTCACCTGGGGTGTTTGTGGCGGATCCATCTAATAGTTGGGATTATACAGGAATAACCCATAGTTGGGATTATTTATGGCGGAACTACCATAGTTTGGATTATTCCAGTCAATTTTTCTTATTTGTAAATACAAATTATTTCAGTTTCCTTATATTCCAACAGAGTTCGAGTTTTTTATTTCCCTTTCCCTTTCATATTACAAGAAGAAAAACCCAAAGGAAAAAGGGAAATGGGTGCGGGTAAGAGGAGAAACGGGAGGAGAAAGAAGGTGATATGTAGGAAAGAAAATGGGACATCATTGCCCTAAGAAAATTGATCCGTTTATAAAGTTACTAAATGGAAAAATAGGTGAAAACTTTTTTTAAAAAGATTTTCTTGTATGAAACATCGCATTTAAGAGTCTCACATTGATAAATTAGAGAGGCATTCACGTGATAAGGCTAATAGGGACTTCTCCTGTACTTCCATATGGTTATAAGGGAACCATATTTGTCCGTGTAAAGTAAACTCTCTCTTCACCTAATATATGAGTGATTCAGGCTCATATTTAGCAAGTTTTCTTGATCCTACCCTTCCAACCAAATACAGCCTTAGTTTGCTTGGGACTAAAACCTGTTGAAGTGACGTTTTACTCTTAGTAACTTGCCACTTTCAGGAGGCCTGATTGTTGAAGATGGTGGACCGGGTAAAGGTGGCAGACTTGTTGGACCGAATATCTTATCACTGTGAAATTTTTTGATAACATCGAACATGAAACTGCAACTAGGGAGGCGCGATGTTGTACTTGAGACTGAAAACCCGTTGCAGCATGCAATATTGTCGTATGCCTTTGTTAGGCACTTATGGCATTCTTCTGCATTTATGTCGGGAGTGCATTGAGCAAGTGAGTAAGGAGCCTGAATGTACCAACCTCCTGTGATGTTGTCCTCTCTCGTGGAGAAAAAACGTGGAGTCGCCAAAAACACGGAGCGATCACCAAACGCAGTTTCATTGATCAAATTTAAGACTATTTCTGATACATTGAATGGGCGACGATTAACATCTAGAGGTATCGAGGGGGGTAAAGGTGCACCTACTGGAGGCTGAAATGAAAAAGAAATAACGTGATTGACCGAGGGATCTTCTTCTACTTTGGAGAATATGTTGCGATTCGCATAACGTAGCATGCATTCATCCGCCCATATGATAACTTCCTTTCTATCAGCGCAATCTTCTCCAACGGCCTTTATGGCGTTACCAACGCATGACGAAAACTTTCTTGGTGTTAGATCACCTTTGCAAAGGTAAAGGCCATAGACTGTATTGTCTTTGTTATGGCCAAATGTGGAATTATAGAAGCTAGAATTGGTTGCGGTAGCTGCAAAAGTAAGGTGGCCGAGGACGATTTCGAGGTTTTGTTGGAAAGGTGTTGGGACACTTTGTCCATGTGTATTTTGATGATGACAAACTCAATTAGTTGATCTAACATGTTTGGTGAAGTTTTGTTGCAGATGCCTAAACGAAGTCTCGCAGAATCAATTGTCAAACGCTTTAGACTAAGGCCAATTTCCAAATATGTAAAAGTGTGTGTTCGTAAATGAAGGATCAAAGTGCTAAGGTGTAATATTAGAGATTGTAGGTATTTTATTTGAGACAGTAAAATAAATGCAATATATAATATAACACCTAAATAAAACGATTTGCGAAAACTTGAAAAGAAAAAGGGAAATCATTTTTTTGAAGATTGTTTTGTAGAAAATCTGGAAAATCTTTTTAGTGGAAAAGATAAGTTTTGGAATAAAAAGATTTTAGTAATATTCTGGTTTTAAGGAAAGAATTAGTCCACAAAATCAGTCCTAATCCTATTAGGAAACTAATATCTTAAAGGAGATAAAATCTTCTTTAAAGATAATTGTTTGCTTAGGATTAGGAAACAATCAAGATGAAAATTCTATCTTTCTAAAGCTGAAGAACTGATTTGAAAACGTGAGCCTCTATAAGAGCAAAAAGATCAGAAAATAAAAAGAAACGTTTTTCAGAAATCGTTTTAGAGAGCTATTTTCTGAAACATATCTTCAACCTCTCTGAGACCAGCACTGAGATCTGTGACAGAAAAACACATACTTAAGCTTCGATAATACCTCAAAACTGCTTAACCCAGAAGCACACAAAAAGAGGATTCAAATCTTTCTGTAATTTCATCTTTTATAGAGAGTGTTGAGTTGAGTTCCTAAGGGAATTAGACTTAATTAGGCAACACTTAGAGTTAAGTGTTGGGGGGCACTACTAGGGTTAGTAGTGAGGGAATCAAGTTGTATCAAGAGTTTGGTACTTTGGATTCAATTAATAAAAGAAAAGGTAGGGTGGACGTAGATCTCAGAGGTGAGATTGAACCACGGTAAAATTGCTTGTCTCGTCTCTTTATTACTGCCTATCTATTTACTATTCTAGAAATTCTTATCAAATTAACAATATTCATATACGCAACTCAAAAGCTCAGAGAATGTCTCTGAGAGCTCGAAAGAAAGTTCGATAAAATTTAGAAAATACCACACTCAATTCAACCCCCCCTTCTTGAGTGTCTCCTTGTGATCCAACAAAAGGACTATTGGGCAAGTATCTATCTTGAGTAATTGAACAGTTTGTGTTAGCCCAAAAATCTGATTCTTGTGATTGTACAAATTTCATGGATGGCATTAGAAGGAACAATAGCCAAAGCATGGTTAGTGTTGGAGAAAAATGTGACTTAATGCTTTGTCTAATGGTAATCATAATGACTTTTGATCGCATTTGCTATTCTCATGCTGTATTACATATGTTAGTTCAACAAAGTATGCTGACTATTGATGTAGTTGAGGTTAAAGAGGGAAACACGTTGTAGGCTACACTATGTTTCCTTGTGTTTTCTTATAGCAGGAATTGGTCCTATGGAATAATAAATGATAAATTTGACACAAGTTGTAGTTATATATGAACAACCTATTATGAAGTTGTTATGTAATAAATATATTTAATACATTGAGGACATACATAACGTTGCTACTTATTATCTTAGTCCCTTAACAACCTTCTTTCCTAAATGTACTATGCATTATTAACTTTTTTGGAGTCAAAGGTTTAAAACATTGATTGTGTATTCTTGATAATATAGAAAAATATACACTCATGTAAAATCTTGTTAGATACGTCTCTATATACATTTATATAAGGAAACTTTGCCAAAAACACAGTTCAAATGTTCATTTTTGTGAAAAAAAAAATATTTTAAAAAATTCGTTGCAATTTAAATTCAGTTTTTCTTTTGCATGAAGAAACCTTTTTTTCATTTTAGGCGTAGAATTGCATTTTTTTGGCGTTGACCCATGACCTTGCGGATATTATGTGAAATATACCCTAAAATAACGTGTTAGTGTTGTTAAATTGAGCTTTCTTAGGGTTTTTCCCATTTACTTACCTCGAAAACGCAGGAAAAATAGGGGTCATTATGAATGCTTTAAAAGATATTTTTATTGAAAAAATGAACATTAAATGTTTTTTTTTTTACAAATTTTCCGATATATAATATTAAATTTTTATAATTTTAATTGCTTATACGTAATTAAAAATATATTGGTTTTCAAGATGCGTCTTATAGATCATAAAAGTTCCTATAGTGCCTTATAAAAATGGACAAAATGTAACAATGTAAACTGAATATTGTTTAATTATTTATAAGCAAATAAAATAAACTACATGTTGTACTTGATATAATTTCGTTAATGTTCCCACAATATTATCGTACCCGAGGATGATTTAGAGAAATGTTAAGCATACTCAGGTGGTTATGATATATGCCCAAATTGAAGCTTATTTGAGGTATTTACAGATAGAACATTGCTGGCATAAACATAGAGGTACATGATTATATGACTAAATATGGTATCTTGAACATATCAAGAGAGATAAAAAAGTTTTGGAATGTAAGGCGTTCTTTAAGCTTTAAACTTCGCTATTCGTGATCTATCTCTTATACTATGCTGAGCGCACATATTTTTGTCGGATGGAGCAGCCCGGAGAAAGATTCAGCACAAATTTATTGGGAATCAGACGAGTTGTCGTTAAGGATGAGATGAAGGACTTCGCTCATGGTTGGACGACTTGAAGGATTATCTTGAACACATAAGAGCGCTACTTGAATACATCTCAGGACTTCGCCTCTTGGAAAGTTATTATTTAAGAATGGATCAACCAGTTTTATGACTCCAACCGTGTTCAAAAGCTCCAATGCCTGAAAAACGGTACACAACGATATGACTTACGACGTTATGGTTATCTTACTTTAAAATTATACTTCCTTTCTACTTGAACAGTTGGACCCATAGAACAGTTGCGCTATATACTGATTGATTTTTGTCATTATTGTTTTATTATATATAAAATGAAATGTTGTAGAGTAAATGTTGAGGATTAGTGTCTATTCTTATTTTTCAAACATTAATTTTTCATGTATTCTCTATTTTAAAATAATTTCCTTTCTCATATTTCGAGGCAATATCATACCAATTCACAATAATATTATTAACTCAAAAATTCACAAAAAGAATGTACTATAAGATTCGTATCAAAAAGCTCTTGAAAGTTATGTTTTTCTACAATAAGGTCTTGTTCACTTTATACCTTAAGATAATAATACTTATCGAAATTAAGTTTTGTACAATAAAAATAAGTTCAAATAAGAAAAATTAAATTTAATTCAACAAAAATAATTACAATTTATCAAAATCAGTAACTACAAAGAAAACAATATGAAATCAATAAAACTATGTCTCCATTTTAGCAAAAAATTTTATTTACTATAAATGAATCCATTTAAGTAAAAAATAAATTTAGTTGAGTTAAATAAGATGAACTGACTATTGCATTATACTTATTTCCCAATGTATGGATGCTCAAACTAATATCACAAAATACGAAACCGTTATTTTATCCCAGATGGAGGAAGTTATTTTCACCAATCCAAAATTATATTTTGATGATCATAGATATTTCTTGGCAAGTGCGCAAGTCACACATTTGCAAGTATTAAAAAAAAAGGAAGTATGAAATAAAAATAAAAAAAAACTTTAGAAGGTCTTACATGGCTTATAAGACCCTTACGTCCCTGACATCGGCGATACAAAACATGGCTTTGCCCACTTACGATTTCCAAGACCATGACTCCAAAAGTATAAACATCTGACTTGATAGAATATACTCTAGCAATTTCATATTCTGGAGCCATATATTCACTGTCAAACAATCATAAAAAACATTCAGTTTCTTGGTAGAGAAAGTTGGCTAATTACCAAAAAATGGGTAATCTATTGTTTCGACATATTTTACGAGTTCAACTAAATTGGTATTATCAAGATTTGTTTGAAAATAAGTTAACAAGTTATAAATAACAGTAAAAAAATGTTGTGCAAGCCTCAAGTGATTTATGCATCAGATATTTTATACAATTTTGAAACTTACAAGGTTCCGCAAAATTCGGTAGGTTTAGCCTGTGAATATACGCGGCCTCTTTTAAGTATGTCTGCACATCGAAAGTCCCCTATCTTAGGGTTCATGTCATCGTCCAAGAAAATGTTGGTTGCTTTCAAATCACGATGTACAATTTTGACTGGAGAATCTTGATGAAGGTACAAAAGTCCTCGAGCAATTCCTATTATAATTTTGAATCGTGTTTCCCAGTCCAGTGGCCTTTCTGGATCTACAAGATGTACATAGCATGATTAAACATAATGCTAATTCAGAGCATAATACTATCTGAATGAATGACTATGTTTCTCGTGTCCGATAATGTTTTTGGTTATACCATACGTACCGAATAGGAATTTGTTTAAAGTCAAGTTGGACGCAAACTCATAGATAAGGAAGTTTTCTTTTGCTGCTGAGCACGTCCCCAAAAGTTTGATGACATTGATATGTTCAAGCCTGCCTAATAACAAGATTTCATTTTTGAATTCTATACGATTGTCACGAGAGTCTTTTGAGAGCCTCTTCACCACCACTTCTTGGCCATCACGAAGCCTTCCCTGCAAAAAGAAGTTACAACTCTACTTAATAGTGTTGTAATCTCATTTTTAGAGAGTAAGATGCATGTAGTCTGGGCTACACTAACATAAGGAGGATAAGAGAGTCCAGTTTTACAAGAGTACAAGTGGTTCCTTGACAATAATCAATGGGAGTAGCGCCTTAGTCTAATAAATGTATCAACGTGGGAATTTTACATGTGATGATTTATGAGGACAAAGTTTCGATAAGTACCTTATAAACAGCTCCGAATACATTGTTGTGGCCAAGTTTGTTACTTGCACATAAGTTTCCTGTAGCAGATTTAATTACTTCGAGGCTATATTGACTTAGGTTACCTGAAAGAGGAATCGTTTGTGGTATGATAAACGCTACTCAATTAGGATATAAGTTTGAAAAGTCGTTTTAAATATCATGTAGAGAAGTATAACACATGCATGAGGGCAACAAATAGGGATTCGGAATCTTTATTCTTTAACTAGATAAGGTTTCATCATCTTTCTTTTTTTTTGACGATAGGTATTAGAGATAAAGATATAGATGGGAAACTATATCTTGATATACTTTCCCATGTAAAACTATATCTTGATATACTTTCCCATCTATATATTTATCTCTAATAATAGGTTTCATCATCTTAACTTATGAATATGCATTGTAAAAAACGGAGAGCATCCTAATGTATGTCTGCCACTAACATCATACTTCTTCTATTTTTAGTACTTTGATCCAATGAATAAAAAGCATACAATTATTTTAAGTGAAGTTGTCCAAACATTAATACAATAGCAAGTTAGCAACTCCTCTATATCATTTGATAGTCTCTGTTAAAGTGAAGAACAAAGCTCACATATGATCATGATGTAGGAGAATGATCATATATGATCATAGCTTAAAGCTAAGAATAGAACAAACAGAAACTGAGATAGATAGAAAGAAAGAGAGATTTTATTATTGCTTGAATTGAATGAAGTATGTAGGTATTACAATCTATATATAGCTAGCTTGATTACAACTAACAAGAGCTAACTAACTGAATCTGTTATGCTTACATAACAGAATGTAGAAGGAGTAAATCTAGTGTGATAGGACACATACAATAATAGGTGGAGCTACATGAAATAATGAGCAAAGCTAAGTTGACTTGTTGAATGTTTCAATATTCTCAACAGTCTCTAAAGTCTAAGTTCGCCATTTTTTGGGATTCTTCATGGCTTCAGTGGTCAATTTTTTTTAACTCAATGATTTTTTTGTTTTTTTGTGTCTGGAAGTGATTTTTATCTGGGTATTAGGTTTATGCGTGATATTGAATAAGTGATTTTTTTTATTCAATTTTGCACTGTAAAAAGGTATGGCAGAAGATAGCTTCTTATAAACTGTGATCAAATTTATAAACTTGTAAGAAAATGATAAACGAAAAAAAGTATTATAAATTTGTGAAAAAATGATATACAAAGAAACATTTAAAAATTGTACTAAGACAATACAAGAAAAATTATATTAAAATGTATTAAATCACATAATAAGCATAAAAAATTATAGGAAAAATTGTCAAAATTAATCTCTACTATGACCGTTCCGCTCAATATAATCCCAACTAGTTCGTCCGTTTTTTTATTAGTTGTGACACTTTCTATTTCACAGATTCCTAGACAATATATGGAGAGGAGTGAGATAGAGAGAAAAAAATAAGAGGACTCATGTGATAGGAGAGAGATAGAGAGATAGGGGAAAGATTTGCCCGAAAAGAAAGTGTCACAATTAATTTTAAACTTTATTATATGGAATGTGTCACAATTAAAAAAAGGAAAAATTGCATATTACCACCTTTTATGTATAACTTTTTGTAAATTACCACCTTGATTTTATTTTTTTTTAAATTACCACCTTTTAACTTAAAATTTTCATAAATTCCCACCACATAACGGTTTCTGTTATGTGGGGCCCACATTCCTCTCTCCTAGTTTTCCACCATCCTCTCCCCCAACAAACCAGCCCTAACCACCAGATTCGCCACTCTCACCGGCCACCGGCCACCGTACACCCATATTCTTCAGCCACCACAACACCAACTTTCGATTTCGTCAGCCACCCACCACAACACCCCTCTGGTAACGCCAACCCGACACCCATGGTTGCTCATATGTCTCTCACTCCCCTCTCGCTGCTCTGCTTCCCCTTTTCCCCCCACCACATACACTGCCAAGCCACCATCACAACAAACACCAAAACTCTATCAACTACCCCAATACGCCATAATAACCCACCACCACCAACTTCTGCCCCCCCTCATAATCAATCATCACCTTCACCAAAAAAACTTTCATCTTCATTAGTGGTTTGGTTCTTTCCACTTTTTAAGCCACGAAGTAAGAAGAACAAAGGAGGAAAACAACAAAGGAGGGAGAGAGATGGTCTTAATGGTGGTGGTTTGCATGGCCGTGGTGGGGCTAGATGCATTGGGGGCTACCGGTGTTGGTGGCCCTCACCACTGTGGTGCAGTGGTGGGAAAAAGGGGAATCAGAGCAGCGAGAGGGGAGTGAGAGACAGAGGAGAAGCCATGGGTGTCGGATTGGCATAAGCGGAGGGGTGTTGTGGTGGGGTGGTTGTTGTGGTGGCTGAAAAAATCGGAGTTGGGTGGTTAGTGGCTGACGAAATCAGAGGTTGGTGTTGTGGTGGCCGAAAAACCTGGGTGTGCGGGTGAGGGTGGTGTATCTGGTGATTAGGGCTGGTTGGTTGGGGGAGAGGGTGGTGGAAAACTAGGAGAGAGAAATGTGGGCCCCACATAACGGTAAACCTGACGGAATCCGTTATGTGGTGGGAATTTATGAATTTTTGTAGTCAAAAGGTGGTAATTTAAAAAAAAAAAATCAAGGTGGTAATTTACAAAAAGTGATACATAAAAGGTGGTAATATACAATTTTTCCTTAAAAAAAGGAGAGAGTATGAATTATTCCAGAATAAACCAAACAACTTTGTGGCCTTCCGAAAATAATCCAAACTTTATTGTTATTGTCTTAAATGATTAATTTTGGGACTACTATATATAGCAGAATTAAGAGTTTGGATTATTTTGAGATGGTACCCCTAACAGTTTGGATTATTTTAGAATAGCCTATAGTTGGGATTATTTTGAGCGGAACGGTCATAGTTGAGATTATTCCTGTCAAGTTTATCAAAATTATATTGTATTAATAAAATTGATATGTTAAGTCAGATTGTAACACCAAACTTATTGGTGTAAGAGTTATACCGAAGAAATTTGTAAAATAATTTATAGAGGTACCTGCAGAAGGTATGGTTAAGTTTTTTACTACTATATTCAATTACAAATATAATTAACATAATATCTTGGAGATAGAACCTAAAGAGCAAAACATGAATTTATTTTGGAATAAAGGTATTTGTTACCTCTAACTATCCGCTCTTTCTTCCTCCAATATATGTAGAAGGCAATAACGCAAAGAAGAATCAATGTAATGCCAGCTGCTAGGACAACAGATCTTGTTGCGTTAGACGAAATCATCTTACGCCTATCACATGACGCAATTTCATTTGATTGTGAGATGTTGTATATCAACACAAAAACCTGACCACTTCAAAAACAATAATATATCTTAGTTTTATGCAATAAGGCTTTAGATATGCAAATTTGACTTTATGCAGAAGCCATTAAGATATTACGAGGAGCAATTGTAACTTCGTCAAATTGTAGTTGTAGTTGAAGTATGCTATGAATTAATTCTTTACCATTAATAAAGACTTGTTTCAAATTTTCAACGGTGACTTAGAAGTGTAGGAGAACAATTCATTTGAGGAAGACTGTTCTCCTATCGAACTTGTCAACTAGACCTATCTAGACTTGTTAGATTAGATTTGGTCTTACAATATTGCTTGGTAAGAATGAGTTATAGCACTTCGTAGTCGCTATTATGAGAAGCTTATTAAGAGAGATTCGATGTATGATTTGTAAGAATTTGTCTTGAATATATGTCAACATGCTACTTAAATCATCTTTCTCTTGAAAATTTCCATGTTCTAGTGGTATATTAAGTAGAAAAGAAAGAACTTTTGTTTCTTGTCGAGTAATTTCCTAACAAGAATTGCAATAGTTTAAAGATTTAAAATTAGTATTGAAGGATATGTTTTGATCCGGTCATGAAAATAAGACTTTGGTGACATGAGGCAAAAGGTATACCTTGGTGTACCTACCTCTACGTACACCCGAAATATCTTAACCAAATGAGTATGTATAATGCTCCTCATGATTGCTTTAAAGGATTTAGTTGTACTACCCATACCAACAAGGTGCATCTTCTTTTCAGGGAGCTCATATTGCTAAGATATTCTTAGTTAAGCGGTCTTGGCTGGGAGTAGTCTTGGGATGGGTGACCTCCTGGGAAGTTTTTTAAGGTGCCATGAGTGAGGACAAAATGCGCCGAAAACACTTGTGTTGGTTTGTGGGGCTAGTTATTGGTCCGAGATACTTATTTCGTGACTCCCATCGGCTCGTAGGAGTCGGGGTGTTACAAATGGTATCAGAGGAACCCTACGACCACGTCTTGGGGCGACCCTAAGGCTGTCAGGCCGAATAGTAAGAGTCCTCAAGCGCCTAGTGGGGGAGGATTTTGGGGCTGCATTGTCTTAAGGAGCGACCCAAAGGTCGTCAGGCCAAATATATAGAGTCTCCAGGCGATAAATTTCCAGGCTGGGGCAACCTACAGGCTACGGCCGAATATGTGAGGTCCCCAGGTGCAACGAGGCCGTTGCTCTGCTCAAGTGGGGGTGTGTAATACTCCTCATGATTGCTTCAAAGGATTTTGTTGTACTACCTATACCAACAAGGTGCATCTTCTTTTCAGTGAGCTCATATTGCTAAGATATTCTCAATTAAGCGTGCTTGGCTGGGAATAGTCTTAGGATGGGTGGCCTCCTGGGAAGTTTCTTAGGGTGCGCTTGAGTGAGGAAAAAATGCGCCGAAAAGACTTGTGTTGGTTTCTGGGGCGAGTTATTGGTCTGAGATGCTTATTTGGTGACTCCCATCGGCTCGTAGGGGTTGGGATGTTACAGTATAAGTTCGCCAAATGAATATGGAGCCAGAGGAATATAAGTTTTTCCAAATATGTATGAGTTATTGAGATGAGTAAGAAGTCAAATGAGTATGTGTTACCAAAATGAGTATGAAGTCAAATGAGTATGAGTTTGTCAAATGAGTATGAGTTAGGGTGGTATTGGTATATTTCTTTTTTCGTAAAATAAGTATACTCATTTGAGTTTTATGTACTCGTTGATGGAACATACTCATTACCATAATATTATGTACTCACTTTGATGAATTATTCTTCATTTATATACTTATTCCAACATGAAACGTTTAAAATTGTACTCATTTTCATAATTTTATACTCATTTGCAAATCTAAAATTCAGAATTATTTCAGCTGATTTGAGGTGATAACATGACAAAAATGGAGTCCCAAGGATTTGAAATCAGCAAATCTTCTCAAAATTAGTGTAAAACATAAGCGACAAAGAAGATAGAAAGCGAAAGAGAAATAAGAGAGATCGATTTTGGTGGTGATTTTAAGTTTAGGAGTTTGATCATGGCATTACCAAGGGAGATTCAACCGATTGATGTAAATTTCGGTGAACGAGCCAGTAAAGTAGGTGGTTAAGTCAGAACTTAAATGACTATTATTCAAGATCTCCGTTTTTGAATGGCTGCTCCGAGACCATCGGCTTCAATGGAGCTCTTCGAACCGAGCTCGGTTTGTGTTGGCTAAAATGGTGCATAATTGCATTGAGGAGAGTGCCGCCATGGATTTTCTCCATGCTCTGTTAAAGGTGACATGATTTTGGGAGATTGCCAAATAAGTCACAAATGATCGCTTAACCCCTAACCCTTTAATGTATTTACATATAATACCCTTTGGCTTACTGAGCTGTGTACTCCAAGGTGTATGCAATAACTTGCACTTTGGTGAAGGGAGTGATTGTGAGAATCAGAAGAAATATTCTAAAAATGTCATTTTCTTAAAAGGTTAAGTCTGTCAATAAATAAGCTCATTACCCAGCATAAATGAAAACCGTTTTAACAAGAAAAACTAGGTCGAGCATATATTAATTAGTGCCGTTCTGGGTCGTTTAGGGCTCGGGGCGAAGCTAAAAAAGGGCCCCTAACTCATTATACAAATAGGGTATATAGTCACTTCTATGAGTGTTGTTTATGATGTTTTGGGGCCCTATAGGTAAAGGTAGCAAAAAGAGCGTTCATAACGCCAACAATATATATTTTTCAAAAATTTAGTTACGCTGGGTTCGATGTCTTCGATATTTTAGAAAATTAAAACACTAATGACAATTTAGGAAATGAAAATTAATAATTAATTAATATGAATAAATTTTAGTGATCGAAATAAGGAAAAAATGCTAGATGATGATATTATACTGATAATCTAAACAAAAAGTAATAAAACTGCATGAATTAATTATAATAATCTAACATGATTTGCCCTCACGATTCTTTTACACATAATACTTAAGAAAAAACTAAAAAGATATAAACATAGGTTATTGGCAAAGCTTAGTTATGAATCAAGAAAGAATGGGAAAAGGGCAAAAATAAGAAATGAAGTAGTGACGTTAGCGCTTAGTGGCACTCGATCCACTTTCCTAGAATGCTTTGGATAAAACAACACGGAGTTGTCAACCACTGGACTCCAAATGATTTTTGTTTAATACTTGTATGCAAATGTATATTTATAAAAGAGACTTAATCCGAATGCATGAAAACAGACTTTTCTCCCTTGGGCCCTGGGCAGGCGCTGATAAGCGCCTATTTATACGTATTTTATCCCTCTAATACAATATTTATGAGGTCTTCGAATGAGTTGTATGGGCTAAATGTTATACTTTTAGTATTATTTTGGGTCCAATAACGTGTTCAATATTTTGGAGCTTAAAATATTAAATAATGTTTATTTTTATTTATTAAGTATTGACCCATTGAAATAGAGCTTGAAAATGCTCCAAATTCGTGTTATTATCTGTGCAGGGGTGTTATAGTATTTTTGGCATAACTCTCTCATTTGAAGTCGAAACAGGACGATTCAAGTGGCTACGGAAAGATGAGATCAACACCTACATCTTTGTAGAAGTAAGCACGAGTCAAGTGGTCCATTTACTAGGTCAAACTTACATATTACCAGAGAAACCCATTGTGAATTAACTCAATCATGGCTTATATTGGATTAGTTCCAAATGTTCTATTTAGTATATGGAAAATTTTGATTCCATATGTTGAATAAGAGCCAAGAACCAAAGGAAAAGGGAAAAAACCCAAATTACATTAAAAAAAGAAAAGAAAAGAAGAACAGAGGTGGTCTCCTCCTTCCTCACGCTCCTGGTGAATGAAAATGGGCAACAACTCTTATTCTTTCAATCACCCTCTCCCTCCTCTATTTTTTGCCACCAAAATTCTGCAACAAACCGCCACACCCCACCACTTCATAAGTCTACAATCGTAATTCGAAGCCAACACGGAAGAAAAAAAACACAAGGAATGTCGGCTCAAACAAACGGTTACTTGGGGTTTAATTTCTCTTCTACAATTGGACATTTTTTTTTGTAAGATAGCGGTAAGAATGGGTATAAATACCCTATGGAGAGCTTAAAATCAGTATGCAATCAAAGACCAACAAATTAGAAGGGACATGGAGTTGAGATTGAAGATTGGAGTCGGTTGAAGACGTTGCTCGGCCAAGCAATAATTCAGAACGGCTACTCGCAATGGATGAGTCTTCTTATCCATTCATCTCTTTGTTTCTCATATTCTATGTTCGAATCTTTATCTGTATCTTAGATCAAATTGGATGATTGTCATGTTTTGATAGTTAATATTGTGATGTTCATAGTTGTTTGGTATTTAAATTACGCTCGCTTGTAATATGATTCAATCATTATGCATGATTTGCTATCTTATTGTGTTCTTGATTGAATGTTCAGCTAATTATATGATTTAGGCCTAGTTCAAGTCATGTAATACCAAGTAGCAATTAGATTATTTGAAGGACCTGCAAAGATGGTTCTGTAACACCCCTGAAATTCCGCTACTTTAAAACATAGTATAATAGATAATTTAAGGAAATTCCAAAGGTGATACGCCGCGATAATTCATAATAATTACCGCAAGGCTAAAGGGTCTAACTGAAATAAATAGTCAACAAGGTTTAAATAATTAAATTAACCAGAATCTAAATAATTCTTACAGACTTAAATAAAATACTAAAGTGAAATGAATAACAGCAGAAGTCTTATTAAACCTACTAAAGCATAAATAAATCCATCGCACTCTTTAACCCAACCTTGAGCTAACCTCCTTCAAGTCCCTGCACATTGAACACTATAATATCAGCCAAAAGACTGAGCAAGAGTTCATACTGTAATAAAACAAAATTATCCAATGTGCAGGTAAGATATATAGGAATATCTTACAAATTCTTTTTAAATTTGTACAGATTAAATATATAAAATAAAATAACTTTCCAACAATCTCAACTTTCAACTTTCTTTCTTTATAAAACAATCCTGTAAATACATTTAAAATGTAACTGTTTTGAAACCTGTGAGTAGGAAGTATTAAACTCCAATGAGCTGGCTAGGCTCACGAGACAGGTAAACACCAAAGCCCCTAATACATACCCCTAACTTGATAACGAACCAAGAAGGAAGACAAATGGCAAGTGTATTGATCAACATACACCCAACTACTAAATAATGGTTGAGACAAAACTCATCCTACTTCCAAACCCGAGGAATACCGCTTACCGGCAACCGTACCCCACAAAAACATTCTTATAAAACATGATAGAACATAATTAAGTAAACATAAACATTCTGGTTTACTCAAAACCTGTGGCAATGAGGAACATCCTCCTTTTAAATCTCAACTTGGCATATGAGGAACTTCCTCCCTTTCGAATCTCATAAATAATCTTATAATTTTCTCTAACAATAAATATCGTCAAAATAATTTAAATCTCATTATATAAACAATGTAAAACCTTTTAAATCTCAATATATAAATAACGTAAAACTCTTTTTAGAATCTCAATATATAACCACACAAAACCTTTTTAAGAATCAGTATAAACTTTAAACCAATATTATCCATTTCTCAAAATAATTTGTACAAGACTTAGTAAGAAATCTTACCTTGTCAGCAACCACAATCAACCAAACTCTATCTCAAGTGAATAAGGTTCTTCTACGAACCCACAATCTATAATATAATAAAGTATAGTATAAATCCCTTGACTACACTTCACATAATTCACATATAAGTCATGTACCCTAGTTAATGAACTTTGACTAATTTTGAAAACGACTCAACGTCAATAGAATATAAAAGTCAACAAAAGTCAAATTGGTCAAGTTTGGTCAACAGAAGTCAAACTGGTCAAGTTTGGTCAACAAAAGTTAAACTGATTTTGACTCTAATATCATCCATATTATTTTTCCACCAACTAATTTCTTTTCCTTCACCATATACTAACAACTTACAACCTACACCAACAACAAGCTCACATATACAATCATTCAACTATAATTCGACTTACGATTAAAACTAACAACTTACAATTAATCCAATATACTCAAGAATTTCAAAAAAAACATTTAAACTCATAGTAACTATAATAGTCTAAATTGAAATTCAACTAATAACTTTTTTTTTTTTTGAGGGAAATTCAACTAATAACTTAAAATAAGAAACTAACCATCAATCTAATATAACAAGAATTCATAGTAATTTTAAAAGTATTATTTTTGCAAACTAACCTCCTAGATATGCTAATTAAGTCGAATTATACATAAAACATAAGCCAATTAAACAACTTGAGCATAGTATAAATTTCCCCCAAATCAATTTTATCAAGAACCCTAATTTAACAAAAACCCCAATTCGAAGATCAACACATAACTGAAATTAAAACATGAGAATGAATCTTACTTGATTAATAAAGTAATTGGAATATCAAAGAGTGTAAAAACACTCGAATTTCTCCTCCTTTAACCCGAATTCTCCTCCTTTAACCCGAAATTCGACCCGGAAAACGTGAACCCCAAGACCCCTTTTTTTTCTTTTGAAAGCCGTCCAAAAAGATGGGGATGCTGATGATGGATGCAATTCATTGCTGTAGGGTGATGGCCAAGCAAAACTTATTATGGGTTTTGATGGTGTTTAATATTAATGTGTGATGGAAGGATTAAAATAATTTAATAAAAAAATTACTAACAATATATAAAAATATGGGGTATTACAGGTTCTAACTTAACCTAAAGTGTAATTTAATCTAGTCAATTTGAGCGTCTATGAGTTTAATTCGTCTAGGATTAATGTTGTCCTTCTAGTTCTCAAAGCTTCTAGTATCTAATCGTTGTGGGTTGCAATGATATAATTATGCTAGTTTAGAATCAATATTGGTCTAGTTTAGTATTGATTAAAAGTAAGGAAGGACAGGGAGAATTTGCTATCTTAGTCTCTACAGTTAATCTATCATATCAATTATGAATTCGAAGTATGTCTATTATCATGATTGAGAGTTTAATTTGTCTAAGAATCATAAGCCTAATTATTTTTGCTTGACATCACATGTAAATAGTAGTTCGGTAGGTATCATGTTTAGTTACTTTAATAATCTCACCGCCCCCAATTCATGTAAATATCTAATTATGTATAGACATGTGTAAATACTGTTTAACAATGTACAATAGCTAAACTTTGAATGGGTAGGAAACTAATCTCTTTGTGGGAACGATCCTTTCTTACCCTTTACTAGTTGTTTATATTTTTGAGGGAATAGAATATGTTTTTTAATTTGTACGCTTAACGACACGTAGCAGGCGTCCCGCCTGTCCCGCCTTAGGGACGTGCCTGATAATAACGGAATGAATATTGTAACCAAGAGCATCCCATTACCGAAATGAATAATATTTTAAATGAAAAGAAAACGCCATCCTCATCGGAAAAAATTCAAGGAAATATCTGACAAAGATAAGCATGCTAAAAATCATTGTATTGGTTTGAGAAGATTGTTGCTTGCTCGAGTTCTGCGCTCAAACATGCTAGGAAAGAACTTTAGTCTTCTGGTGATTTAATTTATGTCGTCTGGGCAAGTACATGCTCACCCAAGCACTAATTTGAGCGAAATATTTCAAGACATAAATAATTGTTGGGTTTGGTGTTTGGAGAAGGAGTAGAGAGAGAAGAAGAGACGAGCATATAAACGACGAAGAAGTTGAACACGGCTTAAGTGCATGCTCGCGAAAAACAACTGGTAGCGGGTAGGGAGCCGCTAGTAGCAATGCAAGTGTGGTAGGGCACTTTGTTGTTGGGAAGACTTAACGAGCAGCTGTAGCGGGTCCAATGCCGCTAGTAATGGCTGTTACGTTGTGTGTTTCAGGGAGTATCGATTTTCTTCTGTTTCCTTCGGTTTTTTGCGGCAGCCATCTTTGATCGTCTTGTTATAGTGTATTTAATTTTATCGTCTCCCCTAATAATTTCTATTTAGCCTATTAAGAGAATTAGAGTACAGATAAATTCTAATCTGGAGAGATTTAAACACTTAAAATGAGGTTTGATAGAGAGACGGAGAATTCTTCTATAAACGTCATCTCATACTGTTGTAAAGTCCTGGTGCAAAAGCAAGTTTATTTTCCCCCGAATCTCAGGTTTTCTTGCTGATCTCTTGTGTTTTTTTATTGTTTGTGCTTATTATTTCACGTTATAATTTTTCGCTTATTTTACTCTCAATTGCACGATTTGTGAGTGCCTAACATGAGTGTTAGATGCTTACTAACATCTTGTTAATTAGTGAACTTGTTCTTTATTAAGTTTATAGCTTAGATTATTGGCGATTTCTAATGTCTAAATTAAGGATTACCTTAAACATATGTTGACTTCTAACTAATGCATTTAGCACCTAAAAACTACCTAAATGAAGATGCCTAAGTAACGTATAGGCAGATGCTAACTCATACTAACATCCTACTGAAACGATGAATCCTAGTTCTTATATATGCAATGCATTAGAATAAGATATATAAAAAATTGTATGTTGCGAGCTTCACACCTACGTCCTAACAAGACTGTCACAGAAAATCCGCACAAACTTCATTATTGTAATACAAAAGAGACACAAAGCAAGAAGTATCAACAAGTTTCTAGTGTAATTCATCTTTCGAAATTAATGGATATGTGGATATTAGTTCCCTTAAAAGATGGCAAATGAGAAAGTCAACTTAAGCGTTCCCCAAACTAGTAATAGGGGCCAATGCGCATAGCTCCCTGTCTTTCCGCTCATACGTATAACAAAAAAAACTGCTAAACTGAAATATTGGTTAAGAAAAGTGTAGAATATAGGTAGCTAAGATAAGTAAGAACATTAAGGTAAGGATATTTCCGTTTACCTTCCAACCAGCACTCTCAAAGAGCCGGACAACATCTCGAATGATTACCTGTTGGGGGAGAGGAAAACAACAAGAAAAAATATATCACTTAGTTCGAAAACACACAACCTTTTTACCAAAGAATAGTTTTGTCTTGGGCATTGGGAGCCAGTTGAACAAGGCTTATTACATGGATGAACTCAGATAAAAAATGGCCCAAGATCCTTCAAGACTGGCAGCAAGATGCACAAAATTTAAATACATTCATAGAGACTATGTTACACAATTAAAAAAAAAAAGGATCCACGACATAGAAAAATATCGGTAAAAGGGTGGAAATTGTGAGTGAAAACAATGTTTGGACGCTGGTTAATGGCAATGACATTAAGTTTTGGAGGGACGATTGGTTAGGTATAGAGGCTATTAGATATATTAAAGAAGCCGAGCCCGAGAGTAAGGAACATAATTGAGTTAGGGATCTTCTCAACCGTTAATGAATGGTCCTACATGATCTCCTTGAACCCATCTTTGTTAACTCTAAGGGCCTCTTCATAAACTTGGCCTACAAAACTCCACTCCAGGCCCCTTCGTTAACCAACAATCTTGACTGGATTTGGATGTCAAGCTCTGAATCTAAGATAAAATTCTCCTTTGACTCTTGTGGAATAATAGGCACACTGCAACCTTCTCTTCTCTGGGAAATTAATTCTTAATCCACTCTGTCACCAATGCAAAAGTGACCTCTTAGACTGAACCCATTTCGTAATTCGCGTTCCCCACTCCAAAGATGTGTGGGGACAGTTGACAACGCCTCTAGAACCCTTCATGGATAAGATTATTGGTTCAAAACAAATTTGTGTTGTTAAAATTTAGATTAGGGTATGGTGTGGAATGTCCTCTTCCCATACATCTTTCATAGATGAAATCTGGAAAGGTTGAAATCAGGTTGTCGTTCATGACTCTAAGCCCTCGACCCCAAAGGTAATGCCAAGGCTATCCGTCCAGGGAATCTTACACTTATGGATAGTCTTCAATGTAGATTTTCTTGCATGTGGATGCATCCTTCGATGGCTAAAATTGGACAAGATTAAGCCAAAAGCCCTCGATTGTTTTTAGTATTTTGATTGTAATGAATGTATCTTTGTTTTTTTTAATTAAATACACTTATAACATCTCTCTTAACCAATGCGTGCCAATTCTGCTTTTCCCAAGTACAAATAAAAATCATATTAACTTAATTGAAAATGTTCCCCTTTTCTTAGTACCTATGACACTATAGAAATCAACACTATATTATGGGAAGCATACAATAGTTGATTGTAATAGCGAGAAACTAAGAAAATTAAGAGGTACTGGTCGTATGCTGTCATTTGTTCAGTGAAAATTTGTTTATTCAGATACTGTTTTTGCATTATTAATCTTAATTACCCGCTAAAATGCTAGTTTCAAATAGAGTTATGATACATGTAGCCTTCATGGCTATGTATAACCATGAAATGCATTTCCTAAAATGGTACTCCCTCCGTTTTTTTTTAATATGCATGTTTTACCATTTTGGGATGTTTTTTTTAATATGCATCTTTCTACCTTTTCCCATAAATGGAAGGTTGACCCACCTAATTATTACACTTCTCTCATACTTTTTTCCTTCTCTCTACCTTTTTCACTTTTTTCTTACTTTTACTAACATTCTCTCTTACTTTTGCACTTTTTTCTTGGTCCGCGAGCAAAAGCAACCATGCATATTAAAAAAAACGGAGGTAGTATTAGGTAGTGAATTAATGAACAACATCCTTTTTTTTAGTTTCTTATACATACCCGGAAGGGATACACATATCATTTTCCCTTAAAATGTCCATGCGAAAACAAGTGAAATCACTACACTTGCTTATAATGTGACTTGTAACGTTGTTACATAGAACAATTTAAATACTTCAAGCTAGCACTGTCAAAGTAGAAAAATAGTTAGCTTCATAGTCTAAGTTATGATAGCACAATTCGATTATAATTGTTTTTGAGCTTGTTGAGTTGCTGATTGGATGTATTGAACCTTCCATCATCAACGAGCACTTAACGCCGATGTGTCTTGCATCCCTGAGAATGTATGGGCTGATTGAATTGACACTGTTGATGAAGTGTTCCTCTCTGAATGTTCATGGCCATCTAATGTTAGTTCAGGTAGATTATTTGAGTTGTTATTCAGAAGAGAGACTATAAATGCCATTGTAGGCCTATTTTCTATGTTCTCTTGGATGCATGATAAACCAATATGGATACATCGCAATGCTTCCTCGACTGAAAAAATGCCATTTAATTTCGAGTCTACAAAAGTTAGAGGTTCCTGGGTTATCCTTATTCTCCATACCTGAAAATAATTTATCTGTCGCATTAATAATATTTGGAAAAAAGCATTTGGTAAAACTTTCCTTTTAAATATAAACCTTGCTTACATTTTGAAGTAGCCTTGCTTCCTCTGTAGACGAGATGTTATCATTTCTTATTATTTTACCACTTATTATCTCCAAAATGAGAACTCCAAAACTATAGACATTTGATTTGATAGATCTTTCCTCGCTACAAATATATTCTGGGCCACTGCAATTATATGTTAACAAATCTTAACTTCTAGTAACATTGATAACTTGGTCAAGCTAATATCCGGGTGAAACGTAAAGAAGCTTACCGTGTTATGACAAATTCAGTATTGCTGCCTTGAACTTGGTCCTTGTTAAACAGGTTTGCCATGCCAAAATTTGATATTTTTGGAGTCATGTCATTATCTAGTAAAATATTACTAGGTTTGAGATCTCGGTGTACAATCTTATATCCGGAATACTCATGAAGATAGAGCAATCCTTTAGCAATTCCTTCTATGATTTTATACCTTGTTTCCCACCCCAAAAATATATGGTTTTGGGTATCTGCAATTTCATTAAATTTAGTTTAAGATAACGTATTAGATATAATGTGATTGCATCAACTTAAAGGAGTTTGTTAAATTACCGAACAACTCATTCAAGCTTGAATTAGGTAAGAACTCGTAAACAAGCCATCGTTCTTCTTTTGCCACACAATATCCCAATATCTTTACAAGATTTTTGTGTTGAAGTTTTGCTACAAAAAGGACTTCCTTTTTAAACTCTTCCATGCCTTGCCTCGATATTTGTGTGAGTCTCTTCACAGCTATCTCCTCACCATTCTGAAGCATACCCTGAATTGCCATGCATAAATTTATGTAATAAGGTAAGGTAATATTTTGACATACTTTTAAAACTGGTTTTCCTATTTATCCAATAAAGTGATTTTAAAAACCACAAGTTGTTTTTTGGTGAAAAAAGTAGCCAGACGTATTAGCTAAAATAATACAAGTTGAGAGCAGATTTAGTTAGGAGGGTTAAAGAAATAAATACATGATCTTACTATACAAAACCAGAGATCAATACAATTCTAATCTTGTAAAATCAAGATCTAGAAATGCATGTATTTTCGCATGACAATACATCTTTCTACATGTATATATCTTTGTATTTTCATTATTCCTATTTATCATGTATATCTTTTATGTATATCTTTTATGTATATCTTTTAGGATATTTAGTTACCTAAAGATTAGGTTGTTATCTTAGATAGATGTATATCATTTTGTAAATCTAGAGTATATATACTTAGGTTGTAATTCATTATTGATTAAGGAATTAATTATCTTTCATGGTATCATAAGCTAGGGTTTCTTTTTTTCCTCTCGTGCTTCCTCTGCCCTAGCCGCGCCTAATCCACACCGCCCACTCCCCTTCTACCCGTCCGGCCACCATGACCGGCGGCGGCAAAGATAAATCATCTTCGTCGTCATCTTCTTTTTCTTCTCTCTCTTCTTCTCTTTCTTCCACAAACATTGAACATATAATTCCCATCACACTAGACATGGAAAATGTGCAATACTCTACGTGGGCAGAGTTATTCAAGATCCATGCACGTTCGAATCGGGTAATTGATCATATTATTCCGTCTTCTAAGGCCAAGATTCCTAAAACAGATGAGGAAAAGGACGAATGGACCACCATAGATGCCACAGTTCTCAAGTGGATCTATGGTACTATTAGTGAAGACCTTCTTAACACCATACTTGAACCCTATTCTACGGATAAAGAGGCTTGGGAACGCCTTCGTGACATTTTTCAAGACAATAAATCATCTCGTACCGTCACTCTTGAGCAGGAATTCTCCAACACATCTATGCAGGATTTCCCAAACGCCTTGGCGTATTGTCAACGATTGAAAATGTTGGCTGATCAATTGAAGAACGTTGGGGCTCCTGTTTCCAACAACTGGCTCGTTTTACAGATGGTGGTCGGCCTCTCTGACGCTTATAGTGGCGTGGGTACGTTGCTTAGACAAAGTGATCCTCTACCACCATATTATCAGGCTCGTTCGATGCTAGTTCTTGAGGAGGCCGGTTTGGCCAAGAAGGCCGCCCTTGGCTCATCCACTACGGCTCTTATGTCACACGCTCATGATGGCTCTTCAACGGACTCCCCTTCCCATAATAATAAAAATAATAATCGTGGCAATAATAATCGTCACAACAATAAAAATAATAAAAATTATGGCAAGGGTGGTCCCACCGGCGGTCAAGGTGGCAACAGGGGCGCCCGCCAGCAGCATGGTGGCAGCAGCGGCGGCCGGTCGTCCGGTCAACAGGGGCAGCAGCCTCACTCGCTTGGGCAGTGGCCTTATGGCCCAGAAGCGCTGCCCAGTCCCTCTCCATGGCAGATGTGGCCTTGGGCCTTTCCCCCTAGCCCATACCCCACATCTCCATGGGCCAGGCCTTCCTTTCATACCAAGCAGTAGCAGCCACAGTATGGACCGCAGGGCCCAGGCGTTCTTGGGGCACGTCCCCAAGCATATAGTGCGGACACTTCTCCTACTCCAACGAACATTGAAGCCGCGATGCACACACTTGGGCTTACTCCACCGGACCGAAATTGGTATATGGATACGGGCGCAACATCTCATATGACCTCTTCCCAAGGTAATATTTCGTCTTATTTTAATTTCAGCAAAAATAATGGTATTGTTGTCGGAAATGGTCATACTATTCCTATTTGTGGTTATGGAGACACTAACCTTCCTTCCCTTCATCCTCCTTTATCTCTAAAAAATGTCCTCCATGCTCCACAATTAATTAAAAATCTTATTTCCGTTCGAAAATTTACTTCTTATAATCATGTCACTGTTGAATTTGATCCTTTTGGGTTTTCTGTGAAGGATTTTCGGACGGGGAGACCAATCATGAGATGTGAGAGTCAGGGTGCCCTATATCCCATCACCTCTATCAATCATCAAGTCCAGCCTCAATCTAGCTTTGCTGCTCTTGCACCTTCTCTACGGCATGATCGCTTAGGTCAACCTGGTGCTTCTATTCTAGATTCTCTTAGGAAGAATAATTTCATTGAATGTAATGAACCTCGTAATTATAGTGTTTGTTACTCTTGTCCGCTTGGAAAACACGTAAAATTACCTTTTGTTGCTTCTCATTCACATACTTTGATGCCTTTTGATATAATTCATTGTGATTTATGGACTTCTCCTGTTTTAAGTTATGTGGGTCACCGTTATTATCTTGTTGTGTTGGATGATTACTCTAAATTTGTTTGGACATTTCCACTTGCTAAAAAGTCACAAGTCTATGATACATTCTTACAATTTAGAGCCTTTATCAAAACACAATTCGAAAGGGACATTAAAAATATACAATGTGATAATGGACGTGAATTTGACAATGAACCTTTTTGGGCCTTTTGCAAATCAAATGGCTTAAATTTCCGCTTCTCTTGTCCGTACTCATCCCCTCAAAATGGCAAGACCGAGCGTCAAATTGGTTCCATTAACAACATTATTCGCACACTCCTTGCTCATGCTTCCCTTCCTTCCACTTTTTGGCATCATGCGTTACAAATGGCCACGTATCTCCTAAATATTATTCCACATAAGAATCTTGATTTTCATTCCCCCCTTCGGATTCTATACAACACGGATCCATCATATTCTCACTTAAGGGTCTTTGAATGTTTATGTTTTCCCCTTTTTCCGTCCACTACCATCCATAAACTCCAAGTCCGCTCTTCTCCTTGTGTATTTTTGGGCTACCCATCCAGCCATCGTGGTTACAAGTGCTACGATCCCTCGTCTCGAAAAATTGATGTTTGTCGTCATGTTCAATTTGATGAACACACATTTCCTTTTTCTTTTCTTCATAAGCCCAACTCCTCTTCATACACATTTCTGGACTCCCAGTCTCCCTTGGAGCTGCCTCCCATACAGCGTCAGTCCAGGCCTATTTTTCCTGAGCCCACTGACCGCTCTCCTCCACGCACTCCTATATTTCCTTCTGGGCCCAGATTTCGTGGCCAGTCCCAGCAGAGGGTCCATAGCGGTCCGCCCAGCCCCCCTTTCCCTCCTGGGCCTGCGTCTGTCAGTCAGCCCACCCCTATTCCTTTTGGACCACATTCTCCCTCCTCCAGTGGACCCTCCAGCCCAGCATCCTCATTCTCTCCTCCACCACAGATTCCAATTCGCCCTACTCTAGCCCAAACACAAACTCCTTCTTCTCATACGGTGACTCAAGCTCAAAATGACATTTTTAAGCCAAAGAAAATCGTTTCTATGCATATAAATGTCCTTCGCTCCCCTATTCCCCGTTACCCTATGTTAGCTCTTCGTGACCCGAATAAGAAAATGGCTATGGATGATGAATATGATGCTCTCATTAAAAATAATACTTGGGAATTGGTCCCCCGCCCCCATGATCCTAATGTTATTCGTTCTATGTGGATTTTTGCTCATCAAGAAAAATCTAACGGTACTTTTGAGAGGCATAAAGCTCGTCTTGTAGGTGATGGTAAAACACAACAGGTGGATATTGATTGTGGTAAGACGTTTAGTCCTGTGGTCAAACCAGCTACCATTAGGTCTGTTCTTAACTTGGCTTTGTCTAAAGGATGGCCTCTCCATCAACTAGACGTCAACAATGCTTTTCTTCATGGTGAATTGAATGAAACAGTGTATATGCATCAACCAGTGGGGTATCGGGATCCTCATTTCCCGAATCATGTGTGCTTACTGAAGAAGTCTCTTTATGGGTTCAAACAGGCCCCACGGGCATGGTATCGTAGATTTGCCGATTATGTGACTCAGATTGGGTTTCATAACAGTAAATCTGATCATTCTCTATTATTTATCGCCAGGGTCATGATACTGCTTATCTGCTACTTTATGTTGATGATATTATTTTGTCTGCCTCTTCTGCTGCTCTCCGCAAGTCTATCATGTCACATTTGTGTTTTGAGTTTGCCATGAAAGACTTGGGCCCTTGAGTTATTTTCTGGGTATTGATCTTACTCATCATGCAGGTGGTCTATTCTTATCTCAGCGAAAGTATGCTGAGACGATTATAGAACGTGCAGGCGTGTCTGCATGTAAATCTTCTGCTACTCCTGTTGACACTAAGTCCAAACTTAGTGCCAAATCGGACACTCCTTGCTCCGACCCTTCTCTATATCGGAGTCTTGCAGGTGCTCTTCAGTACATCACCTTTACTAGGCCTGATATCACGTATGCTGTTCAGCAAGTCTGCTTATTTATGCATCAGCCTATGGAGGATCACATGCATGCTCTGAAGCGTATTATAAGATATGTTAAGGGCACACTTCAGCATGGTCTGCATTTATATCCCTCTGATACATCCACTCTCATTTCTTACACTGATGCTGATTGGGGTGGATGTCCTGACTAGACGTTCTACGTCTGGCTATTGTGTGTTTCTTGGTGATAACTTACTCTCCTGGTCATCGAAAAGACAGGCCACCCTGTCTCGTTCCAGAGCTGAATCTGAATATAGGGGAGTTGCTAACGTAGTGTCTGAATCTTGTTGGTTACGAAACTTAATAGTTGAATTTCATTGTCCTATCCACAAGGCTACGTTGGTGTATTGTGATTATGTGAGTGCCATCTATTTGTCTGAAAATTCGGTTCAGCATCAACGAACCAAGCATATTGAGATGGACATTCATTTTGTTCGCGAGAAGGTGGCGCGTGGTGAAGTTCGAGTTTTACATGTGCCATCACGACATCAGATCACTGATATCTTTACCAAGGGTCTTCCATTGATTCTTTTTGAAGATTTTTGGGACAGTCTCAACGTTCTACCTCCTCCCGTTTCGATTGAGGGAGTGTGTTAGAATATATGAAAATGTTTCTTTGTATTTTCATTATTCCTATTTATCATGTATATCTTTTATGTATATCTTTTAGGATATTTAGTTACCTAAAGATTAGGTTGTTATCTTAGATAGATGTATATCATTTTGTAAACCTAGAGTATATATACTTAGGTTGTAATTCATTATTGATTAAGGAATTACTTATCTTTCAACATTGATTAACGAGTAACAACCCAATCGATCGTAAGGATAAGCAAGACCGATTTTGGTCAATTGTCCAGATTTTATAATCAGATTTGTTTCCAAACCGAACCAAAACCATTACTATCATGGCGATTCATATTGTAGATTTAACACTTCTTTCTCCTACAAACTAAATTAGTGACGGCCCACAAAATTGGCGGAAGTCAAATACTGAAAAACTCGCATAATTACATAAATAATTACTCCTCCTAAATGTCTTGAAGCCAGTGAAGAGCAATTTTCATCTGGAACATGAATGAACTATGAACTCACCTATAATTTCATAAAGTAAAGCATAGTGGACATAGTTTTAATAACGTTCCAAGTATTCAATACTGAACCACATTAAGTTGGTAAATGGTTCCAATTTTAAAATGACGAGAACCAGAACTGGAGTAGGTTAAAAATAGGAACCCATCTAATCTTGCTCACTTTTACTATATTCAAACCTTATAAGTTTCTCCATAGTTGCATCACATTGACTTTTTATTTGATAATATTGACTTTTTACCCTATGCACATATCAACTTTAATCATATTTAGTTACTATTATCTAAAGATAAATAACAAGATTTTTATTTTCATCGAGTTCCTATTACTACTTGTTTTGGAAAGATGCTTTTTTGTATATTTGATAACATAAAATAACTAATATTAAAGGTTAAAGTTATGCCAAGTCAATATGACATATCTAGTTATCGAGAAAGTATATGATTACTATGTATTGTCGACATTCATTTCGAGTTTCTTTTATATAAGCTCAGTTTTATATAGATCACTGCCAACCTTTAGTTGTTAGGACTTAGCATCGTGCCCAATATACTTCCTCCTTTTCTAAATAAGTGACACACTTTAAAAGCTACTTTAAAAGCTGCAACAAACAATTTCACATTGAGAAGAATCTAACAAGATCCCATATGAATATGTTTTTCCTAAAATATAAATTACCAAAGCTAATTAAAGTCTAATATGTGAATAGTAAACACTATACAAATCTGTCACTTATTTAGAAATGGAGGAAGTATACTCCAATGTAAATCGACAATTGTGATCATACTAATGTAAAAAGATGATCAAAAGCATGTATGATCAATATTGTAAACCTTTGCTAGTATGAGCATAACTTACCTTGTACACAAGACCTAATCCACCATCTCCAAGTTGGTTAGCGGTAGAGAAGTTGTTTGTTGCAGCTTTTATAGTAGCGATATCATATTGCAATGACTCCATGGTTATAATCTCATCTGCAATTGAAAGTCGTGATAGTTGAAGAATCACAAAATAAAGGCAGGCATCACATTGTGACAGATTATAAAGCTAATGAAGGTTTGTTACACGTTGTTGAAAAATGGGAGGGGAATGTGAATTGAAGGTTTTGACAATAAATATTCTACCCTGGACTCCTTTCAAGGGGAAGTCTACGGTATATGGTATGGTTCGAAGCTGACAATCGACTTAAGGAGAATGTTATAATATATTCCGACTCCAAAGTGGCGCTGGAGAGTATAAACAACCCACCGAAAACTACATAACATATACAAATATCATTCGTGATTGCAGGGACACGATAAGGAGCTTCAAGAAGGTGGAAGTGAAGTTTTCTATAAAAACTACCAAACAAACTGGGGACGTCATGGCAAAAGCAAGAAGGTAAGCGCCTAATCGGCAAGCGTAGATTTTGTAACTAGGTTTTTTCCATCTCCCCCTAGTTAATTAACAATACTTGAATGATATTGTAAGTCTATTTAATTACTTCTAAATGTTCCCTGTTAACCAAATAATATATATAGGAAGAGGATCGGTTGAAAACTGTTTTCATTGTGAATACCAAGTAAAAGGGGTACATATTTGTAAATAATAACAACCTGGATGTTTGAACACTTGTACCCTTTAATCGTAACAGGTACCCTGTTTATGTACCATTTTTTCGAGTTTTCATGATTTTCAGCAAATTTATGATTTGTAGCAGAACTTGGCTCTCTCTCTGTATATATAGCTAACCAAGGAGCTCCAATCACCAGCTTAGACATATGACTGAGCTATTTCGATGACACGTTATAAGATTCAGTGTGTTCATAAAGTCACATACAATACTATTAAGAGGATGCTGATGGCTTTAGTAGCTAAAGCCTCTTAGTTTTAACCATTGAGATACTAAATTATGTCGGCTTTTATTGTTTAGGTAATAGGTACCATAGCTTAACATATCTTTAAGGCTACCTATTCAGTGTCTGCTTATAGTCGTAATAACGTCATAATGACAACATAATGGGAAAGAGAACATAAATTACTACTCCCTCCGTCCCTAAATATAAGTCCCGATTCTGTTTTTACGCGGGAATTAAGGTAAATAGAATCTGAGTTTAGTTTGCTAAATAGATTCATTTACATTAGGAATTATAGCTTATTAAATTTTCATAGGAAATCACAATTTATTAAATATTCATGGGAAATCATACTTTCTAGTCCATCTCTCCCTCCCTCTCTCTATATCTACTTGAGGACTGAATGACCATGGCAGCAGCCACCTCACCGCTCAACAACCACAAACTATGATTTCCAAACCCATTTTCACCCATCACCAGCAAGATCCAAAAACAAAAACAATAGCAAAATAAAAAGATATAATCGAACAAAAACTTCAAAAAAGGCCATTCTTCCCCATAAACGAACAAAAAATCTCAAATCAAATAAATTACAAAACCCAAAACAATTTCTCACTGCTGACAAACCAAAAAATACATCACTTATTTTTCCCCAAAAACGAAAAAAAAGAACAAATTAAAAAAACCCTAGCTTTAAAAACACATATTAAGAGGATGGGAGCAAGATCTACAAAAGAAATATAATAATTTGGCGTTTAAATAGAAAAATCATACCATTATATTCGACTCTTCAAAATCTAAAAAGGGGTTTTTTTTATTTTTGAAATTGCAACTTTGGAAACAAAATTTGATGAAAAAAACCATAACCATGAAATTTGAACGAAAAATGAAGAGAAGAAAATAAAATTGGTATGGTGGCTAACACACATCTGAAGATTGAGAAAGAGAGAGAATATGAGAGTGAGGTTTTTTTCTTTTATAAAGAGAAACAGAAATGGCAGAGAAAGTGATGGAGGAGAAGTGTAGACAGGGGAATTAAAGTATCAAACGCAAGAGGCAATGTGAGAATTCATTAAATGCCATTAATTTGACTTAAAAAGTAAAAGAAATATAAGTAAAGGTTCCATTATGCATTTAATTAGGGATCAAATTTTCATGGTAATATGAGAATATTTTGGAAATTTTAGTATTTAGTTGAGGGTATTTTAGGCAAAAATAATGGATCAATTTAGAAATAGGACTTATATTTTGGGACTCTATAAAAGGAAACAGAACTTATATTATGGGACGGAAGGAGTACTACAATCCAATGTTTTCAATAAATTGTTCCCTTTTTTAACTATATGTGCCTAGTGACTTACTAGAAGAAACTGGTTGAGGTTGCCGCTTGCACAAAAAAAAGCATAATCCAGTGAGAAGTAATGTTGCCAGTACAAATGGAGCAGCAATTGCTATAGGTACGTACGATGATCCTCCTTGCTTGTTATCACCTGAACCTGTTGTCTTGCATGTATAACACAAATTATTAGTATCAATTAAACAACTATGGTAGTAGAAGTTATTTTTCTCAGCTAGTTAAGGTATGGTTAGTTTTGCTTCAAAAGAGATCTAGTTTTTTCAAACTTCATGTCCCTGGTTCTTTACTAGAATAGCAAGAGGTTGAAAAAGGAAACACTATTGGGACTTGCAAGGAGTGGGAAAACTGTTAATATTTTAGACTTACTTAGACTGTATTTTTAATGAAAAATTATTTTGATTATAAAGTAAAACTAAGGGGAAAAAACACTCTTAATGATTTTCCTTTATATTGGCTTCTAGCAAGAAAGGTAAGAGAAAGAAATATGTGGAGAGAAGAGGTTAGATAGAAGAAAGGATTACGGAAGGTAAGGAAAAGAACGCCATGCTGTATAATGGAATTCGAATATACTTTTATGAGTTCCATCTCTTTATCTATTATATGTCCTTGGAAACAATAGTTTTACAGCCATTAAGAAAAATGGGAATAACACTAAATTCGAAAAATATATTGTGTCAACCAAACCCTTTCTCAGATAATTTTTATTTTTCGGCCGGGGTAACAATATTAGTTAAAGTGATGTTCTTATTTAGGCTTGTTCAGTTGAATGGATCTAATCAGATCAAATAAAGTATATTAATCACAATAATTTTCTCTTGTAACTTTCTTAGAACAAATTAATTAATAAGGCATTGTGTATACCTGACTAATGAAACTAGCATTATTGTACGGGTCAATAAAGTTCTATCTTTCAAAAATATATTTCTGTAAGTTATTAAGGTTTTAAAATCAAAGAAAAATAATATTAAATTTATAAAAATTTAACATTAAGCAAAAAAATTGGTGAAAAACAAAAATAAACATGTGAGGAAAGAGGATGGATGAGGGAAAAGAAAGAGGAACATAAAGTCAGAATATGACAACCCTCCAGAAAGGATACTATTTTCTAACCTCAAGACGAGTATTGATACTGTTGAAATATGTGCATTTCAAAGTTTTTTGATATTTAAGGCTTGGTAAATCATTCTCTGTTTTGGGTTTGTTTAGTCCCATTCTATTTAGGTTAACCAGCTTATATCCTTAGGGCATGCTTGGGATGGGGGTAATATATTAAGGGGGTAATAAAAGTCAAACATAAAAAACTAAGGTATTTAAAGGTGATGATAGAGGAGATAAAGTGGTGGTGGAGAAGATAATGTGGTGTTTGTAGGAGGGAAATGGAAGAAGGAGGGGAACTATTACCCTCATTATGGGGGTAATAATTATCCACCACCACCCCTAGGTAACTATTACCCTCATTTGAAGGGTAATAGTTCCCCTTCTTCTTCCATTTCTTTCCTACCAACACCACATTATCCTCTCCACAACCACTCTATCCCTCTATCATTACATTTAAATACCTTAGTTTTCCTATGTTTGACTTTTATTACCCCTTAATATATTACCCCCATTCCAAGCATGCCCTTAGAGTTAATTTCTACCCCCATAACAGATCTGTAATTTGTACTAACTCCTTGATAAAACCTTTTTTCCTTGTACCTAGTGGACGTAGCTAGCACATTGCTAGTGAACCACGTTATTAAACCTGTGTGTGCTTTATTGATTTTATTCTTTATCTCTATTGTTGATTCAATCCATTACAACAAATATACTATAAACCAAATAAAGCGAAATGCGAATAGAACTTGATTTTTCTCCTCCAAATCAATCACTCTCTAGTTACTTACCGTTTTCAGAAGGCAGGATCGTTGAAGACGGTGGGCTAGCAGGAGGCAGGCTGGCTGGTCTCGATAGTTTGGTATCAAAAAAATTGCCTAACACCAAACCTTAAATGGCAACTTGGGAGGTGCGCTATAGTTGTTATATAGGACACGCCACTTGCAAGAACATTGTTGTATGCTTGTGTAAGACACTTGTGGCATTGTAGTGCAGTTAGGTCGACAGTGCATTGAGCAAGGGAGTAAAGAACCTGCTCCGACCAATCTTCTGTGAAGTTGTCCTGTCTTACGTGAAAAAGGCGTTTGCTAAAGGCGGTTTGATTGATCAGATCAATAAGAAATTCTGATACGTTGAATGGGCGGGCAATAGGCGGAGGTGGAGGTGGCGGGGGTGATAAGGAAGCGCCTTCTGGTGGTGGAAGCGCCATATATATAGCCTCAAGAAACACGGGATCTTCCTCTTCTTTTGAGAATATATTACGATTAGCATAGCGTAACATGCATTCGTCTGCCCATATGATAGCCTCCTTTACATTTGGGCATTCTATTAAGATATGCTGTGTCGCTTTACCTATGCACAAGGAACACTTAGAAGGAGTTTCATCGCCTCGACAGAGGTAAAGGCCGTAGACTGTATCTTTGTCATGGCCAATAGTGGAATTATGGAAGCGAGACTTTGTTTTTGAGGCTGCAAATGTAAGAGTTCCGAGAACAAATTTGAGGTTTTGGTGGAATGGACTATTTGTGGAGTATCTAGCTTGAGAATTAGAACAATTTGTGTTAGCATCAAAATATGGTAAATCTTGTGAATGCACAACTTTGAATATTGGAAACAAAAGAAAGATTGCCCAAATCATGGTTAACGCAGGAGGAAGATATGGCGATGGGTAATGGTTTGTTTTGGGAATGCCATTATTTATACAAATTCAACATGGAATGTTGCACTACTAGTCGAGTGGAAAGAGGAGAACACGTTGTAGCATTAATATTTCTTCATAGTGGCATTTGTCTGACAATGGTGAGCAGCTTTTGGGATATTACTTGATACGCTGATGTTGTGTTGCATTGTTACTGAGTTTGCTGGTTGTTGGTACATATTGAAGGATGGTTGGTGTTTTTGGAGTTTTTTTTAAGTTGATTGATTCGTTGATGATGAATATATGGTTTTTTGAGATTTGACCTTGAGATTCTTGTCTCCAGCTTTGGTCTCTTTTTTGGCGAGGAACTAGCTACTTGGTGTTGTTGGCTGTGGAGGTTGATTTTATTTTTGAGAATTCATTGCAATATAAATTGCACTAGCATGGGTTGGAGATTGGAATTGCTTCTTTGTTTTGGTTTGACTCAACACTAAGATACTGTTGGATTCCTTAGAGTATGAGTATGTGAGATTCTTCATGTGTTTGGTGGATTGTTACTTTGGTGGTATACAATGGTATTGGAGTAAAGGGTGTATCAAGTCCTTACATGTTTTGCATGAGGCAGTGTTATATGATGGAATTTCTTCCATTTTTGCCAATAGTTGATGGCTGATGCAATTCAACAAATTGGCTGAATCAGAGTTTGTGCTACTGTTATTGTTCCTTTGGCTGTTGAATTGATTGGGTTGCTCCATGTTATGTTGACATTGAAGAATTGGTAATATTGGTGTTGCCAATATTATTTGAGTATGGTGTTGGGTTTGTTTGAAGCCCATGTTCAAGTTTTGGATGAACAAGAAGGTCGGTTTTTGAGGCCCATAGATGGCCATTTTCGACCAAGAAGATCAGTTTTGAGGCCCATAGATGGCCGTCATTTCGAAGACCCATAGATGGTCAAGTTTGCCCAAAGTGGCTTGTTATGCCCATAGTGGCTTTGTTTGCCCATAGTGGCTTGTTTTGATGCCCATAGAGGCTTATTTTGACCCATAGATGGTCTTGTTTCGACCCATAGATGGTCATACTTGTGACCCATAGAGGTCATTTTGATTGTTCGAATTATTTGAGAATTCGTTCCTGTGTTTGATCCATAGTGATCGTATTTTCTTGTTTTGCTCATTTTTTAGTACGAATTGTTCAAACTGGAAATGTTTTTCAAACATGTCCAGTTTGCGGGGGGATGTTGAAGTATAGAACTAGGTTGGTGAGGAGTTGTTAGTTGTTTCCTTAATTCAAGGATTAGTTTGTTATTCAAGTATTAGTTTGTGTAATTAGTCTTTGTAGTATAAATAGCCTAATAGGCTTTGTAATTCATTACCACAACATAATACAATGTAGTCATATTTGCTCTCTCTTTTCTCTTCCTCTTTACTGCTTCTCTATTTTTCCCTCTTTAAGGTTCATGATTTCATCAATGGAGTTCAACCTCCATCTCCATTCATGAAATCTAACAAAATGAAGGGAAAAATATGACTCCAAAGGATGCCAAGGAAAGAGTTATCTGAGGAGAATTTAAGGGTCATCCACGGGGTGATATTCCCCCTTAATGTGTGAGGGCGAGTGAGGGCAACTTGCCATACCTGTATACCATAAAAACAGTCTCGAAAGATATGTATCGGTGATTAAGAATGGGTAAATCGTTGGGACACCAGGAGTCGGTGGTGATGTGTTTGGAAAAAAGGAGTTGCTTGCATGGGATTCTATCCCATCAACCAAGCCATAAGAACAGAATGATTTTGGAAAGGGCTTTAATTTTCCATAACCAACTTAAGTTGAAATATGGGTCACCAGTAGGAGGGCAAGCATGGTAGGCCATGGAAAGGGAGTATTTTTTATTCACAACAAGAGTAGAAATGGGGGAATCGGAAGGGATATTATCAACAGTGTCAATCGATTCCATTTGATCACAATAGAATTCAAAATAAATACGGAGTATATGTTTGATTGCGAATAGGATTCAACAATAAATGATATATTGTCATAAAAAGAAAACTATAATGGTTGTTTGAAAACCATTCAAATTCAAGAAATGTTTTGAAAACAAAAGAGTAGGAATGGGAAGAACATTTGGTGACACCAAAAAATTACAGACTCTACATTTTGTAACGTATGGAGTACATATTATTAACTTGGTTGGTTCCCCTGAAGTTAAGATCCTAGAGCTATGGCTACGGCTGACATAACAAAGTAATGTTATCAGATTTATATGCAAAAAGATGGAAGAAGAATTAGTTGTTCTGCTACCTGACATTGTAACATTCATTTTCTTTATGTTTATTCCTATCTCTGGTAATGATGAGCTAGTCTATTCCTTTGCCCAAGGGAAATACTTTGATACCAAGACAGCTTATGCTCAGTTTTGGCAAAAACTCTTCTACAACAAAACTCCACCACTAACCTCTCCAATCACCAATCTAGCCCTTAACACCAAAAGTTGAAAGAAACTATGGGCAAGCTATTGGCCACCCAAGGTTAAATTTTTTATTTGGTCAACCCTCTGGGATGCAATTCCTGTGAAAAATACACTCCAAAAAAGCGGAATCTAGACCAATCAAAACTGCCCCTTTTGTCCAAACACACCTGAACCTGGGACCATGTATTGAGAAACTGCCCCCCTAACTTAGGAGATTTGGCACTGCTCTACACACTTACCACAATATTTTAACACAGTGAACAATGAGATGTGGTTGATTAGCAACATGTCCCTGGAGTGTACAATTTGGGATCAGTTGTTCGAAAATCTGGAAAAAAAGGAATGCTTGGGTGTTTGAACTGAAAAACAAGAGAGCAAACTAGGTACACAACCAAATCATACAACTAACCACATACATAATAAAGGCTACGAGAGAGATCAATAGAAAGGAGAAGTCCACATAAAGCTTAGAAATCCACACTAATCACTGCATGGTCAAAGTTAGGGGTGTTCAAAACCGGATACCGGATCAGATCCGATCCGGAAATCCGGATATCCGGATTTCCGGATACAAAGAAATGAATTCCGGATCCGTTCCGGATGATCCAGTTATCCGTATTTCCGGATATCCGAATTTCCGGATCGGATAACCGGATAATCCGGATTTATAAAATTGCTTGTTTTTTTAAAAAAAGTTCCTGCCATTTTCCAAGACTGCCATATTGTTTTACAATGTAAGTCCAATATAAGTTCCTGCCATCTTCAACCTTCCAACTTCCAAACACCAAACTATGAAAACCAAATTTGATAAGTTTAAAGTCAATCTGGGTTTTTGTTTAAATTTATTAAATGGCCAACATTTTTTACTCTGAATCTACTTCATTACTTCTATTTGATGAAAGCAAAGATTTCTTCTTTGATTGCAATGTGGAGAGTTACATATGGGTGCAAAACTGCAAACAAAACATACAATAATCAAAAGTAAAGATGAGTGATTGAAGGTGAGTGAGCGAAGGAAAGGGACGGCGACAAAATCCGGCGACGGAGCGAAGGTGAGTGACGGCGTCGGCGACTTAGAAGTGAGCGAAAAATCCGGCGACTGTCAGTTGAGTGATGGCGTCGGCGAAGATGAGTGAGGGAAAATGAGCGTGAGGCTAGTGAGGCAATGAAGGAAGATGAGTGTTTAGCGTGAGGCTAGTGAGGCAATGAAGGAAGATGAGTGTCTGATGAGTGAAGAGTTAGGTCAAAGTAGAAACTAAAAAACCAAAAATGGTTTTTTTTTTTTAAATCCGGATATTCGGATTATCCGGATTTTCAAAACACGTATCCGTATCCGATCCGAATATCCGATTTTAAAACCGGATATCCGATCCGAATTATCCGAATTTTTAAAACCGGATCGGATATCCGAAATTATTGGTCGGATATCGGATATTTCGGATCGGATTTTTTTGCACACCCCTAGTCAAAGTGGATGCCTCCTTCTACTCTAATACCTTACAAACAAGACTAGGAGGGATCTATAGATATGGCACTAACAGGGAGACAAAAGGCTTCTTTAGGAAGACCAAAGCACCTGATGCTACTACAGAATTCATGGCCATCTTACAAGCATTATATTGGATAGAGGAACAAAAGTTAACTAATATTCACCTGTTTTCTAATTCTAAGATTGCAGTGGAACATATAACACATCCATCGCTTATTAAAGACTGGTATTGCAACTTGGCTAATGTACGCAGGGACCATCCGGGGACGAGTAGAGTGCAGGAGCTTGCAATGGTTGGAAGGAAGTGCCTACAAGATGCGGATTTCTTCGCTAGATGGATAAGAGAACAGAACTTTGTTCATAGGCAGTATCTAACTGTGTTCTCTTCACCCTTTGTAACCAATGATTGTAAAATTAACAACACTTTGCTTTTGGATATTATTAGTAGGGATCAGGGAGCCAATCAGACAAATTTAATTAGCAATATGAACACTAGATGTAATAGTTTAACGTAATATTAATATGTCGCTCCTTCCAACCAAAAAAAATAAATTAGTCGTTAACTTAATAGGCGGTGCTAATCGAAGTTCTACCAATGAAAAAGATAGAAAAGATGGTTTATCATTAATGAAGGGACCAAATCAAGACACGACATCTGTAACTTCTTATCAAAAACTGATCATTGGATAGGTTGCGGAAAAAGAGAACAAGTTTCTAGGTTTTCAATTTTTTTTTATAATTCCTTGTAGCTTTTTGCAAAGTTTATCAAGCACATAAAGCATTTTCTTATTACATTTTTTTAACTCTAAAAACCAATTTTTATCCCTAACTATCTTCGCTGGTACAGAAATGTGCACCCTATTCGAAGTATCTTCTTTAACCTTCTCGACAATCTTCCTAAGTCTCCAAACAACATGAAATAAGATTCATTTCTAACGACCAAATATAGTAGATTACAATAGTAGTAATAGCTAGTTGTATGTCTATCAGGTATTTTGCTTCTAATGTAGTTGCTCTCTCAGCGAGCAGTCGATGTAGTGATATTTTCTGTTCCTGAATATATCCTATCAGATTGATCTTGTATTTCTGATGAAAACCCTTCGCCTGACCCGCCTGTCGGTAATTGAGGCATGTTATCACTATGGCTATTCAACATTAGAACAATCGATGCCATAGTAGGCCTCTTGTTCGCCTCTTCTTGCACACATGATAAACCAATACGGATGCATTTTGTTGCTTCGTCTTCTAAAAACCTCCTCTTTAATGCGCAGTCCACAAATTGTTGTTAGGGAAAGGAGAAGAGGGTGGTAGACAACTTCAAGTGATTAACCAACAATAAACAATAGAGGAAACAAGCAACAACACAAGAAACCAACTAAAGCAAGGAAACAACGAGAAAGACAACGATTACCGGTGGAAACCCGAGCTCCGGGTGAAAAACCCACCTCTATACACTTTGTATTTCGATGGAGGATGATGAACACAAGCACTTACATCAATGGCATACCATTGCAATGCATACACACAATCTCACAAACCCTAACTTTACTAGGATTACAAATTGTGAATCTAGCAATCAATGGATGACATAAACAAGCCTCACAAATTGCTCTCAAGCTCTAAACAACACTCTTAGAACTTACAATTTAGGGTTAAGTGCTCAATAATACGTCTCTCTAATTTTGGGGAAAAAACGGGCTCTATTTATAGCCCCGCAAAACGCAATCGTGGATATAACAGGAAAAGGGCAGGCTCTGGTCGCGACCCGCGACCTGAAGCTGCTGTCCCCCTTCTTCCCTATCTCCACACTATACCCCACAATCTCCCACTTGGAGATAGGTCTAGGAACATGCGACCAACACCCCAAACAACCAAGTGCTCCTACATCATCCATCCTCCATCACACCTCCTACTCAACAAGGAAGTAACACCGAGGTTTCTTCCAACCTCGAATCAAACACAACACCACTCTCAAGGGACTTTACCTTCGTTCTTGGGCAAGCAATCCTCCCATGCTCCCACTTGAACTCAACACCCTTAGTGATACGACCCAAGCTTTAGGACTTTGCACATGTTCTCCTAGCACTCTTCCCATGCTCTCCCCCGAACATAACACCCTTAGCTTGTGCCACACACACAACACCCTTGTGTGCCACCTTCACCTTGTGCGTTTCTTTGCCCATCTTCATCATTGAAAACCCGACTTTATCAACACGGTTCTCTTCCAATGATCCACTATCGATAGTTTTCCGGCCAAACGACACCCTCCGTGAAGAACCACATCCCAAACCACTCGCCACCTTTGTGCTCCTCGAGGTGTACAAGGTACCATGTTTTGTCCCACGAGCTTCAACACGAGCCCCTTTGACAACCCTCCATGAACCTCCCTCAAAAACAACTTTGTAGCCGGCATTGTCAAGTTGACCAACCGATATCAAGTTCTTCTTCAACTTTGGGATATACTTGACATCCTTCAACTCTAACATGCCACCATTCGTGAGCTTCACACTCACATCACCACTCCCCAACACCTCCACGTGTTCACCATTAGCAAGGTGAACATCCGCAAGCTTTCCGGAGTCAAGCCTCCGAAACAACTCCTTACTCGGTGTAGAGTGAAACGAAGAACCGGAATCAAGGACCCAATACTCCATGGAGCAACCCGAACTCACACACAAAGCATCGGAATCGTACTCCGACACGGATGAAGCTTCACCATCCCCATCCTCCACTTGGCCCTTTCCATTCGCCTTCTTCTTCAACGGACACTCTCTCCTCATGTGCCCCTTCTCGCCGCAATTCCAACACAACATATTAGCACCATTCGATTTCCCCGGCCCTCTACTCTTCGATCTCCCATGATGACTAGAGCTCCCACCTTGTTGCCTTCCTCTTCCCCTTCCATCACACGCGTGTGCCTCACCAAATGATTCCCCGGATTCTTTCCTTTGAGTGCCCTCACTCAAGATCAAATCCCTCACATCATCACACTTTAGCTTCTCTTTGCCACAAGAGTTGCTAATCGCGGCCACCACCGTTTCCCATGACAAAGGCAATGAGGACAACAAGATCAACGCCTTAACCTCATCATCAAACTTAATATCCACCGAAGACAATTGGCCCAATATCGAATTGAACTCATTCATGTGTTCCGCGGCCGAGCTACCATCATCCATCCTTAACTCAAAAAACCGGCGCATCAAGTAAACCTTATTCACCGCCGAGGGCTTCTCATACATACTTGACAACGTTTTCATTAAACCCGTCGTTGTTTTCTCATCCTTGACATTAAACGCCACACTCCGGGCTAATGTCAACCTCACAACACCAAGTGCCTTCCTATCCAACACTTTCCACTCCTCATCCTTCATAGTACTCGGTTTCTTCTCATCAAGAGGTTCATAAAGGTCCTTTTGATACAAATAATCCTCTATTTGCATTTTCCAAAAGCCAAAATCCTTTCCATCAAACCTCTCAATCCTTGTTTTACCCTCTTCCATTGTTTAAATCAACCACAAAGTTCAAGACAACAAATTTCAATAACAAACAATTGAAATCCTCTAACAAACACTCAAACTTTGAACAAACACCAAAAAATTGAAACCCTAAAACCAAAGATTCAATTTTTGAACTTTCTAATCACAAATAACCAAGTTTTACCACACAAACAATCCCAAATAACACCACAACAACCATGGCTCTGATACCAATTGTTAGGGAAAGGAGAAGAGGGTGGTAGACAACTTCAAGTGATTAACCAACAGTAAACAATAGAGGAAACAAGCAACAACACAAGAAACCAACTAAAGCAAGGAAACAACGAGAAAGACAAGGATTACCGGTGGAAACCCGAGCTCCGGGTGAAAAATCCATCGAAATACAAAGTGTATAGAGGTGGGTTTTTCACCCGGAGCTCGGGTTTCCACCGGTAATCCTTGTCTTTCTCGTTGTTTCCTTGCTTTAGTTGGTTTCTTGTGTTGTTGCTTGTTTCCTCTATTGTTTATTGTTGGTTAATCACTTGAAGTTGTCTACCACCCTCTTCTCCTTTCCCTAACAATTGTTGTGGTTCTTTTGCATTCCATAACCTCCAGGCCTACAGAGAGCTCAGTTAATCTGTTAATACTTGAGCTTAGGGAAAAAATATTTATGCAATAAAAAGAGTTCATCTGAAAAAGTATCCTGCATTACCATATTGGTATATATAGATAGAGGGCTGGTCATGCCACATTAGAAAACCCAATGAGTTTCAGATATAAACAAATAGTGACGATTAGACATTTATGTTTGGAGTAAAGTGTATAATTTTTTTTTTCATATTGATGTGGCTAACCCCTGGTATATATATAGACCAATATAGTAGTACATTAGACTTTTTGAGTCGTGATTCCACATACATGTTGCACGAGGCCCTCTTCCTTTTCTGGAATGTCGAAGGAGAAGTTCCTTATCCTTTGACCACTCACTATCTCTAAGACAAGGATTCCGAAACTGTAGACATCTGACTTGAATGATAAGTTTCCACTCCTAACATATTCAGGGGCCATGTACCCACTAGAGTTGTCGGTGGCAAACCAATGTTAGTGTATAGTCCATTGAAAGATATATAAGAATGCAGTTAGATTGATATGTCGGTAGCGAACCAATGTTAGTGTATAGTCCATTGAAAGATACTGTATATAAGAATGCAGTTAGATTGCACAATTATTATCATGCACCCGGGTGCACCATGCGCATGGTGCACCCGGTGGCATTATTGTAATTAATGCAAAAATCTGGGCAATAGTATAAGTATTAAAAGCTTGCCCCAATACTATGTAGATAGTTTAGCTCAGTTGGTCTTGAGGTTTATGTGTTTGGTAGTTGGTCATGGGTTCGACTCCCATACCAATCATTTATAAATTTTTTTACGTTTGTCTTTTCCTCCTCTTTTGACTTTGAATCTCATAGTTTAATTTTTTTTTTCATGTTTCTTCCATAGTCTTAGTTCTTATTTTAGCTTTTTTTATTTTATCCTTTTCAATTATTTTGCATATTGTTGTACTATAATTATTTTTTTGGAGGGATATTGTATTATAATTATTATTTTTAAATTTATTTTACGGGTAGAATATATAATTATTATAACACGCCTTTTTTCTTTTTAATATTTTCCATATCCTGTTACAATATATTTTTTTAAAAAATTTAAATAAAAAACTTATTTTATTCTTCTTTTCTTCTCCACTCACTAACTTTTTTCATTTCTTAAAATACATTTCACTCATTTGATCAAAATGAGCAATCGTTTTTGTGCAGCAAGATCAATAAACATTCTGATCACAATCGGGCGATTTTATTTTACTCATTTGATCAAGTGAGCAATCATTTTTGTGCAGCAAGATCAGTAAACATTCTGATCACAATTGAGCGGTTTATTTTACTCATTTGATCAAATGAACAATCTATTTGCAAAGGAAGATCGGTAAAGATTTTTGATCTTGAGTGAAGTAAAATAAATCTACTCATTTTGTAACAATTAAAAACAAACAGTGAGAGTAAAAAATAAGGAAATGAGCAACATGATTTTCAAAGGAAAACATGGAAAAATATGTTTGATATAGTTCACATTATGATTTGATATTGAGTGAGTTAAATTAACTCTACTCATTTATAAAATGAACAATTTTATTTTACTCATTTTGATCAAATGAGCAGTTTATTTTATCTTGGAGATAAATCAATCTGCTCATTTTGACAAATGAGCATGTTTGTTTTGATAAGTAAACATTTTAATCTCAAGTGAGGTAAAATAAATCTGTTCATTCACAAAATGAGTAATTTTATTTTACTCATTTGATCAAATGAGCAGTTTCATTTTACTCATTTGATCAAATGAACAGTTTTATTTTACTCATTTGATCAAATGAGCAGTTTTAGTTTACTCATTGGATCGAATGAGCAGTTTTATTTTACTCATTTGATCAAATGAGCAATCTTTTTTACACCGAAAGATCAGTAAACATTTTGATCTTGAGTGAGGTAATAAATTTGCTCATTCACAAAATGAGCTGTTACTATGACTTAAAATTTTCTTACTATATTCTTCTTTTCTTTTCCACTCTCTAACTTTTTCCAATTCTTTTTTCAATGTGGAGAAATAAAAACTAAACAAACAATAAGATACCCATTGAAAAATTAATGAAATAAGAAATATAGCTTTGAAATGAGTAAATATGTTACTTAGTGTAAAAAAGTCCTTAAATGAGAAAAAAAAACTCTTAGAATATTGCTCATTTAATGAAATTATTAAAAATACCACTGAATATTTATGGAGCAAAAAATAATTTAAATGAGTAAAACATCCTTATAATGAGCAAACATTGTCTTATTTTACGGTGTAGAATATATAATTAATTTAAATTAACTTTAATTTTTAAGCTTCCAATATATCACTAGAATGGACAATACATAGTTCGAATGAGCGATGTATCTTAAATGAGCAAATTAAATATTTATTTCTAATGTCTAAAAATAAAAAATAAATAGTCAGAAAAAAGAAGAAAATAAACAATATTATTTTCTAATTTGTAGTAGCTTAACACTGGTACGTGGAAAATAAATAAATGAGTAATTTATCTTTTAAATGAGAAATTATATAATTCTTTATTGATTAGTAAACATGTATATACTGTGTCACATTGACGAATATATTACTAAAATGAGCATTATATTTTTCAAATGAGAAATATATCTTAAACTGAGAATATATATTTTCTAATGTGTTAAAATAAATACCAAATAGAGTAATCAGTTATAATACAAGTAAATGAGCAATATTGTTTTCGAATGAGCAAATTGATTATACTTGAACTTGAAAAATAACTAAATGAGCATCGCAACTTTCAAATGAGTAATAATATATTTCTTTTAAGAAAATAGGAATAAAAAGAAGATTAATAAAAAATGAGTTGAAGGAGGAAAAAAAACAACAAAGAGTGGTAGAGGGGGGATTCGAACCCGCGACCCTCTAACACGGAGAGAGCATAGAGGCCTAACCACTGAGGTAGCTTTCACTTAGTGATGTAAAATGGAAGGAAATAGTATTAGAGTTGTTTTGCTGAAGTTCACGAAAATCACCAAAATGCCACCGGGTGCACCGTGCGCACGGTGCACCCGGGTGTACGGTGCATGGTCTCGTTAGATTGATATGTCGGTAGCAAACCAATGTTAGTGTATAGTCCATTGTGAAAATTAGTACGCTGATGTTATTTTGGTGGGTGTTGATAACCGGATGCAAAACGAAATAAACAAGATAGGAAGCTTCACTAGCTGCAACAGTTCGAATTCAATTATTAGTAAAAAATGCCTTACCGTGTGCCGGCAATTCTATTGCTAATGCGTTGCACTTCATCCGATCCAAAGAGTTTTGCCATGCCAAAGTCAGCTATTTTGGGAATCATGTCCTGGTCTAGCAAAATATTGCTCGGCTTTAGATCTCGATTCACAATCTTGTATCGAGAATCCTCGTGGAGGTACAACAACCCTTTGGCGATTCCATCTATAATCATATACCTTGTCCTCCAAGTCAAAGACGCACGTTTTTCACGATCTACCATTATTTCATAGTATCATGGTTAGATAGGTAAGTTTTAATTCAAATTAAACTGTTGAATAGTATACAGATATCTTGTTCGTACCAAATAGATGGTGATCTAAACTTGAACACGACATGTATTCAAGAACTAACAACTTCTCCTCCGGTGCCACACAAAATCCTAGGAGTCTAACAAGATTTTTATGTTGAAGCTTGGCAACAAGAAGAACCTCGGTTTTGAACTCTTGAATGCCCTGTTTCGACTCAGGGGAGAGCCGCTTCACTGCTATCTCTTGACCAGTTTGGAGCCTTCCCTGATATTATTGTCCATATAAAATTATTTTGTTAATAACTACCTAATATAATGCACATTATTGGTTTAATCATCTTTTCTAATTTTTTACTTTAACTGCCTTATATATACAATACCAGTAGGTATCACTACCAATGGGTGGTTTTTGACCGGAAAGCCACCAATTTTAGCCGAAAAACCACTCATTTTTGCTGGAACACCACTCATTTTGGCTAGAAAACCGCCCATTGGTAGTGAAAATATATTAGTGGTATTATAAGGTAGTTAAATTTTAAAAAATTAGAAAATGTGGTTAAACCAATATTGTCCATTATATTAGGCGGTTATTGATAAAAAAATCCAATAAATTATGAATAAAAAATTCGAAATTAACAAAAAAATAGTTCTAGAAATATAAGTGAAGTTTTATATTAATTTATTTCTAGCAAAGTAAGACATAAGCTAAGTTCATAACTAGAGAAATTATATAAAGTGGTGCCACTAAGGCTCCGTTTGGTACATTTTCCTAAAAAACTATTTTCCTCTGTTTTCGGTTACTGATTGGTTGCTAAAGGAGTGACAAATCATTTTTATTTGGAGCAAAAAAGCTCTTCCAATAATGGAAAAACATTTTTCCTTCGAAAAGAAGGCAAATTGTTTTCCTTAATTACCTCCCCTTTTACACTTTTCCACCACCTCCTTAGTTTCCCTTTCATTTTCCTTTTTCCATCATCTTAACGGAACAATGTAATACTAATTTCGCAATTGTTTTTTCCAAGTTAAATTATTTTCCGTGAAATTTATTTTACTTGAAGAAGAAGAAATTCTTGAAATAGGTTGGTTTAACATAGTTTCTAAATATTGCTCGGAAATTCTGATTCGTGATTGATTAATTATATTTCTTTTGAAAAAGTCCATAGTACCAGGATAGTTTCTAGAATTTACGTTACCTTGTAAACTGCACCAAATCCACCTTGGCCAAGTTTGTTGTCTTCAGAGAAGTTGTCTGTTGCAGATTTTATTATATCAACATCATAGTGAAAGGATTCCATCGTTATGATCTCATTTGGATCTGTCATTCCAGGTAAGGTAATTATGGGATTATTTTGTGGAACACTCACAAAACGTAAATGGGCGTACAAGGTGGGTCACATTTTACTTAGAGACAAATAATTAAAACGTACTCTTAACATTCAAGGGTAGACACTCTAACATCAAAGAGATAAAACCTTGTAAGGATAAATGTAATAGGGTTGACTAATAGTTAAAGACTAATAGTGGTAGCTCTTCCAAATCTCACCTTTTTATACTAATGAAAGATGCTTCTTATCTAATGTTTTCACCCATATCTAACATACACTCATACTCCCTCCGTCCCAATTTAAGTGCCCCAGTTTGACTAAAAGGTACTTTACATTTTGGTCAAATGGGGCTCTTAAATTGGGACGGAGGGAGAATTTTCCAGTGACGGATCTACCTTTTGCATACTTGACCCCACTTGAATCGGTAAAAATTGTGAAATTCCCTTTAAAATTGCAATTTTAAAAAAATTGTCCAGAAAAATTAACCATTTGACCCTGATAAAATTTAATAATTATGCTTCGACCCCACTAAACAATTTTTCTGAACCCGCCACTGATATTTTCAGAGCTATACTTATAGACTTGAATTTCTAAACAAGCCTTAAATGCAAAGTTGTAAGATGTTTAGTAACAAGGAAGAGAGTGGTCGGTGAATTAACATTCACGCCAGCAACAAACAGAAAAACATGATTATAATTTCGAATTAGATATATTCTAGGAAAAAATGACTTATAGGAACAATTTATATCTAGCTCTTTAAACCTTGTAAGGTACATGGTTAAACCAAAAATTAGGGGTACTATCATGATATTATATCGGGGAAACTAGATTCTTCTAGTGTATTATCGGAACAATTTATATCTAGCTCTTAAATGTGCCTATGATCAATTGGACTAGGAGAAACTTGAATAATAGACCCAGGGCCCATGAAAATATAACGGATTTATATTATATATATTAAAAAAAACTCTACTCTTCTCTAATCTGATTGCATCTTTTTTATTATTCCAGAAATAAATTAATATCTTCTTTTGATTAAAATTTTGTATACGTTATCAAATTTGGGGGTGGGACTTTGATGGCTGGAGTGGCAGAGGAAGGACATGGAAAGGTGGGCCTGGTGGAACGGGAGGGTTGGGGAGAAAGAGGTATAATAGTACTTCACGAGTCAAATGAATTATACGTTACAACGGGCCATTTAGACATACAAACTCTGTGGGTTATATTATTTCCATCAATTTTTCCATGAACTAAAATTAAGTTGATTGTGCAATTAGAAAATTGGTCAAAGTTTGAATTATTGTAATTGATTTAGGGTGTCTTCTTTCTATGTTTAAATAATTTTATTTTTTTTTTCCCCTTCGGGAAAGACTTACCGTCGAAAGAGGGCTTGACCTTCCGCTTCCATATAAAAAACCACAAACCAAAGAGAAACAATATTGCCGCTGCAGTAGGAACCGCGGTTGCTAGAGCTATAGTCCTGCTGCGATCTCGCTCTGTCGAAATGCATAGATCAAATTCCTATGCTATAAATTGTACACAAATCAAGCTTCTAAAATCAACATGACTAAAAATTATATACTTCCTCCGTTTCTAAATAAGTGACACACTTCTTGATTACACGCTTTCCAATGCATTATCTAAACCATTAATATCTACAATTATCAATAAGTAAAAATTATAAAAAGTTGATATTAAAAAAATTCACATTGAGACGAATCTAACAAGATCCCACATGAATATGTTTTTCTTAAAATGTAATTCACAAAAGCTAATCAAAGTCTAAACTATACTCAAATGTGTCATTTATATAGAAACGGAGGAAGTACTATATATACTAACGCTGTTCATCCAAGGTATCTTTGCTAGTTGGAGGTGGTGGCGCGCTGGTCGGCTTAATTCTATGGTCGAAAGGACCAAAAAATCTCTCAGTATCATATCTTAGCTGACAGCTTGGAAGGTAGACTACTGCTTGTAAATTGTCTGGACAACATTCAAGATGATCGAACGCCCGTCCAAGGCACCGTTGGCACAACTTTGCACTTATATCCGGAGTGCATTGTGCAAGAGAGTAAAATTTCTGAGGTCTCCAACTTTCTAAATCATCAGCTCTTGTAGCATAAAATCGTGTCGCTATTGGTGATGAGGAGTTGCTGGAAACCGTTTTATTAATCAGAGCATTAATCACATTCTCTTTATTAAATGGATTTTCACGGTAAGGGGGTGACCGAGAATAGTTGCCGTTAAGACCAATCTTCCAAACATGTTCGGGAGACTCCTCTTCTTTGGAGAAGATATTACGATTTGCGTAACGCAACATGCATCCGGGGAGCCAGTTGATGGCTTCTGTGCGGTTGCAGCTATCTATGATGCTTTGTGTTGCGTTATTGACGCAAGATGAACATTCATCAGTGGTGAGATCACCTCGACATAGGTAAAAACCGTAAACTCTATCGTTGTTTTGGCCAAAACTTGAATTATCGAAACCATAATTTGGTGTTGCGGAGTTAAGGTTGGCAAAAACGATTTGAAGGTTTCGATGGAATGTACTGTTTGGCGCATATGTATCTTTAGTAGTTGAACAACTTACATTCGTTAGTTCTGATTGTGAATCAACAAGTTTGAATATTGGGAATAAGAGGAAGATTAGAAAAAACATGCTAACGAGATGGTGCTTGTGTGGTAGGATTCAACCTTGAGATTAATATTTAACACTTCTATATATCATGCTGTACCTTTCGCAAACAAACTTTCGATGTTGACCTAAAAAAATTGTTTGAGCTTATTATTGGGTAGAATTCAAACTTCGACATCCTGATCTTAGAAAAGTTCCTCATACAAATGTTTAAATTAACCCAAAATACAGAGCCCTTGAAAATGAAGGATGTTATTAGTTACATGTGGTTTGAACATTTAAAATACTAACAACTGTGTTTCCCTCTCATCTCCAAAAATCTGCTTCTTGTTCAGACTATTCACACAAGGACGTATTTGGTGCTTAGTTGGTAGCTATTAGCAAATAAATGATCGAGTTAACTAATTTCACATTTTAATTATATAATTATTTCTATTATATTAAAGTGTTTGGTAAATTAATTAATAGGTGATAATTGTTTGATTTATTTCAAAATTAGCTTATTCTACCTGATCTGCTAAAAAAATATGTTAATTACCAAACATGTAATTTATTTTTCGAATAATCAATCCCCTTAATTATATGCTCTCCATCAGGAAAAGTCTCACAAACAAACAAGGCCTCAACCTTTTAACTAGAAAATTTTGCATGCTTATATAACCAAAAGTATTTATTACAAAAAAAGAGTCTATTTCATTTTGTGGGCCAACTATTAACATAGGGGGGAATTACACAAAGAAAATTGATATAAAGAAATTTTTTGGACAGTTTCAATTGATCGCTCTATCAAATGCGCACTTTGAATAGTTCTAGCCCTTCTAGGAAAGCTGAATTATATGGCGTTGAAATCTAACATTCTTTTTTTTTTCTTTTCACTTCGTGTTTTAGCCTTTAAGATTTTCGGATTTTTTCCCTATATAATGCTAAGCCAAGAAATATTTCCCACTTTAGGGTTGCTTTGAAAATATTGCCCAATCTATTGTCCACCTCACCACCTTTCTAATGATTGAACTCTTGAACTTTGTTTTATTGCTTTTTATTCCTTGTTATACTAAAGCTATTTTTATTAGATTCTAATCAATTTGATTATATACCAAACTGAATATAGTAGTAAAAGAACACACCATATGACACAGATAGGAAATAGTATTAGCATACAATTAATCTAAATTAAATATTATATTTATCTCTTAATGACTTTTAATGGTACTAATTACCACAGTTCTACTACTTATATCTTAAATAAATTATTTGCTATGCCTACAAGCCCACCATGCTCCGTAATAAACTAGATAGAGAGTTTTGACCGATACCTGAACTTAGTTGGTACTGGATCCTCCGGTGTTCTCAGCTTCCGGCTTTACCAAGGTGGCTAACCTCGACCAAACCTTCCTTAGATCAGGCACAGCACAGATCTGTTTCGTTGCCTACCTCAGGCCGTAGTCTCTAACTAATTTATGTTTAATAATGGGATTTTAAATAAGAAAATAGTTTATTTGAGATAAAAGGTTCGAATGGGTAACGTTCCCTTCTGAAAGAAAAACTTTTATTAATGTAGAAAGATTACAATATTTAAACACTCAAACATCTTACAAACATTCAAACACTCATGAGACTATCTAGAGTTGCGTTGCTTTTAGAGTGATGGAGGTACCAATCTCTCTCTTAGAGCAATGTTGCTTCTCTAGTGAGTTTCTTTCTCTTTCTGAAAAATTCTGCCTTACACTTACACCTTACTGCCCTTTATATAGTGGAGGGCTCTTACATAGGATACCCTAAATCAGAAGAGATGCTAAGGGCATCTTTCTTTTACAAAGGCAAACCAATCAAACAAAATAGAAAAAGACAAGCTGACTCAGATTCGCATGTGTTAATATCTCAGCCACTTGCTTTTGCTGACTTTGGGGGCCTACTCCATCATTATGTTGTCCATTCCCTCATCTCCAACATTGGATTCTAAATTCTGGTTATCAGCAAAGATACTGTTATAGTAGAAAACTGTATAATCATCATCCCAAGTCAGAAAAATATCTAATAGATAGTCTTGCCCTTCTGGAGATAGGAACTTGCCAGCCTCTACTTGTTCTAAATATTCGTGGACTGATTCATTATGATTAATGGCTTCTTCAAAATAGTTTTTCATTTCGTCGTGGATGGCCACCGTAGTTCTTCCTCTATGGAGGATAATTATATCTGGCTTTTTTAGAAGCTGATTGATGATTTGTGAAATGTAAAAGAATCCCATTGCTCTTGCTTCTACCGGATTTTTTATCTTTTGTTGCTTTCGACAAATTGGATCCTTAAATCTATATTTGGCTGCTCCAAATATTATTAGAAAATACGGGACTTTTATCTTTCCTTCGAATACTTCGATACAGGCACTATAGATTTCATGGTCGTAACCAAACGCTCTGTTTTCAATAGCGAACTTGTAGGCTCTTCTGATTACATATTGTTGAAACTTAGTAAAGTTGATGGCCGGAAATTCTTCATTCCAATTTAGAGGATAAGATCGAACCATTCCATAATCCCAAGCTTTGCGAATTTCTTGGGTGCATGGAGGAATCTGCCCTTCTATAGGAATCATTGAAAGACTTCTATAGCAAATTCCAGAGTTATCGAATTGACGCATCCATGATCCCCATAAATCATATACATCGTAGTATTGATATACTTTTCCTGCTACAAGAGCATACCATGCTCTAAAGTCATTATCCCTCATCTTTCCCAGAATTATGTTCTGTAGGTCAGTGGGGAGTTTTTGTAATTCTATAACTAGTTCTAACATTAGGAGTCTTCGGACCGCTCTATGACAGCCCTTAACAAGTCCATCTCTGGACCTTACTTTTGAGGAAATTATTATGGCATGCATTAAGGCCCAAGTGGAGAGTGAAACCCGCTCCATGGCTTCATCAGTCTCTTTAATTAACTTGTTCCTATCTTCTGCCAGCTGTGCTAACTAGTGAGGAGGAGGATGTTGGCTCTTCTTGACTCTTCTTGCCATTGGCTAGTTCTCTAGTAAGGCTATCTTCCAACGAGTTCTTTGATCCCTGTATGTGTTCAATGGTAAATGAAAATTGGTTAAGCCATAGTTGCCAACGCAGGAGTCTCCCTGTAATACCCCGTATTTTAATCTCGTTTAATTAGCTATTAAATATAATTGTTAGCTTAAGTACGTCCTAAATTTTCCAAAAATACGTTTAACGGTATTATGGATTTAAGATCCGCAAGTATTTGCGCTTAATAAATTTTATGAAAAGAAATTTAATGATATGAAACATGATAAATGAAAGCGAAAGACGGTTCTTGGCAGTACTATGTTCTGTTATGGCGGAAACGCCACCTTCTGGTTAGGAACATCGTTCCTGCTGGCATCCGTGTTATGGCATTGCATGCCACCTTCTGGTTAGAGGTCATTGCCTCTGGTGGTAGAGCACTTATGTATGGCATTGCATGCCACCTTCTGGTTAGAGGTCATTGCCTCTGGTGGTAGAGCACTTATGTATGGCATTGCATGCCACCTTCTGGTTAGAGGTCATTGCCTCTGGTGGTAGAGCACTTATGTATGGCTTATGCCACCTTCTGGTTAGGGACAACGTCCCTGGTGGCTACGGCGCTAATGATGACATTCTTTCTGTTATACTTGCCAATGAACCCTATGATGTTTTCTGCTAATGATAATGGTGATTTATACAACGAAAAGACTGTTTGGATGAACTTATGTAAGCATGTGTTTACAAAATGGTTTTACCATACTTCTCTCCTCTCTGTTTGCAAATAAAATGAATTGAAATGTATTTACGACGTTAGAGTAGTATGTTACTGAGCCTCGGCTCATGACGTTTTGCTTTTCTGTTTTAGGTATTATTGGAAATGTCACAAGACACAAGCTTAAGGAGAGTTCTGATAGTAATCAATGAAGATGTTATATGAGCAAGTTTCTTAACGACTCATTTAAGGAGTTTAGTATTACGTTATGTTTTAAGGGTGACATCAATTGATTTAATGAAAGGTAAATTCTTCTATTCAGGAAATGTAGTTATTGAATTATATTTTAAGGGAATTTTATTGGTGGGCCATAACCCACAGATTTAAGGATTTGCTTCCGCTGATTGTTATTCAATTATGAGTTAATTCAGGCTAATGGTGTTTCATTAAGGACCCCCATTTTCGGGGCGTTACACTCTCTTGCGCTTGCATATTTGATAAATTCTTTTTAACAAAGCCAAGTATTCCTTTGCAATATGTTCTTATTAAGAACTCTTTTGGTGCTAGGAATATCAGGAATTTCTCAATTCCTCTTATGATCGCCAAAATTTCCTTCTGCATTGTAGGGTAGTTGCACTCAGCTTTATCAAAACTTCCACTACTATATCGGCACAATTTTTTCTCCATCTTTTATTTTCAGTACGGCACTCCAGTGTTCATTACTAGCATCTGTTTCCAAAATCAGATTATCTTCACTAGTAGGCAATGTTAGTACTGGTAATACTTTACATAATTTTTTCATGTCTTGAACTGTTTTAGAGTCGTTGTTTACCCATTTCCATGGTACTTCCTTTTTTAGTTTTTGTTGCAACGGTTTTCTTAATAGAGCAAGATTTTTGATAAAATCAGAAGCATATGTTAAACAACCCAGAAATCTTTCTAGCTGTTTTCTATCTTCAATCTCATCAGGAAACTTTTCTATTTTTTCAAGGATATGCTTTTGCAATATTATTTGTCCGGCTTTTATTTCTAGACCTAAGAAGTTTATTTCTTGTTGAGCAAAGACACATTTATCTTTTCCAAGAATGATGCCATGTTCAACACATTTCTGTGTTACTTCCCTTAAATCTTTTTTGTGTTGTTCTAATGTTTTAGAGAATATTAGGATATCATCTATATAAACTAAGCAACAATGGCTTAGTTCTCTAAAAATGTTATCCATTCTTCTTTGAAATATTTGAGGGGCGTTTTTCAATCCAAATGGCATAACTAACCATTCATAATGACCTTGAGGGGCACTAAATGCAGTTAGTGGAATACTTTCTTCTTCCATTTTGATTTGCCAATATCCGCTTTTACAATCCATCTTTAAGAACCAAACAGCTCCCTGTATTCTATTGAACAAAACTGTTTTATTAGGAATATAATATCCATCGAATACAGTGTTGTCATTAAGCATTTTATAATTTATTACCATTCTAGCTTTTCCTCGTTTTTCTTCTGCATGATTCCTTACCATGAAAGCTGGACTGTTGTGTGGACTTTTACTACTTCTTATCAGTTTTTTCTCGAGTAGTTCTTTTATCTGTTCATCAAATTCTAAGATATCTTGGTAGGTAGAGACCATTTGTCTAACTCTAATAACCTTATTAGAATTTGTTAAAGTTATTTTAGCCAATGCTTTATCCCTTTCCCACTATTGTAAAGGGTTTGTTGAGTACAATTTTTCACATAAATTTTCTTGTTGCATTTTAATTTTTTCTATTAAAGACATCTCATGATCAGATATTCTTAACGCTATTTCACGTTGTGTAGGTGTAACCCTTTCACCATGCTGGCTGCGCAAAAATTTGATACTTTGATGTGTAAATGCCTTTAGTAACTTGTTGATTGGAACTGAATGACCATTTATAGTGAATATTATCTGGTTGGTCGTTTGTGTGCATGGAGAATACAACCGCTGAAAATTATTACCAATAATCATATCGTGTGATGGCTGATCAGTAGCCCATAATATTAGAATTATACATTGAACTCCTCCAATTTCTATTGGTAAATCTTCTATTATGTCTGTATGTTCCATCAAACTATCGTCTGTAATTCTAACTTGCAAATGGTTCTTAGCTTTTATCCATAAATATTCAGGAAATAGATTTCTCTTCCCAAAACATACAGAACATCCGCTGTCTACATATGCACTTAATTCGTATTTATTGTAACCTTTTAGACAAATGTTAATAGGTATATGAATACTATTGGGGTTTGTGCTGGTTATTTCGTGAAAGCTCTCCATTTTCATATTTAGTTCATCTTCATATACTAGCTCACTTATTGTTTTTGTTTTATACCCAATAACCTTTCTTTTGTCCATTTTAAGATCTTCAGTTTTTTCATCAGTGTTAAGCTTTGAGGTCGCTCCCATATCTATACAATGTCTTGCTGGTTCTCCCTTCCTGAATTCATATTTTTTGTTCAACTTTTCTAACAACAATAATAATTGTTCCTCATCGTCATCGTTAGACGATGTTATAGGTATTTTACCTTCCTTGTTGTTCAGGTTAGGGTTAACTTGCCAATCCTTTTTTACGATAGGGTTAAATCTACTTAGACTCATGCTTCTGTTTAAGCTTGGAATTCATGCTAAAGGTTCTTCTCCATTATGGAGTTCACCTACTTCATCTATCACTAGCATATTTGACCTATTTGGCGTACTTGGGTTCATGAAATATACTTTCCACTTAGTTTTTATCACAATATCATTAGGGTTTACCTTCATGGGCATGATTTTTCTTTGTAGTTTATCACTCTTCTCATATTTTTCAACATTTACTACTCTTTGTCTGAAGGTTGATTTTATGGTGGTCACTAATTTGTATATTACCTTCCATCTTATCATTATTCCTCTTGATCCCTTCTTTAAGTTCGATCTTACAGTTAAAAGTTTAACTGTTAAGAACCTAGGGGCATATGCATCATCAAGGCTTATGTAATACCTTGGTTCACATATATAACTGACTGTCCCTTGACTTAAATTACAAGTGACTCCACTTATAATATGATCATAAAAGTCTTTATGTCTTATATCACATATAAAGCTTAGACAATCAACGTTTTTTCCCAAAGTTTTGTAATGGGTTTAGGCTTACTTGTACCGCACCAATGCAAATGTATCCATAATTCCCTCTTTCTCTAAGTTTCTTAATGTTTTTCCAATTTATCAAATTAACTTAAGCCGCTTTTTTCTCACAATCTTCTATCACTATGCTACCTTCCATTTCATCACAAACATAGGTTGCTTTGTATGGGATTAATGAGGTCTTAAATATTTTACTTTTCGTAATTTGTGGGAAATCCCAATCTCCCTTTTTCAAACTATCTATTTCTTCTTCATCAATGGAACATCCTGCCTTTTTAAGTTGTCCTAGAGTGGAACGTCCATCTTCCTCATCATCATTTTCATCTTCTATGTCTCTACTTTCCATCATATTGTTTAATCCTAGTTCGTCTTTCTCACTTTCTTCATCAGGATCATATCCTTCTATAGTTTCACTATCTCCATATTCCTCTTCTTCATAGATTTCTATTATACCTTTGTTATTAGTGATAGCTAATTCTACCGCCTCATCTTCAGAAATTTCTACGTAGTCCCAACTTCCTAGGGCTTCCATTAACTTAAGGTTGGCTTTCTTTTTACATTCATTTGCATAATGGCCTATTTCTCCACAAGACCAACATTTGCAATTTCTTTTCTTTTCAGGACAATATGTGGCTTCCTGAAAAATCTCCTTGGTTTCTTATATTTTTGTTTATAAAATTTTTTCTTATAATCTTCTCCTCTAGTTTTATTAAACTTAATTCGTCGATAGAATTTATTTCTCGTAGGGCTTTTTCTAGTGCAGCCATAGTCACTTGGCATGTCCCATCATGTTTGGAATTGTCTTTTCATTTGTTGAGTTCCTGCTACTTCTCTGCATTTTTTCTCGATCCATTTTCTTAGGTATACAACTCTATTTCCTAATGAATCTCTGTTGTTATATTTCTCTATCCATTCATGGTATTTTTCACTTATTTCTTCATTGATGGGACTAGGTAATTTATCAAAAAACATTCCTAGATTGGTTATATTTTCACCAATTTTATAATAGTATCTTTCAAATTCACTAATATAGTCTTCCACGTACCTCATATTACAGATTGAAAGATTACTTAATTTTCTTTGAAATTCTAACCTCTTTTCATCATTACTGGCTTTAGGTCCAATAAACTCAACTTCTATGTATTGACATAGTCTAATAAACATATCAGTTGGTGATTCTAATTCCCTAAGCATTGCTTTGGCTTCCTCATCTATCGCTTCATACCAATCAGCAACACATCCATAAAAGCTATGTTCTATGTAATTAAGAAAATTTTTAGTAGACCAATCAGTGTTAAGATTAAGGACGCTACTCATACTCTTTTTCCAATGTTCTAAGATTTCTTCTCTGTTTCTCACTCCATCTAAGTTTAACTTATATCCAGTTTGACTTATGGGTTCCAAGGTCATTTCTTCTTGTTTTGGTACTTGATTAGGCATTACCTTAAAGCTAAATCGAGTTGTTTTTCCTGGTACATACCTAGGTCTCAGACAACTAGATTCTCCTTGATACCTATTTCTAGAGACAACATTACTAGCATAATTATTTTCGAAAGCATTCACTTCGCTCTGTTCTAGCTCCTCTCCAATCATGTTGTCATCTTTAATTATTTTTCCTAATTTATTATTTAATTTTAGCTGGATATCTTCTATGGGTATAGACTCCATATCGTCAAGTTTTATCAATCCCATTTGCTGGTATAAATCTTCCTCTAGGATAGTATAATTATTTTCCTTGTCGTTTTATTCTGGGGCAATTTCTTTCTTTGATATTACGCTCATGATTTGATTCAAATTTTCTAAGCTTGTTTCTTTATCAAATAAATCTTGTAGTACCTCAAGACTCAGATGACTCAGGTTCATTTTCTTTAGGAGTTATACAAATTGAGCTCTCAGTATGTTGTTGGATTCCGCTTTTTTGCTGTTGAAATCCTACGGAAAATTTTTTGTTTTTATTTTGATTTTGAAATGGGTAACTATATTTAAAAGGGGTGGATTTAACTGAAGTTTCACCTGGCTGTAAACGATGATGTCTTACTTCGTTCGTAATGGAAAGTTGTAATAACTCTAGCTTATCTAGGATTTGTTTTATTTGTTTTTTAATATCACTTTGTAGACTCGTGATTTTCCTCTCAACATTCATACTCCGAGCTGAGGCATTTTGTGCTTCTAATTTTACCTCTAGTAACTGATCTACTATATAATTAAAAACAGGACCAACTTGGTTACTATTATCTGGTAAATGATATATATGACTGACTCCTGGTTTTTTACACTCAGGACTAGGTTAATAGGCTCCAGATTTTCTTATTATTACTAATTAATCTACTTGGCTCTGATACCAAACCAAATAAACCGAAAACAGGCTTAAAATAAGTTAATTATAATTTAACCAAGCTTAACTCAAATGTAATAAAGGTCTAATATAGTTTAAAGATAGATAAGGGCTTTTTTGCAATACACAAAAGTATGATGGCAAAGTTGTAAATATGCAACGGTATTTTGGGAATTATTTTAAAAGTGATGGTAGATTGGGAATTATTTTTGTTTGTAGCTGTAATGTGGGAAATGGCTCAAGATTTTCACATACAACTGTTAGAGTTCACAATTTCCTGGACAGTGATTGATTTACATAACATTGTCATGACAACGAAGTTGGATAATGAGAGGTGACAAAATACAGTAATCTAAGTTTGTTTTTGTTTTTTTGAAACATTTAGTCTACATTATTTACTATATATTGTTGAAGGAGTATACCTTGTCAGTTTTTTTTTTTGAGCAGCTGCCGTAACATAAACTGCTAGGTCGTGAGCCCTCTTTTGTGAGGAGGCGCAAACTTTTAAATGAGTGTAAATAGTTCAGTACATGCCGCGAGGATTGATTGGGGGTAATACCCATAAGTGTTAGCAAAAATAATACAAGTTTGTTTGTCCGCGTTGCACACATTAATACATGCCCGGGGAGGATAAGACAGATTACTAAAACCATATATTCTCCCTTTAGCCGATTTTGTAGGTTGTTTGCTCCTATTCCTTCTGTTAGATATGCCTTGAATATCTGGGGGTAAACGGGACAGCGCCCACCTTAGCTTTTCGGGTGTTATAAGGTTTGACTAAACCTTATATTCTGTTATGGGTTTTAGGCCCATGTCTGTTTAGGTTAACTTTAAAGGTCTTATATAAACCCTTAGGTTAAACCTAGAGTCGTATTCACAATCTGTTTATCTTAGTGTTGCCTAACACTATTACGTATACTGTGATTTTCTCCTAATAAAACTATTCTCATTGTGGTCTGGTGGATGTAGCTAGGACATTGCTAGTGAACCACGTTAAACTCTGCGTGTGCTTTTATTTGCTTTCACGTTCTATTTATTCTTTAGCGCCTCCTCTGTTATAACAAAGAGGTATCAGAGCCACGTCTGGTTCATCTGTTTTTAAAGTTTTTCGCAATCTGTTTGGCATTAAAGATCTCTGGGGTGAAAGTGAAAATCGATAAATTCACTGGGAGGAATAGTTTCGTTCTATGGAAGATCAAGATGCGAGCTTTGCTTAAACAGCAAGGTATTTAGGCACCAGTATCGAAGAACTCGAAGCAAGTGGGTGCAGATGACGCAGATTGAGGAGCTTGGAGTAGAAGGCTCACTCAACCATCATGCTCTGTTTGGCAGATGATGTCATCACTAAGGTCGCAGATGAGGAAATTGTCGCTGGTTTGTGGTTAAAGCTTGAGAGTTTGTACATGACTAAATCTTTAACCAATAAGTTGCTTCTCAAGCAACGTCTATCTAGCTTGCGTATGCAAGAAGGTACGTTTCTTAGGGAACATCTCGATGGATTAAATTGTATTTTGTTAGATCTACGTAACATTGATGTTAAAGTAGAAGATGAGGATGCTGCTCTAATTCTGTTAGTGTCTTTGCCCCTATCATATGAGAATTTTGTTGATTCTCTTTACTGTTGGGAAGGACAATCTGTCTCTAGAGGACGTTAGGTCTTTATGAACCGTATGAGCACGTCCTCTGTCATCCCCACCGCGCTTATGGCTCTATACCCCAACCAATATGCTTTTTGTATGAATATTTATATAGAGAGAATTTCTTATACTCTTTTCTTCCTTGAGTTGGACGGAAGGAACAAGGATATTGACTACCCCTTGCCGTCTTCCCCTACCTTTTTGGAGTAGCGTTGGGGGAAAAAATAAAGCAACCGTAATCGTTCAATCCAAGGAGATCATAAGACTTCCTCTGCACCGTTTTGTAGGTTTGGCGGGGCGCCTTCGTTATCATCTCCAGGCAAAACGCCGAAATCGAAGGACGTCCCGTTTACTTAATTGCTATTGTGCTTTCTGCTGGTGACGAGACTGGAAATGGCTAGTATGAGTAAGGCGTAAAAAGAGAACCCGGCCACTTATTTCATTCGACGTTTCGGGGTAAGGACCGCCCGATTCGACCAACTTTTTGATAACAAGAAGGCAAGCTGATCTGCTTTGATCAAGGAAAAAGCCCAGTCAGCCACCAACTCGGTGCAGCACTTCATACTAGAGAGTCTCGCCATAAGGCATCTGGTTCTGGGTCTGAGAGTCAGGCATCTGGATTAGTTATTTCATGCAATAAAGGGTTTGGGAAATCTGGTAAAATGAAATTGAACTTTAAGGGTTCGAAGGGTCCTAAGCCAAATGATGCCTATAATTTCTTTAAGGATAATTGGAAGAATGAATGTCTTAAGAGAAAGAAGCAGCAGCAAGAGAAGGGTTCTGAGAAATTGATGGTGCTCAGAGGAGGATTTAGCTTTGGTAGCCAATGAACAGTCTCGTCATAGTGATGTGTGGGTTCTAGACTCTGGGGCTTCTTACCATATTTGTCCTAGCAAGGAGTGGTTCTCAACTTATGAGCAAATAAATGGAGGCGATATTTCTATGGTCAACAGTGCTGCTTGCAAGGTTGTTGGGATGTGCTCAGTTAGGATTAGGACTCATGATGGTTCCTATTGCACTTTGAATGAAGTAAGGCATGTTCCACTTATGACAAAGAATCTGATATCATTGAGTCTTCTAGACAGCAAGGGGTTTAGTTTCAAGGGTGAAGGTGGAGTTATGAATGTCTACAGGGATTCGAAGGTGGTTCTGAGATGGGTCAAGCATGGTACTCTGTATTTTCTTGCAGGTTCTACATTGACAGGTTGTGCTGTTGTTTGATAAGTGGATTTTATATCCACTTTTAAAGCTCTTTTTACTCATGTTTCCCCTCATTTCCACCTTCTTTCCTCTCATTTCACACCATTCTTCTCCTCTTTTCTCTTTTCTTCTTATTTTGGTGCACTCGCGTGATTTTTGGTATTTTACCATGATTTTAAGCTAAATCTTGTGTTACGCGATGTGTCTTGGTGTCTCCTCTTGTGTCTTTTGTTCATGTGTGTAGGTTGGAAGATACTTTGATGATTTTGGAGCTCTTGAGGAGTGGAGATAAAGCTTTTGGATCGAGTGCGGAAATGGAAGAGGCCATGAATAATCATTTTGATGATTTTAAAGCTTTGTATTTTTGATGGCGTGATGCTACTTAGTGCTTGTGAATGTATAATGGAATTATTTCTATGCCAAGGAAGACTTATGATGGTTGTGTATGCATGGAGTGAAGTTTTGGACTTGTCAAGAGTTCATGGAAGCTACATCTTAACCCATAAGCGTTCGCTTGAGCTATTGTTAGCGTCCGCTTAAGCGAACTCAAGTGTCCGCTTATTTCCATGGTTTTGTTGGCAGGGATTATTGAGCATTTTGGAGCGTCCTCTTAAGTTATGTAAGCGTCCGCTTAAGGCCTGCAACGCGGATTTCCGACTTTTCCTATTCGATCTAAGGCTTTGTTAGACTCATTTTTACGTTATTTTTAGAGGGTATATATACTTTTTAGCCCTAATTTTGTAGAGACACTTAGTTTTTGGCAAGCTTTTGAAGAGATTAGAGTGAGATTGTTGAGTACTCTTCTTCTTCCATATTGAGAAACTCCATTGTTGATCAAGAATTATTGCTTGGATTGCTTGCAAGTTTATACATTTTGTTTCCGGAATTTTATTCTCCATCTTTTGGTATTGTTGTCATCTACTTTCTCTCAAGTATTTCTCATCTCTAATCTAATTACCATGTTTTCTTTTGTTAATCTAAATCAATTTTATATTCAATTTCCTTGCATAATGTCTAGTGAATAGTCTTTTATGCTAGGAATGTAGTGAAACATGGTAAAGGGGAGTTAAATTATTGTTCTTGAATTGTTAGGGGATTGTTTATCAATTGTTTGTATGGATTGATGTTTTAGGGCTTGTTACTAATCGTTGGCCCTGATTATGAACTTGTATTGTGGATTTTGATTATCATTGTCTTTGTTTATTTCAAAATTCATTCCTAAACTCAATTTGTATTTTAATTTATGACCAAGAGATTGGCTGAAATTAAGAAGGAAAACCATTGAAGGACTCTAGATTATTCGCGAGTTTTTAAGTGATTATAGACTATTCGAATGAGGTCTATTGTTGCTTATTTTCTCTAATTTGCTACTATTCGAGAGAGGTAGTGATAATTTATGAAAAGAGTAATTTTCCCATTCGATTGTGAAGCATGTTTATTCCTATATCTCTTGAGTTGATTTCTCTTTTAATTCCCCAATGCCATGTGTAGTTGCATTCCTAGTGTCTTTATTCTCATATTTTTAGAACTATCGTTTTAATTGAGTCATTTGTGCATTTAGTTTAATTTAGAGTACTTTTAGTCATTATTCTCTCCACTCAATCAAAACAAAAACCCTTAGAACTAGGATTAATTGGACAAACATAAGTACTACGTTCATTTCCCTGAGGATTCGACCCTGACTTACCTTTGCTATATGTTAGTAGGAGAGTTAGGAAACTTAAATTACTTTTGCATCGGCTTTAGAATCGAACGACACTTTCGAGGCCGATCAAAATTTGGCGCCGTTGCCGGGGAAGGTACGGTTTAGAACTTGTGTAGTCTAATTATTTTAGTTCTATTTAAATTGCTTTCATTTTTTTTTTCCTTTTTACTTCCCTCATCCTTGTCAGTGCTAACGTGTCTCTTAGCTTTGGTTTTGCATGCACACTAGATCGCGAGGGAAGCCTTTATTACCCTTGGATCTCGAGCCTGAGCGAACTCTCAGGGCTCGTAGAAGAATACTTTACCCAAGCAGTGACAGTGACACAGAAAGTACTAGCACAATGGATGACGAAGAGGTACCACCACCCCCACAAAGGTTATTCTGGTATTTTGGGACACCAGGAAGCTATGATTCCCCAGGTCACATTGTTCTTCCAACCACCACTACCAACTTTGTAATGCATCCGCAATTTCCAAACATGGTGAAGGCTGAGGCATTCAGTGGGAGGATGAATGAGTGTCCATATGAACACTTGGATCGATTTCTTGAGATATGCTCTATGGTGATTACATATCTTGTTTCTCCAGAATACATCAAGCTCCACCTTTTCAGAGTTTCTCTCTCTGGGGATGCAAAGAAGTGGTTCAAGTCACTTTTGTCCCAATCATTGATAACATGGGAAGAAGTTACTGATGCTTTTCTTCACAAATACTTCCCTGAGTGGAAAACAGCTGATATGAGAAGAAAGATTTCCCATTTTGAACAAGAAAGTGGAGAAACATTATATGAAGCTTGGGAAAGATTTCGGTCCCTAGTACGAGCATGTCCTCATCATGAGTTTGATCCAATTATGCTCAATCGGTTCTTCTACGATGGTTTAGATCACTTCTCTAGAGCCAATCTTGATGCAGGATCTGGAGATCAGTTATCTAGCATTCCCGTTGACCAAATTGAAGCGAAAATTGATGAGGTGGTGAAAAAGGATTCTTGGGGTGGTCAAAGAAGAAATCAACAAGCCAAGAGTAGTGGCAAGTTTGGAGTTTAAAGCATAGACCAGATAAATGCCAAGTTTGATATGTTAGCAAAGCTAGTGAAAGAAGGGCAACAAAGCCAATTGAATTGTACACCAGTCATGCAATTTTCATGTGATTTATGTGGTGGCACAGACCATGCAAGATCCTATTGTGGAGGTCGAAATTCAGAACATGTTGCTGCTGTGAATTCTACGGATCAATTTCAGTCAAACGGAAACAATTCATGGAGGAATCAAGGGTTTGGGCAAAGTTATTTTGGCAATTCACAAGGTCCCTATGGAAGCAACTCTTATGGGCAAGGAAGCAATAGTGGTAACTATGGGAATTTTGGTCAATGGCAAGGTCAAGCATTCAATCAAGCTCCACCACCTCCTAATACTTATCAGCATCCCAATGCCAATAATAGGGGTAATTTTCAAGGACAACAACAAATGCAAGGAAGCTATCAACCCAATCAACCTCCCTACAAGAATTCTTCAGAGCCTCCTAGTAATGAATCATCTCAGATCTTGCAGCAACTTCAAATCCTCACTCAGCAGCTCAATCAGCAAGGTCAACAACTTCAACAGCAGGAACACAAATATAATGAGCTGCAGGCACATAATAAGATGTTGGAAACCCAACTTTCACAAATTGCATCCAATCCTAATAATGCACCTGCAACTCAGCTTCCTGGACAACCCTTGCCTAATCCAGCTCAACATCAAGTCAAGGCAATCACATTGAGATCTAGAACCTCTTATGTTGCACCTCCTGACCAAAGTGTTCCAATTGTAGGTGATGTATCTACAAATGTTTCAAGTAAAGTGAGAATTGAAGAAGAAAATACAGAAGTAGAGGTTGTGGAAGACTTGGATGGCACGACAAAGAAAGACAAAGATCAACCTCCAGTGAAAGCCTATGTTCCTCCTATTCCTTACCCTCCTAGGGTTGCTCAAAGAATCCTAAATGACAAATTTGCTAATTTTCTCGAAGTGATGAAAGGGCTCCAGGTGAACATTCCATTCTTGGAAGCTATGAGCCAAATGCCTACTTATGCAAAGTTTCTCAAGGATTTGTTGACCAACAAGAAGAAGTTGGAGGAAAATGTGGCCTTTCCATACCAAGTTAGTACTTATATCTCTAAGACAATTCCGAAAAAGCCTAGAGATCATACTTGCTTCACTTTGCCTGTGAAACTTGGAGATATGGAAGCCATGGGAGCTTTAGTGGATTTAGGGGCGAGTGTTAGTCTTATGCCCCTTTCTATTGCAAGAAAGTTGTCTTTTGAGATGAAACCGACCAGGAAAACTATTCTTCTAGCAGATAGGTCGATGCGGATTCCTCATGGAGAGTTTGAAGACATTCCTATCCAAATTGGGCATGTTATAGTACCATGTAATTTTGTGATTATGGATATGGAAGAAGATCCGCAAACACCGCTCATCTTGGGTTGGGAAGCTCTGAAAACACTAGGCATGACCATTCATTGTAAGACGGACACCACCACACTTGAGGTGGCCGATGAGAAGATGAACTTTCAATTATCCAAAACAATCAAAAAGCCTATGATGGAGCACGTGAGGAGGATAGATGTAATAGAACATGGCATTGAAGCATTTGAGGGTAGGTGTACAACTCAGGACCCTCCACATGATTGTTTGACTGGTGATTTGTTCGATGAAATCCATGAGATACGAGCAATTTCTGATATGCTTGATTCTACTCCGGTGATGAGTCTGGAGGAAGAGAAAGAAGAGTTTGAAGAGCTTACATATGTAGTAAAGGGTATTAATGAGGAAAAGGAGGAGAGAACCACGCCTCCTCCACAGGTAGATTTGAAACCCCTTCCTTCCTCCCTTAAATATGCTTTTTTATATGCTAATGAGACATATCCTGTGATTGTTAATGCTAAACTCAATGGCACCGAGCTTGAAAAATTGTTGGATGTTTTTAGAAAACACCGTAGTGCCATTGGGTATAGTATTGAGGATCTTAAGGGTGTGAGCCCTTCATTGTGCATGCATCGCATTCATCTTAGCGATAGTCAAGCCTCCTCAATTGAATTGGAAATCATGCGTCGCATTGCTTGGCGCACACATCTTTCGATGGTATATCGGGAGGAATCCCCAGGTTTTCCTAACCACCCGATCTACCCTCCTGCACTTGACATGAATCCCTCTAATCTTACTTATTATGAGAACCCCTAACTTTACCCTTACTATTCTCATTATTGCCTTCCTCGTGGGTGCAATAATGAGGACGGTAGTAATGCTTAGCAATTCTTCCCCCCCCCCCTTTCCTCCCTTGTGTGTTTCTCCTTTCCTCCGAGGACGGAGTCCATCTTAAGCTTGGGGGGGGGGGCGATTCTTAGATTATTTTGGTATAAAGGGGGCGGGTACTCATGTGATGCTTCATTGTTCCTATTTCATGATCATGCGTTTGAGACTATAGTTTTAGGGTGTTTGCATTTTCTTGATGCACGACTTATGAACAGCCGACTTGGGACAGCTGGTTTCCCCTATTATTCTCTTGTTATGCAGGTACCTTTGGGATGGAGTATCATGATGAGGGGTGTTGTTGTGGTTTCTTGGAAGACACTTGGTTGTGTTTTATTGTGATTAGATGGTGTATATTCTCTTCCTCCCTCACTTTCTGAAAAAAAATATGAAAAAAAAACAAACTTCTCCTTTGTTTTCTTTCTTCTCTCATGAGTGGTCAAAAACCCTTAGCTTCATGTCGTCGTCCTTGAGTGTTTAGGAGCATGCTAGGTTGAGTAAGTCTAGTTGAGTCTTCCCTTTTATTTTATTTTTGTCGAGTCTCCCTTCCCTCCATCATGTACATTCTCAGAGTAAAAAAAAATAGAAAAAAAAGAGTCTAGACTTTAGGACTGCATTGTTAGGTAGACATGGTATCGATGACTTTTGGTGGACATGGCGGCACTTGGGGAGTTGGTAAGGTTGTTGGTTTCCCGAGAGAGGGCCACGAACCTCGTAAGACTCATTTTTGAACCCTCATTCTTGATCGTTCAAGTTGGGACTTGCACTTTAGCTTCCCAAGGCCTTGACTGAGCATCTTAGGAGAGATGAAAGGAGGCGTTCACTTGGCTAGTTTTAGGTGAATTTTGATTATAGCTACATGTCTAAAAAGCCCAATCCTGCATCATTTTTGTGTTTTCACTCTCCCTTGTCTGAACCAAATCTGAGCTTAATTTTTCCTTTATCTTGGCACCCATATCTTGAGTCACATGGCCAAATTTTATCCACTAGTGGAGCATTTGTAGATTGACAAGTGTGGGTGGGTTCCAAGGGTTTAGTGCAGGTTATTCTTGATAGCTTTTCATGATTCATTGTGTTGTTGAAAGATTGTTGTTGAAGGAATAAAGAAGAATTCACATGTTTATTTCAAGATTTATGATCATTAGTGTGTGAAATATCATATTCGAGATTTGTGAAAGAGAAAATGAAATTGAAAAAAAAACGTGCAAAAAAAAAAGAAAAAAAAGAAAGAAGTGTTAACATTGTGTCTAATAAGGAATTTCTTGGTAAATGGGATAGGAATTTAGGTCAACTCAACTTTACTTGGCTTGAATTCGATTTATTCAGAGTTTTTGTGGTTCGACATTGAAAATGCCAAGCTTGGGGGAGGATTATCTTTGAGTCTATGCTCCACTATCACCCTTTTTATAGCACCACATAGCCCAAAACATTTGTCCCTACCTTGAACCAGAGCCAACATTACAAGCCCGAAAGATCTCCTCGATCTCTTGAGTTGTTTTGTCCCCTTTTGGCATAGGGTTAGATTTTTTGCAAGCCCTGACGAGGATCATCAAAATGGAATCGAGGTAGAGCAAAATGGTTAGCATCTTTTGGGAGGTTAGTGCATGGGGTAAGAAATTACTCCTAGAAACTTGAGTTGCCAAAGGGTCCGGTCGATCGGTGTTTCATGTCTATAGTTCATGCTAGTATAATGAGTAAGACTCGTGCATGCATCCTAGGTTTAGTTTAATTAATGTTGAGTCTGTGTGTGTCTATAGTGTTGCTCGAGGACGAGCAAGATACTAAGCTTGGGGGAGTTTGATAAGTGGATTTTATATCAACTTTTAGAGCTCTTTTTACTCATGTTTCCCCTCATTTCCACCTTCTTTCCTCTCATTTCACACCATTCTTCTCCTCTTTTCTATTTTCTTCTTATCTTGGTGCACTCGCGTAATTTTTGGTATTTTACCATGATTTTAAGTTAAATCTTGTGTTACGCGATGTGTCTTGGTGTCTCCTCTTGTGTCTTTTGTTCATGTGTGTAGGTTGGAAGATACTTTGATGATTTTGGAGCTCTTGAGGAGAGGAGATAAAGCTTTTAGATCGAGTGCGGAAATGGAAGAGGCCATGAATAATCCTTTTGATGATTTTAAAGCTTTGTATTTTTGATGGCGTGACGCTACTTAGTGCTTGTGAATGTATAATGGAATTATTTCTATGCCAAGGAAGACTTATGATGGTTGTGTATGCATGGAGTGAAGTTTTGGACTTATCAAGAGTTCATGGAAGCTACATCTTAACCCATAAGCGTCCGCTTGAGCTATTGTTAGCGTCCGCTTAAGCGAACTCAAGTGTCCGCTTATTTCCATGGTTTTGTTGGCAGGGATTATTGAGCATTTTTCAGCGTCCGCTTAAGCTATGTAAGCGTCCGCTTAAGGCCTGCAACGCGGATTTTCGACATTTCCTATTCGATCTAAGGCTTTGTTAGACTCATTTTTACGTTATTTTTAGAGGGTATATATACTTTTTAGCCCTAATTTTGTAGAGACACTTAGTTTTTGCAAGCTTTTGAAGAGATTAGAGTGAGAATATTGAGTTCTCTTCTTCTTCCATACTTTGAAAACTCCATTGTTGATCAAGAATTATAGCTCGGATTGCTTGCAAGTTTAAATATTTTATTTCCGGAATTTCATTCACCATCTTTTGGTATTGTTGTCATCTACTTTCTCTCAAGTATTTCGCATCTCTAATCTAATTACCATGTTTTCTTTTGCTAATCTAATCAATTTTATATTCAATTTCCTTGCATAATGTCTAGAGAGTAGTCTTTTATGCTAGGAATGTAGTGAAACATGGTAAAGGGGAGTTAAATTATTGTGCTTGAATTGTTAGGGGATTGTTTATCAATTGTTTGTATGGATTGATGTTTTAGGGCTTGTTACTAATCGTTGGCCATGATTATGAACTTGTATTGTGAATTTTGATTATCATTGTCTATGTTTATTTCAAAATTCATTCCTAAACTCAATTTGTATTCTAATTTATGACCAAGAGATTGGCTTAGATTAAGAAGGAAAACCATTGAATTGAAGGACTCTAGATTATTCGCGAGTTTTTAAGTGATTATAGACTATTCGAAAGAGGTCTATTGTTGTTTATTTTCTCTATTTTGCTACTATTCGAGAGAGGTAGTGAGAATTTATGAAAAGAGTATTTTCCCATTCGATTGTGAAGCATGTTTATCCCTATATTTCTTGAGTTGGTTTCTTGTTTGACTCCCCAATGCCATGTGTAGCTGCATTCCTAGTGTCTTTATTCTCATATTCTTAGAACTACCATTTTAATTGAGTCATTTGTGCATTTAGTTTAATTTAGAGTACTTTTAGTCATTATTCTCTCCACTCAACCAAAAACAAAAACCCTTAGAACTAGGATTAATTCGACAAACATAAGTACTACGTTCACTTCCATGAGGATTCGACCCTGACTTACCCTTGCTATATGTTAGTAGGAGAGTTAGGAAACTTAAATTACTTTTGCATCGGCTTTAGAATCTAACGACACTTTTGAGGCCGATCAAAATTTGGCGCCGTTGCCGGGGAGTTTGATAAGCTTTTGAGGACGAGCAAGATGCTAAGCTTGGGGGAGTTTGATAAGTGGATTTTATATCCACTTTTAGAGCTCTTTTTACTCATGTTTCCCCTCATTTCCACCTTCTTTCCTCTCATTTCACACCATTCTTCTCCTCTTTTACCTTTTCTTCTCATTTTGGTGCACTTGCGTGATTTTTGGTATTTTACCATTATTTTAAGCTAAATCTTTTGTTACGCGATGTGTCTTGGTGTCTCCTCTTGTGTCTTTTGTTCATGTGTGTAGGTTGGAAGATACTTTGATGATTATGGAGCTCTTGAGGAGAGGAGATAAAAGAAGAGAAGAATGGTGTGAAATGAGAGGAAAGAAGGTGGAAATGAGGCGAAACATGAGTAAAAAGAGCTCTAAAAGTGGATATAAAATCCACTTATCAAACTGTTGTTGCATCGTCTCCAGTTCCTAAGGAAGATATGACAAGGCTTTGGCATATAAGGCTGGGTCATATGGGTGAGAGAGGATTGCAGATTCTGGCAAAGTGGGATCTTCTTTGTGGGCTCAAGTTGCAGAGTCTCAAACATTGTGTATTTGGGAAACTTCGTCACACCAAGTATCCCAAGCGGGGTGTCCATAGGGCTAAGGGCACACTTGATTACATCCATTCTGATTGCTGGGGTCCATGCAGAGTTGAATCCATTGGAGGTCACATGTATTTTGTGTCTATGATTGATGATTACTTAAAAATGACTTGGGTATTTATGATGAAGCATAAAAGTGAAGCCTTCGGGAAGTTCAAACATTGGTGGAGAATCAAATTGGGAAGAAGATCCAGAGGTTGCGAACTGATAATGGTCTGGAAATCCGTTGGTGTGAGTTCGATAAGTTTTGCAGAGATGAAGGTATTGCCCATCATCGCACTGTCAGAGATATTCCATAGCATAACGGAGTAGAAGAACGTATGAATCAGACTCTGTTGAAAAGGGCAAGATGTTTGCTCTCTAATGCTGGTTTGATCATCAGAGGACCTAACACTAGTATTGACTATAAAACACCTTATGAGGTGTGGTCTGGTAAGTCCGCTGATTTTTCTTCGTTGAGAGCCTAGGGCTAAGAAGGGTGTATTTGTGGGTATTGGGGATGGTGTTAAGGGATATAGAGTTTGGTCACCCTTTGAATGTAGGGTTATACTTAACAGAAATGTTGTATTTGATGAAAACTCTATGCTTAACCCCACTGTGAAGTCTGCTGTTGAAGGGAATGTTGATAAACAGGTGGAGTTAGAATTTCCTCTTAATGAGAGGTACTTACAACACCAAGGTGGAGAAGATAATCAACATTATCAGTTAGAGTCTGGAGATACAGATTCTGAGAGTCTGGGAACTCAACAGACAGAAACTGGTGAGTCAGAATCTGGTCAGCTAGAGTCTCCGAGGTCAGAGTCTCGGAGAAGTTCAAAGTCTCAGGAGAGATCAAAGTGTCGAAGAAGGTCAGAGTGTCAGAGGGAGTCTCATCATTTAGAGTCATAACCAAATCTAGTTTCTGACAGTTCTAGAAGAGTTGGAGTTGGACCTCCAAAGAAGTTGGGTTGGGACACACCTCCAAAGAGGTACAATTTTGAGAATATGGCCGCATATGCTCTACAGGTTGCTGAGGAGGTGGATCTTCATGAGCCATCTACTTACAAAGAAGTTGTTTCTGGCAATGAGTCTACTCAATGGCTCGCTGCAATGGAAGATGAGATTGAGTCTCTGGACAAGAATCAGACTTGGGAGCTTGTAAAGAAGCTTAAGGAGAGGAAGATTGTTACATGCAAATGGGTCTTCAAGAAGAAGGAAGGGATTTCACCATCTGAGGGAATCAAGTATAAAGCTCGTGTTGTTGCAAGAGGGATCACACAGAGAGAAGGAGTTGACTATAATGAGATCTGCTCACTAGTGGTCAGACACAATTCCATCAGGGTGTTACTAGCTATGGTGGCACATCAGAATCTGGAACTTGAGAAACTAGATGTGAAGACAACTTTTCTACATGGAGAGTTGGAGGAAGAGATTTATATGACTCAGCCAGAGGGGTTTGAAGTTCCTGACAGAGAAGACTATGTATGCAGACTGAAGAAGTCCTTGTATGGGCTCAAAAAGTCTCCTAGGAAGTGGTACAAGAGGTTTGACAGCTATATGGTGGAGTTAGGCTACATTAGGAGTTTGTATGATTGTTGTATGTATCACAACAAGTCTGCTGATGGTTCGATGATTTATCTGGTCCTATATGTAGATGATATGCTGATAGCTTCAAAGGCCAAGTCTGATATACAGAGGTTGAAGGTTCTTCTTAGTTCAGAGTTTGAGATGAAGGATCTTGGTGTTGCATAGAAAATTCAGGGTACGGAGATTTAATGGATAGGAATCTGGGTAAGCGTTTTGTCTCACAAAAGGGCTACATTGAGAAGATATTGTCAAGGCTTGGCATGTCTTTAGCTAAACCTATAGATACTCCTAGCGCTGTGAATGTACGTCTTCCTACTATGTTTGCACCTCAGTCTGAAGCTGAGAATGAGTTCATGTCTCGCGTCCCATGTGCTAGTGCAGTAGGAAGCTTGATGTATGTTATGGTCTACACTAGGCCTGATCTTGCATATGTTGTAAGTGTTGTCAACAGGTTCATGGGACAACCTGGGAAGGAGCACTGGCAGGCTGTGAAGAGGATATTTAGGTACCTTAGAGGTACCTCTTATGTGGGTCTTGTTTATGGGAATGAAGCACAGTGTTTAGTCACTGGCTATTCTGATTATGTTGAAGATGTGGACAGTAGAAGATCTATGACTGGCTATGTGTTCACTCTTGGTGGTTAAGTGGTGAGTTGGAAGGCAACTCTACAGGCTACAATGACTTTGTCTACTACTGAGGCAGATTACATGGCGTTGACTGAAACTGCTAATTAGGGAATCTGGTTGAAGGGGCTAGTTGGTGATCTGGGTTTACATCATGATCAGGTTGTGGTTTATTGTGATAGTCTCAGAGTAATATTCCTAGCCAAGGATCAAGTTCATCATGAGTGGACTAAGCACATTGATGTGAGATATCATTTCCTGAGGAACGAGAAGAGGATCAAGGTGAAGAAGATTCGTACTGCTGATAATCCAGCAGACATGTTCACTAAGCTTGTTCCACATGGAAAGTTCCAACACATGGCAAGTCATTAGAGTCTGTTCCCTTAAGTGTGACTCTGGGTTCCTTATGGAACAATCTGGGCCTCTTGGGGTAATATCAAAGTCTAGGGTTTCTGATGAAGCATTTCTGAGAATTCAAGCCTTTTATGGGGGGCAATCTGGGAATTTGAGCTCTTATGGAGCAATCTGGTACAGAGGGAGAGTTTGGTACATCTGACAACTTAGTTGTTGCATCAGGTACATCTGTAGTCTGGTGGTTTTGGGAGAATTCAAGTCAATGTGGAGATTTGTTAGATATACCTTAAATATCTGGGGGTAAAGAGGGCAATGCCCCCCTTAGCTTTACAGGTGTTATAAGGTTTGACTAAACTTTATATTCTGTTATGGGTTTTAGGCCCATGTCTGTTTATGTTAACTTTAAGGGTGTTATATAAACCCTTAGGTTAAACCTATAGCCTTATTCACAATCTGTTTATCTTAGTGTTGCCTAACGCTATTTTGTATTATGTGATTCTCTCCTAATAAAACTATTCTCTCTCTAGTCTGGTGGACGTAGCTAGCACATTGCTAGGGAACCACGTTAAACTCTATGTGTGCTTTTATTTGCTTTCTTGTTCTATTTATTCTTAAGCGCCTCCTCTGTTATAACACCTTCGAAGCAAAATCTAGCCCATGTGAGTTCTCTTAGTACCCACTTGCAAGAAACGACAATATATGATAGATGATTGTTAGCTTCCTTGTCTTATTCTATGGCTTTGACTATCGTAAGGCAAACAGTATGTATGATGAAATTTAACCATTTTTTTCTTTTAATCCATTCTAGAGCCATTAGGATAGCTCTCCCTTCCACTTTCATTGCATCCATCGAAAAAATTTGCATGATGGAGACTTTTAATTTTAGTATATGTATGATATTTGTACACAGCTGTTAGAAAAATGCTTCTTTTGTGTTGGCAAAAAACGATCCATTGGTGTTGCTTTTTGAGTGGATATGGTAAGGAGGAAACTAAGGTGTTTGGGTGTTGGGTACTTTTCCCACCTTAATTTGGTACAAGGTAAAGAATCATTCAGTGGCAACCTACATGATTTTTTATAAAGACACCTAGTATGTTTTTTTAAAAGAACCAACTTTTTCGTTTTAGCCAAAGGTGCCAAATGGTAAAGTGGAAAATGGTCCATGCGAAACTAGAGATTCCGCTAGAGAATTGTAGTCATTAATGTTCTCTTTGAGCTAATCACAGAAATTGCTTGTTTGAATGGTATTCATGTTTATGCTCCCTCGTATTTCAGTGGCTCTATGACAGAGTCTATGAATATGTTCAACTTTCTCATGACGGAAAGTTTTGTATATATCATGTTCCTTTATTCTAATATTGATATCTTCATTTGTTGGCATTTTCCCGCCATACTTTTCAGAAGACGAGCCGTAATTTTTGATGCCCTAGAGCTTTCTAAATCCGGCCCCAGGATGCCTATTTTTGGGTAGCATAGGGGAAGTTTGTGGCTTTACTAGAGTCAAAAGAGTTCTTTGTGGTCCACATCAAGAAGGCAAAGTCTTCATTGGGGATAAATTCAATTATCATTAAAATAGGAGTTGGTAAGTAAAAATATATAATTTTCATAATGGTAACAAGATTTGATCGCACTGTACATTATTTCTCCTTCATGTATTGTTACCGGTCTGTGGATTAGGGAATGTAGGCAATCGGGAAGTAACCACAAGTCATGCCAAAGATTAATTGTGTTGTCTTTTCCAAGCTATCGTATTTTTATAAGTTTCTCATCCTATGTAGTAATATAGATGCTAAAAGCGAAATTTTTAGAATTGTATTCTTTACATCTAACACAAGAACAAGTTTCATAAATTTAATATGAATCAAATGCAAGTATACAATTATACCCTTTGATGGTTGAATTCCTCTTGACAAGGTACTTCTAGTGCAGATCCTTTATAGAATGTAAAATATTGTTCCTCTAATATTGGTCCACGAACAATACTTGGATCACCACGTATGCTAGTACGGAAGAGAGGAAGAAATTAAAGAAACCTCTATTGTTTTTTGGGTGTGATAGCTGAAAATGGGAGGAGAACAGGGAGAGGAAAAATCCGATTTTCGCTCACATAAATGACCTGTAGTGCATAGGTTACCTACAATGTAACCTCTATATCACTTATATGCAGAAGTTATAAGGTGTGACATCACGAAGCTTTATTAGTCTCATAATGTCATAAATTGTGAGGCTAATAACCTCATGAGTTTGGATAATATTCCCGGCCAACCCATTTCTCAAATGGGTTTGGATTATATCCAAGTATTGTCACCACGTGTGACCTCATAGGATCCAATAAGATCAGTATTTGGCCCAAGCTTATTAGCCTAACAAATCGCAATTAGCTTCTAGCACAAAAAACGTTACGGTCACCTAATATTATTGAATATTTATCTCTATTTATATCCTACATATTTAGATTATTACACTTAATCGAAGAAAAAAATCCATCATGTTACCTTTACACTCATTCAAATGTGGGAGCCACTTTTAAAGGAAATCAGTTCACCGTTGATTTTTTTAGAATTTCTCATGAAAGATTTTGGTGGCCCATGTGGTGTTATTATTGTATAAATTAAATGATAATGTGGCACTTCTAGATATTGTGGCACTTCCGGCCTATTAATAATATAATTATGATTCTTTATTTTGCAAAATGTTATTTTTTGCATAATATATCTTCATTGAAAAGGGTATTGATTTCAAGTACTCAAACTGCAGGTTGAGATATTAATAACAAAATTCACTCCTCGAAATGTATTGATCATTTCAACCATATATATGTATAATTATCTATGGTCTGCATTACATACTTTAATATGTATATGTATGCATATCACTAGAGGTTCATATATTTCATGCTAGGTCTTCTGGAACTTTTCACGTATTCAATGATCCATCATATATACATGCTAGATAGACCATGATACTATCATATCTTAACTATGAGATTAGTAATTCAATAACCATTGGATTATAAGAATAAATTATCCTTCTTATAAATATTACCTCTAATATATAAAGTACTAAATGTGCATGCATTTTGTACAAATTATTTGAATATATATGAAAATTAATATTACAATATGATGTATGATGCATTTATTCTATCTACATGCACATGATTATATGACTCAAATTACAACACTATATATTTCAGTATCAACTATACATTGTATAATATCGGTAAAAATGACAATTCAATCTAATTAGATTGGGGATTAGGAAAATTAATGCACCAATCATATCTAGGGTTCAACATAAACCTAGATTTAAAGACAACTACTCAAATTGTTGTGTCTCGTGGAGCTCGTCAAAGGAAAGCTTCGCGAGCCATTCGCGAGGTGCGAGCTGAAGCTGCCAAGGAGGTGGAGCTGGAAGGCCCAGATCGCGGCCCGCGACCTGGCTCGCGACGCAGGCCTGCTCCTACCCTGTTGTTTTGACGGCTCAATTTTGCGAAGGGGGTATAAATAGAACCCCGTTTTCCCCAAGTTTCAGAGAGCGTATTAGAGAGCACTCAACCCTAAAGTCTAAGTTCTAAGAGTGTTGTTTAGAGCTTGAGAGCAATTTGTGAGGGTTGTTTATGTCATTCATTGAGTGCAAGATTCACAATTTGTAATCCTAGTAAAGTTAGGGTTTGTGAGATTGTGTGTGTGCATTGCAATGGAATGCCATTGATGCAAGTGCTTGTGTTTATCATCCTCAATTTAAATACAAAGTGTATAGAGGTGGGTTTTTCACCTAGAGCTCGGGTTTCCACTGGTAATCCTTGTCTTTCTTATTTTTCCTTGCTTATAGTTGGTTTCTTGGTTTGTTGCTTGTTCCCTCTATTATTTGTTGTTGTTTGTCAATCATTTTAAGTTTGTCTACCACCCTTCTTCACTTTCCCTAACAATTGGTATTAGAGCCACGGTTGTTGTGGTGTTATCTAGGATTAATTGTGTGGTAAAACTTAGTTATTTGTGATTGGAAAGCCCAAAACTTGAATCCTTGGTGCTAGGCTTTCAATTTTTTGGTGTTTGTTCCAAATTTGAGTGTTTGGGGAGGATTTCAATTGTTTGTTGTTGAAATGTGTTAGCCTTGAACTTTATGGTGGATTTAAACAATGGAAGAAGGTAAAACAAGGATTTAGAGGTTTGATGGGAAGGATTTTGGCTTTTGGAAAATGCAAATAGAGTATTATTTGTATCAAAAGTACCTTCATGAGCCTCTTGATGGGAAGAAACCGAAAACTATGAAGGATGAAGAGTAGAAAGTGTTGGATAGGAAGGCACTTGGTGTTGTGAGGTCGACATTAACCCGGAGTGTGGCGTTTAAAGTCAAGGATGAGAAAACAACGCGGGTTTGATGTTAACGTTATCAAGTATGTATGAGAAGCTCTCGGCGGTAAATAAGGTTTACTTGATGCGACGGTTGTTTGAGTTGAACACATGAATGAGTTCAATTCGATATTGGGCCAATTGTCTTCGGTGAATATAAAGTTTGAAGATGAGGTTAAGGCGTTGTTTTTATTGTCTTCTTTGCCTTTGTCATGGGAAACGGTGGTAGCTGCGGTTAGCAACTCTTGTGGCAAAGAGAAGATAAAGTGTGATGATGTGAGGGATTTGATCTTGAGTGAGGGCACTTGAAGGAAAGAATCAGGGGATTCATTTGGTGAGGCTCACGCGTGTGATGGAAGGGGAAGAGGAAGGCAACAAGGTGGGAGCGCTAGTTATCATGGGAGATCGAAGAGTAGAGGGCTGGTAAAATCTAATAGTTCTATTGTGTTGTTTTGGAATTGCGAAGGGGCACATGAGGAGAGAGTAATCGTTGAAGAAGAAGGCGAATGGAAAGGGCCAAGTTGAGGATGGGGATGGTGAAGCTTCATCCGTGTCGGAGTATGATTCTGTTGCTTTGTGTGTAAGCTCGGGTTGCTTTATGGAGTCTTGGGTCCTTGATTCCGGTTCTTCGTTTCACTGTACGTCGTGCAAGGAGTTGTTTCGGAGGCTTGATTCCGGAAAGCTTGCGGATGTTCACCTTGCTAATGGTGATCATGATGAGGTGTTGGGGAGTGGTGATCTGAGTGTGAAACTCACGAATGGTGGCATGTTAGACTTTAAGGATGTCAAGTATATCCCAAAGTTGAAGAATAACTTGATATCTGTTGGTCAACTTGACAATAATGCCGGCTACAAGGTTGTGTTTGAGGTTGTTCATGGAGGGTTGTCAAATAGGCTCGTGTTGAAGCTTGTGGGGCAAAGCATGGTACCTTTTATACCTCGGGGAGCACAAAGGTAGCGAGAGGCTTGGGATGTGGTACTTCAAGGAGGGTGTCGTTTGGTCGAAAAACTATCGATAGTGGATCATTGGAAGAGAACCGTGGTGATAAATTCGGGGTTTCAATGATGATGGTGGACCGAGAAACGCACAAGTGAAGGTGGCACACAAGGGTGTTGTGTGTGTGGGACAAGCTAAGGGTGTGATGTTCGGGAGAGAGCATGGAAGAGTGCTCAGACAGCATGTGCAAAGTCCCAAAGCTTGGGTCATATCACTAAGGCTGTTGAGTTCAAGTGGGAGCATGGGAGGATTGCTTGCCCAAAAACGAAGGTAAAGTCCCTTAAGAAATGTGATGTGTTTGATTCGAAGTTGGAAGAAACCTCAGTGTTGTTACTTCCATGTTGAGTAGGAGGTTAATGGAGGATGCATGATGTAGGAGCACTTGGTTGTTTGGGGTGTTAGTCGCATGTTCCTTAGACTGATCTCCAAGTGGGAAATTGTTGGGTCTTGTGGAGCTCGTCAAATGAAAGCTTCGCGAGCCATTCGCGAGGTGCGAGCTGAAGCTGCCAAGGAGGAGGAGTTGGAAGTCCCAAGTTGCGGCCCGCAAAGGTGGGTCGCGACGCGGGCTTGCTCCTACCCTGTTGTTTTGACGACCCGTTTTTGCGAAGGGAGTATAAATAGAAACCCGTTTTCCTCAAGTTTTAGAGAGCGTATTAGAGAGAACTTAAGCCTAAATTGTAAGTTCTAAGAGTGTGGTTTAGAGCTTGAGAGCATTTTGTGAGGGTTGTTTATGCCATTCATTGAGTGCAAGATTCATAATTTGTAATCATTGTAAAGTTAGGGTTTGTGAGATTGTGTGTGCATTGCAATGGAATGCCATTGATGCAAGTGCTTGTGTTCATCATCCTCCATTATTGAAATACAAAATGTATAGTGGTGGGTTTTTCACCTGGAGCTCGGGTTTCCACCGGTAATCCTTGTTTTTCTTATTGTTCCTTGCTTAAAGTTGGTTTCTTGGTTTGTTGCTTGTTGCTTCTATTGTTTGTTGTTGTTGTCCATCATTTGAAGTTTGTCTACCACCCCTCTTCACTTTCCCTAACAATAACTAACGTAATAAACCAATTAGCAGTAGTATGGAAATATGTAATTATCATAATAAAGAAGAAAACTATTTGCAAAAATAAATAAAGCATAATACTTACTTGAATTAATAACTATGTAGGAAGAATGATAATGATTTATAAGTGAGTATTTAGAACTAGAGAGAAAGCATGAATGTAAAAGTAAATCCGAAAAATTAAAATAATGAAAAGGTGTCTCAATCCAAATAAAACTACTGCATAAATATTATCTCTGATTAGGTTTCTTCAATATCATTATGAAACGGGTTACAAAAGTAAGGAAAATGGTACCCCTCATTAATTGGGTCAAAACAACAATTTCATGCACAATTAGACATGACTTCTTTATATTTATCCTCAAGTCATTTAACTTGATTTTAATGTTTAGGTCAAACTTGGGGTCCAAAGAAGGTCAAGACATTCCTTAGGCCATGTAACTCGATCCAATTGCTCCTAATGCTCAAGATTTCCAAATTATGCTCCATATACATTCTTGATACTCAATCTTCTTTAAAAACATGTATACATATCAAAAAGGAGTTGAGATAACAAAATTCGATTTATTTATGCTATATGAACAAAATAATGGATCTGAATTATCTATAATGCAACTTAAAATACACCTCAAACTATATGGAAATGTAATACATCATGAATTAAGATCCCGTACTTTCTCCTAAATTATAATGATCTAACGAGGATAAACTTCTGTGATATCTTTGCTTCCTGAAAATGTACTCGAAGATTGATTAGATACACTACTAGTAGTAGCTATTAGCTGCGGTGGTGTTGGCGTTGGCAGATCTACGGGATGGCCATTAAGAGCTGAAACAATAGGAGGCATAGTGGGTCTCTTGTTTGCGTCTTCTTGGATGCAAAGTAAACTAATGTGAATGCATTTCAGCACCTCCTCACTTGAGAAGTTACTCCCTAGTCTGAGATCCACCAACTCAAAAGCAGCATTGATGTTCCAAAGCCGCCATGCCTGTAGCAAGTATATCATAGATTACATCCTTATATGAGAGATCATAAATCTAAATTTTACTAGCTTGTTCCAGAATTTAGAAAATTTTAATTTAGGAGTGCTTTTATTTTGCCAAATCATACTTACTTGTTAGGCGTGATATTAGGCGAGATATTTCCTGGTTATAGGAAATATCTTTGCATTATCTTTGTATTATCTTTTTGGTTAGCAAATATTATCTTTGTGTATCTTGTGATTATCTTGTTTTAGGAGTTAGGGTTTGTTAGGGTTGTATATATATACTCTCTTCTCATTAATGAAAGGCAAGCCGTTTTACTCCAAAATTTGTGAACTCTTAACATGGTATCAAGAGCCACTAACCACAAATAAATTTTTTTCTCTTTCCGCTGTGCGTCTGGTAGGCGTGACTACCACGCCGTTTATTCTCTTTCATCATGACCGATTCTAAACCCCGCTATGAGCCTTTCTCCGAGTACTACCTACATCCGAGTGAAGGCATCGGGGCTGTTATTAGTCCAATTATGCTTACTGGTGATAATTATGAGTCATGGTCACGATCTCTCCGCAACAATCTTCGTGCCAAAAACAAGCTTGGTTTTATTGATGGTACTATTTCTGTCCCCGACTCAACGTCTCCCGATCTTCCTCAATGGGGTATTGTTAACTCTATGCTTGTTGCTTGGATTTTTAATACTTTAGATGTTTCTGTTCGATCCACTATGCGTTTTCCTGACAATGTTAAAGCTTTATGGGATGACTTGCGGGATAGATACTCTCTTGGTAATGGTCCACGTATTTTAGAACTTAAAAATAAAATTCGTGATTGTCGTCAAAATGGACGTTCCGTTGCTGTGTTTTTTGGTGAATTACGTCAATTGCAAGATGAATTAATGAGTTATTGTAAGTTGCCAATTTGTTCTTGTACTGCTGCTGCCGCATACTTACAATTGCAGGAAACCGAGCATCTTCATCAATTCTGTCTTGGTTTGGATGCCAAAAAGTTCGGTACCTTGGTGTCGGGTTTGTTGATGCAGGATCCTCTTCCTTCTCTTAATGTTGCTTATGCCAAAATAATTTCCGATGAGAGGAAACAATTGGTTTCTGAGGGCCATGATTCTCGTCCAGATGCTGTCGGTTTTGCTGCTGTCTCACGCCCTCCTCTTGCTGCCGGGGCTGAGCAGCGGCTGTGTAGTCATTGTGGTCGTACCGGACATGTGAAAGATAGGTGCTTTCAATTACATGGGTTTCCGGAGCGACGTGGTGGACGCGGCAGGGGTCCGCGTGGTGGTCGTGGTTCACGGGGAGGTGCTGCGTTTGCAGCCAATGCTGTTGGGGGTGCGCGTAATGGTGCGGGCTCGGCTGAGGTGTGTGATGATGATCGACGGTCCGCACCTACACTCACTGACGAGCAGTGGCAGCAGCTCATGACACATCTAAAAGGGTCCGTTGGCTCGACTTCCTCCTCCATCGAAAAATTGAGTGGTATGTATGGTTCCGATGAGTGGTTAATTGATTCTGGTGCCTCTAACCATATGTCGGGTAATCTAAATTTGTTTTCTAATTTGCGGAATATTTCTTCTTCCGTTGGTTTACCTAACGGCAAAAGTACTGTTGCTACTAAGGAAGGCACAATTGTTTTAGGAGATGGTTTTGTATTAGATCATGTTCTTTATGTTCCCGCTCTTACTTATAGCTTGTTATCTGTTTCTCAATTGTTAGAGAAACAAAAATTTGTTGTTTTCTTCACTAATAAGCTATGTATTATACAGGACCTCACTTTGACGAACCTGATTGGAGCGGGAGTGCAGTGTAATGGGGTCTATGTGTTCAAGCCGGTGCGTGCTCGTTGGTTTCAAGCGAATAAAGTGACCAAGAATGATAATTCATGTTTGTTATGGCATCGTCGTCTAGGTCATCCGTCTCTTAAAGTTATTTCTTTATTGCCTGATTTAGTAGGAAGTACTAGCTCTGTTTGTGATTTGGACTGTTCGATTTGTTTTATGGGCAAGCAACCTCGAAACTCTTTCCCTTTAAGTACCAATAAAGCTAGTGACATTTTTGATCTTCTTCATTGTGATATTTGGGGTCCAAATAAGATTTCTTCTTCTTGTGATGCACGTTATTTCCTCACTATTGTCGATGACTTTTCCCGTGCTACTTGGGTTTTTTTGATGGTTCATAAATCTGAGGTTGGACAACTTGTCCAAAATTTTTATTCTATGGCCAAAACGCAATTTAAAAGGCGAATTAAGATGTTGCGTAGTGATAATGGTCTCGAGTTCTTGAGTTTGAGGAGTTTTTTTGATAAGAAGGGCATTTTGCATCAAACTAGTTGCGTAGACACGGCTCAGCAAAACGGGCGTGTGGAACGCAAGCATCGTCATCTCCTTAATGTGGCGCGTGCTTTGCGTTTCCAAGCCCGTTTACCTAAATACTTTTGGGGGAGTGTGTGATGGCCGCGACTCACCTTATTAATCTCACCCCTACTCCCGTTCTAAAAGGCAAAAGTCCTTATGAACTTCTCTATGGTGTGGTTCCGCCTTATGATAGCATACGCGTTTTTGGTTGTTTGTGTTATGCTACTAATCGTCCTCGTGTTAAGGATAAGTTTGATTCTAAGTCTCGACGTTGCATTTTTGTTGGTTATCCTTTTGGAAAAAAGGGATGGAGATTGTTTGATTTAGACACTCGTGAATTCTTTGTGAGCCGTGATGTTCAATTTTTTGAGTCTTCATTTCCCTATTGTGATGTTCTTTGTGCTAATGATCGACAACAATGGGATACTTATTTGGCACAACCACGTATATGGGATGATGAGTTTTATGGGGATTCCAATGTTGATGTTGTTGACGGGGTTGCTAGCCCGTGTACGGAGGATGTTGCTCCGCCCTCACCTGCTGGGCAGCGTCTTCCTTCCTCGCCGCGGACTGCTGAGCAGTCGCATGTGCGTCTGCACGATACTGGGGCTACGCAGCCTAGTGCCGTACGTATTGGTGATTTTTTGTGTGATGCTTCTCCCTCCAATTTGAGGGGGAGTTCTTCGGCCCATGAGGTTCGTCGTGATGATAATGCTGAACATTTGTTGGGTCGTGGACATCGTGTCAAGGTTCCTTCTGTCAAGCTCCGACCTCCGTATGTGAGCAATACTATTATTCTTCAGCACATAGACCCCGCTCCTTCAACTGCTCTTCCCTCTTCATCTGGTTCTTCTGGTAAGCCCTTTGATATAGCTTGTTGTGTTGATTATAATAAATTTTCTGTCCATCATCGATGTTTTTTGGCAGCTGTTACTAAAGGTATCGAACCTCAGTCTTATCACGAAGCAGCTTCTCATCCTGGTTGGCGTAAGGCAATGCAGGATGAAATTGACGCTTTAGAGCGTAATGGGACATGGACTTTGGAGGATTTGCCTCCGGGCAAACGTGCTATCAGTAGTGGTTGGGTGTATAAAATTAAATATACATCTACGGGTGCAGTTGAACGTCTTAAGGGACGTCTGGTGGTTCATGGTAATCGGCAGGTTGCCGGCATTGACTATACTGAGACTTTTGCGCCTGTGGCCAAAATGGGTACTGTTCGTACTCTTCTTGCAGTTGCTGCTGTCCGGCATTGGGAGCTTCATCAGATGGATGTCCACAATGCTTTTCTGCATGGTGAGTTGTCTGAGGAGGTGTATATGAAACTTCCTCCCGGTTATACTTGCTCTCAACCCGGCAAAGTTTGCCGGTTACGCAAGTCTTTATATGGTTTGAAACAGGCTCCGCGGCAATGGTTTGCCAAGTTATCTTCTGCTTTAAGGCGTTACGGTTTTACTCAGTCTTATGCTGATTATTCTTTGTTCAGTTATATTCAGGGAGATGTCTCTCTTCATGTTTTGGTTTATGTGGATGATTTGATTATTGCTGGGTCTTCCTTTGGTGTTATTTCCCGCTTTAAAAGTTACCTCAATTCCTGTTTTCATATGAAGGATTTGGGTCTTTTAAAGTATTTTTTGGGTATTGAAGTTGCTCGCAGCGCAGATGGTATTTTCCTGTCGCAGCGTAAATATGCTTTAGATGTCTTGACTGAGGCTGGTATGTTGGGTTGTAAGCCCATTGACACGCCTATGGAGCAGAATCATCGTCTGGCTCTCGTAAAAGGGGTGCCTATGGATAACCCTGATTCTTATCGTCGTCTTGTGGGACGTTTGGTTTATCTTTCTGTCACTCGCCCAGAGTTGAGCTATTCTGTTCATACTCTGGCACAGTTTCTCAGTGACCCACAGGTTCCTCATTGGGAAGCCGCTATTCGTGTCTTACGTTATATAAAGGGAAGTCCTGGTCAAGGTATCTTGTTGCGTTCTAATGATGCCTTAACTTTGACTGCCTTTTGTGATAGTGATTGGGCTGCTTGCCCTACTACTCGGCGTTCGTTATCAGGTTACTTGGTGTTCCTCGGTGGTTCTCTTGTTTCTTGGAAAACCAAGAAACAACCTACTGTTTCTCGGTCTTCTGCTGAAGCTGAATATCGTGCTATGGCTGTTGCTACTTGTGAGTTGAAGTGGTTAAAGTCTCTCTTGGCCTCTCTTGGTGTTCGCCATACTACTGCTATGCGTCTTTTTTGTGATAGTCAGTCTGCCCTTCATATTGCCAAGAATCCGGTTTTTCATGATCGTACTAAACACATTGAAACCGATTGTCATTTTGTTCGAGATGAGTTGTTGGCTAGTAATCTCTCTACTGCTTATGTTCCTACTGGGCATCAGTTGGCTGATATTCTTACAAAGGCACTTGGCAGACGACAGTTCAGTTTTCTACTTCGCAAGTTGGGCATCTGTGATCTCCATGCTCCAACTTGAGGGGGGGTGTTAGGCGTGATATTAGGCGAGATATTTCCTGGTTATAGGAAATATCTTTGCATTATCTTTGTATTATCTTTTTGGTTAGCAAATATTATCTTTGTGTATCTTGTGATTATCTTGTTTTAGGAGTTAGGGTTTGTTAGGGTTGTATATATATACTCTCTTCTCATTAATGAAAGGCAAGCCGTTTTACTCCAAAATTTGTGAACTCTTAACAAAATCATACTTACTCGTCGAAGCAAACTTTCTTCGTGAAAAGGGAATACAGTTGAGTTACACTTATGGCCACTTAAAATCTCCAAAACTACTATCCCAAAGGCATAAACATCTGACTTGATTGAAAAGCGCCCTGCCATAGCATACTCCGGAGCCATGTAGCCACTGAATCCATTAAAAAAACTAAGTAAATGGTAACAAACATCTAATTTTTAGTTCAATCCGTATGTTTTTCTAGTTTTTCCACTTTGCTAACGACACTTGACTAGTAATATCTTCAATTTTCTATTGGTAAAGGTAATAAAAAGTTGATATTTTTATAATGGAAAAATTGACCAAGATAATCCAAACTATGCCCATTCCGCCAAGAATAATCCCTACTAAGCTTTATTCCTGTATAATCCCAACTATTGGGGAGGTCCGCCACAAACACACCGTGACCTGAAAAGAACCTGTTTAACAGGTTAACATGCCACGTGTCATGTTTTAATTGGCTTTTACAATTAATTTACTTTAATTTTTTTTAAAAAAATTCCCTCCCTTTTACCCCCTCCCCTCCCCACCTTCAACTTGTACGCATAACAGTACAGTCACCAGCCAGCCAGCCACCGATCCCCTCACCACCACCGCCAGCCCCTTCCACCACCCTTCCCTTCTCCACCACCCCCAACCCCTCTGCAACCCAGCCAACAACCACCGCAACAACACCATTCTCGTCCTCCCTCTCTCTCTCGCCCCATTCTCTCTATCTCTCGCTACACCCACGGGGCCACGACCACCTAAACCACCACCCTCTACCAGGCAACCACTACACCACTGCCATGTACATTAATGCGCTCCGATATCCTCCGCCAGACCCTCACCACCACTCTTCTCCACAACACTCTCTCCTCACTACTCTCCGGCACACCACTCTCTCAACTCCACCCCCACAAACTTGCTTCCCCAAATCCCAAAACCCCTTAGCGCAACAATTCCAACGAGGAAAGGGAGAAAGAGTCCCGAGACAAGGTGGTTGCTGCGGTGGTAATTAGTTGTTGTCGTGGTGTTTGATTTGGGGGTTTTCCAGGTGGGTGCGAGGATGGTTGCAGGATGGGTGGTTTTTTCATAGCTCTTTAGATTGGTTTTTTTGGGGTGTGGTCTTGGGATGGGTTGGGTTTTCTGGGTGGTGGGACGGTTTTGGTGGTGGTTGTGAGTGGGTGGCAACGCACGGTGGTGTAATTTGGGGTAGTTAATAGGGTGTTGGCGGTGGCAGGGATGCAATGAAGGTGAGGTGGAGATTGTGTACCAACCACCATGGGAGTTGATGTGACGGTGGAGCGGTGGTGGTGGTTGGTTAAAGTGGAAAGGAGAAATGAAAAGGAAAATTAATTTTTTTTATTAAAGTCAAATTTTACCTGATTGACCGGTTTCAAGTCACTTGGGTTCATTTGTGGCTGATATACCCCATAGTTGGGATTATACAGGAATAAAGCTTAGTAGGGATTATTCTTGGCAGAATGGGCATAGTTTGGATTATTCTGGTCAATTTTTCCAAATATATATGAAGACAAGTTTATAACCTTTGAAAACTTCCTTTTAATATAACAACAAACAAAGATTTCTCAAGTAGGATATGTGCCTGACACACACTGTTGAAGTGGAACAACAAGATAAATGGATGAACTTTGTTGCAAATAACATCAGGAAGAAGTAACCATAAGGTGTGACAATCAAAAGATTATTCTTACTATGTTCCCACAATTCTATTGGTATCGCCTTGATTCCCTTGAACTTGATCGGCTCCAACAATTCTTGCTAATCCAAAATCTGATATTTTTGGGTTCAGACTTTCATCCAGCATAATATTGCTTGATTTTAGATCACGATGTATAATCTTGAGTCTAGAATCTTCATGAAGGTATAAAAGTCCTCGTGCAATTCCTGCAATGATCTTGTATCAAGTTTCCCAATCCAACGACGGCTGCTTGCTTGGATCTTCAAAAATATTTAATGATCAAATCTTAATCTAACAACAAATAGATTTATGAAAGAAATGTACAATTGCAAGGAAAAAGAAGAAGCTTAAAAATTGTACCAAGTAGAACTTTGTCAAGACTTGAATTAGGCAAGAACTCGTAGATAAGCTGCTTCTCTTTTGACTCCAAACAAAATCCCAATAGTCTGACCAAATTCTTGTGTTGAAGCTTTGCAACTAAAAGAACTTCTGTCTTAAACTCCTTGGATCCTTGCCCAGAGTTGCTTGACAGCCTTTTCACTGCTATCTCTTGTCCATTTTGAAGTCTTCCCTAATAAGTCGTACTCAAAAAGGCATGACTTTGAAAATATGCTGAAAAATGGTGAACCTAAATCGAATATGTGATTTGGACAATGACATGTAACTTGTTTTATTGAAGTGATTATAACAACTGGTATGGGTTATTCCAATGTAATTTTGATTTGAGTTCGAGCCCCAGGATCGGAATGCATCAACAATGGTTGGGAGAGGTTTAATGTGCCTTTTTTCTTCGACATTTCTGGTCCAATCTAGATTAGTTGGTGTTTAGTAGACTTAAGTACCTGAGTGTTTTTCACCCTAAGAAAATTAAAAATATTACCTTGTAAACAACACCAAATCCACCTTGTCCAAGCTTATTGTCCATAGAGAAATTTTCAGTTGCAACTCTTATCGTCTTGAAGTCGTATTGTAAAGATTCAATTGTTGTGATCTCTTCCAGCTCTACATATGTCGACAAACAACATTCGAATGACTGAATTTTACAACGCTATATGCATTGGTTTGTGAAAGTAGGACAATATATTTCAATACAATTTCGTTAGTGAGTTACCAGGAGAAGATGTTGATGCCTTCCGTTTGTAGATGCAAACACATGCACCAGCAAGGAGTAGGATTGTAATTACTATAGAAATGCTGATAGCAATAACAATGTGCGATGATTTTCTCCGCTTTTCTGCATGAAGAAATGTAATGTTGTACCCCCATCTTTTGGGATATATTCAACAAAATATTAATTGGAACATTGGACATGTAAAGATAAACTTCTGGTGGACACTATGCCTTTGATCAGTTATTGACCCTCCGTTCACTAGATGCTAAAAGCTTACTTCGATTTGTAGTTGAAGTACATATGCTTGCGTTGCACTCCCTCAGTCTTATAATATCTAGTTTACTCATAAATTAAAAATGTAAACGGCATATAATTTGTAAATATATGAGGAAAAGTTAGATCTTTTGAAACAAAACAATTAGACAAATTACAAGATCAGATAAAATAACATTTGATATCTGTACAATTGAAAATTTATGGTTTAAATAACTTAATGTTGACTATGTAGAAGATATATCTTCTACAAAAAAAAATGAGAGGAAGAAGTGATTAGGGTCTTTTTGCTACTGATACCATATAAGGATTTGAGAAGAGATAATTTCTCATTGATATAATAAGCCTTTAAATAGGCAAGGAAAGAGAGCTATACATAAAGATTGCTAAATCAAATCTTCTACAAGAATCACTACAAATCAGTAGGAGAAGATAAACAAAGATATAAGTCAAAGTTAACATGTATACAAGGCAAGCAAGATAATAGGAGATATTTACAGAAGTATTACAGAGCATAATATAGGGATATACTTCTTTTAGTTTGTAACTGATTTGGACTTGGATATATCTTCTACAGACTACAAATATCATAGGGGAAAAACTGAAAGGAATAGTATCTCTCATAGTTATTCTCATAAGTAGTGGCGGATCCAGAAAAAATATTCAGTGGGGTTAAACCGTAATTGTTAAATTTTATCGGGGTCAAATACTCAATTTTTCGGGACAATATCAAAAAATCGAAAATTTTAAAGGAAAATTTTACAATTCTACCGACTCTAATGGGATCGAGTGACCGCACTCTATCCTATGTTCATCCGCCACTGCTCAGAAGTTAGATATTTACCCATAAACTATATAACATAAGGCTTCATTCTTTTGGAGTGAATAAGCTGAACTGAAGTAAACTGAACTAAACGCAAAGGAACTAGAGTGTCTAACTTAACAAAAGCTGAATTCAATGGAACTAAATTAAATTTAATTGGACTAAATTTAATAGAACTGAAATTAATCCATTACAAAAGAACGGAATATTGTGGACCCTCAAAGTGGGAAAAAGAACTTAGTTTAGGGAAACACGGAACTCTTGTGAAAAGATAAACGTCATATCAAAGTAAGTCACCATATCATTAATAAGTTAAGATGGCACAACATGTGGGGCGATATCATATTTTGACTATGACATTTATAATGCCTTGCTTAGGAACTTGTCCAATCATATTTTCCCTTCTTTCAAATCCCACTTGAAGCTATTGATGCACGCATTGACAACTGTATTTACACTAGTCTACAAATGACCAATGATCGTCTTCCGACTTATAGTGCTAGTCATGAATTCATGAGATGAGATTGATAAATCTTATAAAAAGGAACAATAATTCTCTGAAAAATGGCCAATAGTTCAGTATAAGAAAAAGTGTTACAAGAAGTTCATACCTCTCATAAACATCGTTGTCGAGTTGTTGATTGCCGATAGCAAAAACGTCGTGTTAACCGTACTACCATAGAATGGACTAACCTCGAACCTAACATTGCAGCTCGGTAGCAAAACCCGTGCGCCAAGCTTCATTGGAAGCTTTGCAATCGCAATCTTCAAACATCGATCACAATCATCCGTAGACAAGTCTAGTGTGCACTGCCCGAGCGTGTACAACTTTTGCGACCTCGTAATATTAGACTCTTCTGGTACCAAACTTGACCTTGTTGTTGACAACTTGGGGTGCCAAATCCGTCATGGTATCGTTGAGCACCTCGTCAAAAACCCGAGTCTCGTTACGTGCAACGTCTTGAGGGTTCCATGTCACTATGCTTGGAGCAACATCCATACGATGATAAAATGACTCGTTTGAGAAACGAAGCATGCAATTATCGTACCAGATAACAGCCCAAATTTGGGAAGGACATTGTTTGAGGATACTACCTTGTGCTTGGTAAACGCATTGGGTACAAGCTTGACTATCAATATCGCCTCGGCATAGGTAAAGGCCATAGACTCGATCCGGGTTTCGGCCTAAGGTAGTCTTGTAAAATCCAGATATTGAAGCTTGGGATGTAAGATCGTTTAGAAGGTTATCGAGATTCTTTCGGTACGGGCTGTTTTGGGTATAATTTGAGCTTCCTGTGCAGTTGGTTAAGTACTCATAAGTTTGAGAATTTGGGACAACAACTTGAATGATTAGTAGTAAGGTAAGGGATGTTAGCATGGCCATTGTTTTTATTTTTTGAAGGAAATTTGTTTACTCAAGTAAATTATTGAATTTCCTAAAAGTAATCTTTTGTTTGATGAAGTTTCTCGGTTACCCTCAACTATATAGATGATGTCATCCCTTTATAAAAGTCTATAAACATAAGAAATGAAAGACTGATTGTGACAATAATTAAGTCTAATTTTCTTATTGTAAGTTTATCATGCATCGGCTATATAATAATAATATTATGTTTCTATTTCTATTTTTTTCACACATTATTGTGTATCTATTCAAAGGTAATATTAATGACATAAATATGTTACCCTCGCAACAAATAATGAGTTATGCTTTTTCTTTATTTAAGGAAATGGGTAGATTTCTAATTTTAGCAAAAAGGGCCAGAGTTCAGTGATAAAAGACATCAGCTTAGTAATAGTAAAAGGGATTGCATAAATTTCAATAATTTAGAAATAAATAAGGTTGAAATTTAAGAGAAGTTTACTAAAATCAGAAAAATGGGTCACTTGTACGTTGATGCACACTTAATCTATTGTACAACCAGTGCACCCGAGAATTATAATTTCGTATAAGTCAAGTTGTTTACGAGTTACCAAGTAGTACTTGGTGTAGTGGTAAGACAGCACATTTCTAACCTCAAGGTTGTGGGTTCAATCCTCTTAGGGGCACTTTGAGGGTAGAGATTCCCCTTACTCTTTCCCCCTACTCTCAAGTGCCTGACCCATTAGAACCCGAGCGGGGTTTAGGCCACTTCTTCTTACAAAAAAATTGTTTTCCGATTTTCAATGATTTAATAGGTGTGTCTGCACCTTGAAGTCACGAGCACTCATGTTGGTATTGTGGGGCACCTATCTTCCACTAGAGACTTCACAGTCAGTTGAGACTAGATGTGGGATTTAGTTATGCAACATTGAATGATTTAAATATGGGAATGGCTTCTCTTATTTGTGCTTAATTTCAAAACAACCCGTCAAACAAGTTAAGATAGTATGGGCCATGGGACACAATCCTTTTACAAAGTAGAAGTAATTAAAGTAGGTTCCGGCTCTTAAGATTCCTTTCAAAACATATCATTAACTGATTGAATTGTAGTATTGCACCTCTAACCAAAGAGTGTATTAAATGTTAATAAAGTAGTTCATTGAAAATTATGTATTATTATGATACGCGTTTGTGTTTTTTAAAAATTGTTACGTTCTATACGAACATCGAAAGTTCTACGATGTACCGCTGGGTCTATATTTTTTATTTAATTTATTCTTGTCGTGAAGTGTCCGCTAATTAATCCATTAATGGTGAAACAAACTTTTTACTCTTGGACAACATTGTTGACATAGAAAACGACATAGTCCAAGAAGACAAACACTAGTGAACCCCCGAAAAGGTTTTCGAAAAGGAAGTCGAAATGACTACCAATGCGTCTACATTTTCAAAACGCACTTCGAGGCTATTTTGAATAATTTTTCAACCTTCATGATGATGAATATAAAGAAAAGAACACCGGAACCGCCATAATTGGGCATGAATTTTGAGAAGGTAATGGAATGAGTACCAATGACTTAGTCCAATATTGCCCCACCACCTCATCACATCAGAACCACCTCACCACCGCCCAACACCTAACCCTACCCCCACTCCACTACCACACCACTATTGTCCCCTTCCTTAAACCAATGCCACCACCTAGCCCCATCCCACTTCCACTACAAAAAAAGGGTTTTTGGTACGTATTTTTTGTGTTTGCTATAAAATCGTAGCAAATTTCGCCACAGAGTTGTATTCCGCACTAAAACATGCTATGTACATAAATTTTTATAATTGTCTTTTAAATATGACTATTATAAGTGTTTTATATAATTATTTATCTAGTTACGTCTTTTAACAGAATTGTACATTACCATTAATAAACATGTAACAAAAATAGATAATGGTAATCTCCGTTTCTGTTTAAGAACATAATCAATAAAGAAAATGCAATGTCTTAGCATGTTAATAGACAAAATCGAATTAAAGACTTATGGTGACCATTTTCTCATACCACCATAAAATCATCCGCCATGTACAATGGAAGATAGTCGATATATGTTTATTGAGTTGGAAACCAAGAAGAATCATCAAAAGTTGGAACACTTCAAGTTGTGTATACAAATCCAAAATCCCCTTTAGTAAAAGGCAATAGATTGTCAACAAAACACAGCTGAAATTAAGGTATCTCATGCATAAACGAAGTAGAGTTCATACAAGATCACTTATATCAATCCTATTGGAAAAGCATAGTTACCACATTTAACATCAAATTAGATCTAGGATTTGAGAGAGGTGTCATCACTATGGACGATACAAATTTCTGAAGGAATCCAAAAGCCCTGAAGGAGCTAAAGATGGGATGCTTAGTGTTCTCTTCAAGCTTACCATAAATAGTGCAATTATCATCATCAGTCACCCCAGCAACACAAGAGCTTTTGTATAAATGTTATTATATTTGTGTTTTGATATTACATTTTATTCAATATACATAATATATATCACATGTCCATTCTCTTGCTTTTTTGCAAAGAATACATGATGTAAAACCACATAGATATCAATGCAAAAGCTTTCCGTGCGGCATATGTAACTTGGGACCTCCTCAAAACGTCACGCTTTAAATTGAATCCCATTCCTTGGAATGATCAATCCTATCAGCATTGTCAAGCAGGGTACCTTAATCGACATGATCGTGTAATAAATGAGTGATTTCCCGACGTGAAGTGTAATAAATGACGTATTAATTAACATAAGCACTTCTAAAATAAACATAAAACAATGTACAACAAAACCATAAAAGACATTTCTACACTTTCAAGAGGTTGCAATAACATAATTTATACGCTTGTCACTGTTGCCAGTGCACAAGAGTTTATTCATTATAGACTTGGGTATACCATGATTATGGTGCATCATTTGTTCATTTATAATTATCCACATTGTGTGAATTTTTTCATTTGAAGTTATTTAAATAAGCGATAAGAAAAAAAATTACTATTGGTGTACCGTGCTCAATAACGTACATCTGGGTATTTGATAAAGTTGTACAACTTTGATTATGAATATTGTAGATATTTGTTGGTAAAAATCAAAAACAAAATTATTTCAAAAATCGATATTGATGCGTATTCAACATATTTTACAGGATAACATTTATGTTCATAATTAAAGATTATGGTGAATGCAAATAAAGTGAATGTGAAATTCAATATTGAGAAGCTTAACACAAACAGAGAAAAGGAAAGAATAGCAACTTCATCATGGACAACTACCAATACCATTATACCCAATGAAATGAATTGGGTGAACGACGTGAGGTATTACAATTTTAACGAAAGATATGAGATATGTTAGTCATTACCTTTCACCCTAATTGTCGTAGAATTATCAATTGCCCAGCAGGAAGTTGATGAGGTGTCAAGGGTAAAATTAGAGAATGGAGAGGTGTCAACTTCAACTGTATAAAACTCACATAATCATTAACGGTAGACAAGCAAACAACTTTATTAGGAGAGAGGGACCAAAGTCTGCCCTTACCTTTGAAACGAATCCTTGTTGAATTAGTAATTTCCCAAGTTGGGGTGCAGTTATTGGATGGTGGAATGGTTCCAAATTGAACTATAAGCATTAAAAGCATAGTTAATGAAAATTATATGAAGCAAATCAACAAAACAAAAAACAACAATTATGTAGGAGTACTAGAGAATGATGTCACTGTTGAATATGCCTTGAATTAAGTTGTTGGTTCGAATAACTAAGTATGACGTCTTATATTCTGCTATGGGTTTCTAGCCTATTCTGATTAGGGTAACTACTAAGGGTTCTTATTTAAACCTTTAGTGTTAACCTTAACCATATTCACTAATCTGAGTGTTGCCTAACGCATCAGTATATGTATTCAGTTATGTCCTATAATAAAACTATTCTCCTTCAGTCCACGAGTTGCTAGTACCCTACTAATGAACCACCTTAATTCAGTGTGTATTATTTATTGTTACTTATTTATTCATTATCGCCTAGAGAATTGTCATCACAATCTATGAACTTTGACCATGAACTCTCACATTTTACAAAGAAAAATATAGTAATGTGAGATTTTCATTGATTCATCATATTATGTAATTCTTTGATATCAATTTTTCAGACCTTAAGTAATGCAAAATTGAAGATATTAATGGTGAAAGTAGTGAATTGAAGATTGTAAAATGACAAGTATTACAAAAATTACAAAATGGAGGAAGTATTATGGCATTATGTTGGTTGTTATTAGAGATGGTAAATGTTGACACGTTACGACAACACGATACGAACCCGACTCGAAATTAACGGGTTTGGGCAAAAACTTTTAACACGTTTAAGTAATGGGTTGACTCGACACGACAATTATCAAACGGGTTGGGTTAGGGTCGAACTATTTGCCACGAAAACAACACTACAGCCCGTCAATCTACACAAATTTTAAAGTTTTCCCTTATTATATCTTACCTTCATCCATTTTTTATGAGTTTTTAGTGTTACCTTTATACGCTATTAGATGTTATTTTAACTACTGCATGAAATATTAACAAGTTCTAAACCAAAAATATATGAATTTTGAACATCAAATATATATGAAAAGATAAACGAGTCAACCCGAACTCGGCACGATTAATTAACACGTGTCGGGTTAGCGTCAATGATATTGACACGTTTAAGTAAACCCGCCAACTCGTAAATCTGACACGAAATTGACACGACACAACCCATTTACCACCTCTAGTTGCAATCTGTACTAAGCCCCTCCACTTGCGTAAGTGGTGATAGCATGATGAAGAATATATATGATTCTTCACTGTTGTAGACACTTGTGACTAGTATTTTTATGGGTTTTTTTTTTTTTTTTGAAAATAATGGACGGACTAGTATATAATAACAAAAGTTAGTCACGTAATCAGATAATCTCGAATTGCTTACCTCTAAGCTTGATTAGTGTCGAGTTGTTAACTTGTGTAGGTGGTAGGATTGGCAAGGAATTAACCTTGTTTTTGTCCGATGCAAAGGTTGTCTTATATTGGACCATACAACTATGGTAAAAAACTTTCCCACTTGTACTACCATTCATACTGAGAAGCTTGCGGTTCGCATTACTCAAGCACCTAAAACAATCACTAGCCACCAAGTCCGTCGTACACTGCGCCATCGCATACAAAGAATCAGACCTCGCAAACGTTACAACGTCCGAAGCAAATCGATTCTCGTTTCGATCATTTGATGCTTTGATGGCCAAGCCCTTCATCATATTACTTAAAATCATCATAAACTTTATGTAATTTCCCTTTATTTTACTGTTATCCCTTACGGAATAACTGAACGTATTGGCGTCTAGCTTGCCAAAAAACGAAACGTTCGAGTATCGTAACATACAATGGTTGTACCAAACCAAGCCCTCCCTACCATAAGGATAATCTCTAAGAAGAGTGTTTTTAGCATAATTGATGCAACTACGGCAAGTTTGCTGATCGACGTCGCCTCGACATAGGTAGAGACCATAGAGTTCATGGGGTGTTTTTGGTAAAATAGTACTAATGTTAGAAAAGCCATTATTTGAGGTTGGGGATGATAAAGTTCCTAAGAGGTTATGGAGGCTATAGTGGTATTTTCCATTGTCTTTGTTTCTTCCGAATGAGTAGCCAAATATTAAGGAATGGTTAGAGGTTGAGAAAACAGATTGGAGGTTTACAAAGATAAGGAATATCAATGGTAGTATATGCATTCTTGTAAAGTGGTTTCTGAGAAGTGTGAGATGAAGATGATGTTGAATCAGTATGGCTTTATAGAATCTCATATTTTGTCCAAATATGAATGGTTTACCCTTTTTTTCTTGAAGGGGTCACTTTTCTATATCCCATTAATGACTAGTTGAACGCAAAAACTTACATCTATCTTAGCTTATGACTTGTTCGTTATCGATTTTTGTTTGGAGTTTTTAGGTTTTTAGAAAATCAAATATGAAATCAGAAAAGTGGTTTCTATTTTTTATTGTTAGTTCTAAAATAAATATGATTACTATTTGTATGACTAATTTTAACTTTTTTACGGCTTATATCATACGATTTAAAATCATAAATTTAACAGGATCTCACATGACTATCTTTATGAAGAAATCATGATATAATTAGAAGGTCAAAGTAGGTTTTGTAAATACTGAAAAAAATTCTCATATTGCAATTATAATGAAAGGAAGGTATTGCAAATCTAAAAAGGAAAAAATTGACTAGAATAATCCCAACTATGACAGTTTCGCTCAAAATAATGTCAACTATGAGTTATTCTAGAATAATCCAAACTATTAGGGGTACCTTCCCAAAATAATTCAAACTCTTAATTTTACTATATATAACAGTTTCAAAATGAATCATTGCAGGCAAGAAAAAATAAAGTTTGGATTATTTTGTAAAGGTACCCCTAATAGTTTGTATTATTCTAGAATAACTCTTAATTGGAATTATTTTGAGCAGAACGATCATAGTTGAGATTATTCCTACTAAAAATTAGAAATTAACAGGGATACCTTTGGGCTTTTAGTTAATTTGTAAACTCGGTGTATTCTTGATTGAGTGTTTGTAGACTAACTAGAGTTGAGTGGATTGAGTCAACATTGGCCATCTTCAGAAACCTCACTCATCGAATGACTTTTCTAAGGCTAATAAAGTCCCATGGCCCAATGCTACGAAATTATGAGTGTAAATTGCTGTTGACTTTGAAGTTTCAAGTCTAGAGGAGAGAGAAAGTCGGTTGCATTCCATTTGATTATGACCTTTTGACTAATTATACCAAATCATGATCATATTATACTGGTACACAATTAGAGGGACCATTTATATATTACATGGGCTACATTAAACATAAAAATCGACCCTCATATTTTAAAAACAATACAAAAATCAAGTTATTGATAATCACCCAAAATCTTCAAATTTGTTTAATGCGGGTTCATTAGATGGAGTAATTTCCATTAAGACAACAATAGAATTATTAATAATAATATGTAAAAGAAAAAGCATCCAAAATCACCTTATAGTTCGGGAAATGAGGGACTAATAATAACTAATTAACAAATCAATCTATCTAGGGCACGTGCATTTCTCTCGAACATTGCATTTCTGAAAGATACACAATTCCTCTCGCATGGTCAAGAGTTACTTTGCCTATTGATTGAAAGCTATATGGTATCTCTATTACGATGTAGATTCGGTATTGTGATAGTAGAAATATAAATCGTGCACTATTCATAAATATAGCATGATCGATTCAACAAAAGGATGGAATTGTAATCCAAGGCAATTAAACTAATCTACCAGTCCCTCATCGATTACATAGATCCCCACAACCCTAGAAAGGTAATTACTCACTCATGATCATAGAAACAATAATGAATTCTATATAAAATTCAAATTTAACACGATAAAAAATGATTATTTAAATCAATCTAAACAAGACACAATGAAAGCATTAATAAATAATTATTGAAACTAGTCTAAAAGTATATACTTTATTGAAATCGAACAATAATCCAATGCATAGTGTTGATCAAGAGTGTAAAGCAATAAAATAGTCTATTAAAACTATGGAAACTACTAATAAAAAGGTCGTCTGGAACTACTTTAAGTAAATCTTATACACTAAAATAGATAGGAAAAGAATTACAAGAAAAATCTGGAAATACTAACTAATAACCCCGCAAAGATTAGGCTGACCCGCTCGATCCTAACGGCCTGATTTTTTAATCCCCAATCCAATTCCCGGTGGTAAGCTCATCCGCCCAATCTCCTCGGTCTAGAGCACCCGATTGGACGTCCACATCGATTCTTCCACAGGGCCAGCTTATTCGCTTGTCCAGGCCCGTAACAAAGCAGTTGGAGCATAAAAGCAACCTTGATCAAGCCATTGTCGCTTGATCCAATTGTGCGGCCCTCTTTTCTTCTTCTTCTTAGCTCTTGAAGCCAAGTCTTCAACGCTTCTTTTTCTAAGGCCTTAGTAATCTTCCTTGATCCTTTGGATCTTAGCTTTGGTGCCCTTAAGCTCCTCTAGTCCATTGTGGCAATAGAACAATAGAAAATAGGAAAATAACTCCCTAAAGCCTACAATTCAACACAAAACATAAAACCACAACTAGATGGAGAAAGTTAGCACAAAATAGCTCCAAAAAGCACTATTGATGAAAATTTTAGCTTCAAAATAGGGGGAAATAAGTATATGTAAAACAAAACATCAAATATGAAACGAGAGACATAGATACACTCAAGTCTTTGAGCTTTCTAATTACAACAAGATCATAAAAAACTTTCGTATAGGCTCAGCATAAACAAGAAATACTCGGAATTCTTTCTACAAGAAAGCAAACAATTCTCATCATATAAACTGATCTCAAATATCATATTATACAAAATTATGCTAGCAATCACAAAATTGAAAATGCGAAATCTATTTTCCTCGGATTATATATGCTTCCATTGCAAATAGTTTTACCGGATTTATAACCCTAATTCTTCGAAAACCATATGCAAAAGATTTTCTTCTACGAGATTCGAGCTCCCATTGATGAAGAAGGTGGAGGTTTTGTTCATTATAGGACTTGCTAAATTTATAAAAAAAAAAAACTAAGTTTATGGTTCTTTTATTGCAAATAATGTTTTAAAAGGTTTTTTCGCAAAAATGAACATTTGAAAGGTTCTTTGGAAAATTTTCCTTATTTGAAAAAGAGCTTATATTGGAGAAATTGTACGTATTTTGATTTTAGGACTTACTTTCACCTTTGAGGAAAGTGTTGTTGGGTTTGGTGTGGAGAACATATTAGAGTGAGAGAAACGAATAAGGGAAAGCGTGAAAAGAAGAAAAAGAAACTGAAGTTTTGGACTTAGGACCTCGCCTAGTGGCCTAGGACCTGGTAAGGTCAAAGTTTAAATTTGCAGAAAATAGTTTTTACTTGCGCACATGATCAGGTTTGCTTGAAACTCAATCAAGTGGCTGGAGACTTGGTCGGGTTTTCTCAGGACCCGAGCAGGTTGAAATCAGATTTCGTCGATATTACGCGTTCGTTCATTTAGGTGTATCTTTTCCTCCTATAAATATATGTATAACAGTTCATTTTATAGAGAACACATAGAATATATTTATTCTAATCTAGATATTTACCTCTAAACTCTTAGAGAGAGATTTGAGAGTCTAGAGAGATTGAGAATTTCTTCTGTAAAGTCATCTAATATTATTGTAATTCCTAGTCCAAAACTCCAAAGCAAGTGCTTTTTGCTTGGATCACGAATTTTCTTGCTGATTTCTTGAGTGTTCTTAATTGTTTATTATTATATTTCTTGTTATCACCTTTCGCGTATTATACTCGCAATAGCACGATTTGTGAGTGTTTAAAGTGAGTGTTAGATCCTTACAAGTGTTGGAGAATAAACACTATAATTTTTAAAATTGAAAGATCTAATTCAACATTTGAATAAACTAGTTAAAGATTCATTTCACCACTTTGGCGTTTCGTTTCAACTATTTGAAACCTTCTGAATCAGCTATTTTTGAAATCATTTAGTCAGCCTGCTCTTAAATGACGTCATTTTCAAGTTGTCAACTACCATTCAAATAATTGAATCTCCACATAGTCTACACGACCCAAACTTTTTTTTTCGACTTTCCATTTTCGTAGTCTTTTACTTTTAGTCTTAAACTAAAAATTGCTAGTAAGAACCGGCCAAAATCCAATAGAGGCTATAATAATCTACTTTGTTTTTTTTTTCTTACTATTGCATAATTTCCATTCTACACAAGCTAGACACTTTGAGCTAAACTGAAAGAAAAATATATCTATGTAAGATCTTATAAAATTTATTTCAAAATATCAATTTTATACTTTTTATTAATGGGAAATTCCAAATGGTACCCTTGAAGAATTGGAAATTCCATTTGGTACCCAAAAAAAAATTTGTTCCAAACGGTACCACTAAACTTTCGTATAAGTTTAAACCATGACATTCCGTTAACTTTTCCGTTAACAAAGTTTCCTAACCTTCATTATTAATATAATTTGCTGTTAATTATATACTTAGTTTGCTAATTATGATTAATTAGCAAAAATACAGAAAAATACCAAAAAAAATACCAAAATAATTAAAAAAAATACCCAGCCCGGCCCCCCAGCCACCCAAACCACCCCCACCCACACCCGACCCCACCTGCCCCGGAAACCGCCCCCCTCCCACCCACGAATTCCCCCACCCCAGTCGCCCCCTCCCACCCACGAATTCCCCCACCCAGTCGCGCCCCCCTCCCCACCCACGAATTCCCCCACCCCGCATACCCCACCCCCGTCGGACCCCTTCCAACGACGCCCCCCCACCCCAGTTCGACCAAACCCAGCCAACCCCCACCCCAATTCGACCCACCCGAACCACCCCCGCCACAGCAGCCGGCCCCCCACCTCCCAAACCGCCCAGCTGCCTGCCCCAACCATTCCAGAATTTTTTTATAAATTTTTTTGTATTTTTTTGTGGGTGTTTAATTGGGTAGTTTTTTGGTATTTTAATTAAGGTTTAATGGTTTAATTAAGGTTAGATTAGGCTTAGAAGAAGGTTAGACAACCTTTTTAACTGAAAAGTTAACGGAATGTCACGGTTTAGACTTATTCAAAAGTTTAGTGGTACCATTTGGAATAAACTTATTTTTTGGGTACCAAATGAAATTTCCAATTCTTCAATGGTACCATTTGGAATTTCCCTTTATTAATTAACAAACAGAAATATTAATGACTAAATTGGTATACTAAAGTGTAAAACTCCGTACATGATTCAATAGAGAAATTATTGAAAGAGTAAAATGGCAAAAATATTAATGACTAAATATATACTACCTCCGTTCCATATGTATTGCAACCTTTGACATTTTACACTATTCATACACTCTCCTTTGACCTTCTTTTGTGATTAATACATAAGGATAAATATAGTCATGTGAGATCTTGTTAGATTCGTCTCGATATATGCTTAATTAATATCAACTTTTTATAATTTTTACTTAAATAAATTTATATATTTTAGCATCCAAAGTAGTGCATTGGGAGACGTAAAACTCCTTATGTTGCAATAGATATGGAACGGAGGTAATATATTACAGCGCAAAACTCCACATACGTGATTCAATATACAAAATCATTAGAAAAATTCATTGAGGGTGTATAATGGCATAGTTGACATCAATCAAATGAAAATTTTCTTTTTTCACACTGTCTTTCTCTCACTCAAAGCTCGGAAAGGGCAGCAGGAGGAGGAAGGTTGAGTAGCGGACGTGACAGAGTGGAAAATGATACTCCCTCCGTCCCATATTGATCTTCCCATTTCTCAAATTGCACAAATATTAAGACAAATAATCAAAAGGTTATCATTGCATAAAACAAGGGAAGAAGTACAAGAACAAAATCTGATGACATAAAGTAAAATCAGAAAAGTTGAAACCCACTTTTAAGCAAAATCCTAAACTTTTTGCTCCAACCAATCACAACTCACCAATTTTTTCAACAACCAATTAGAAATCAGGAAAAATAAGCACATGGATTACAAAATTTAGGAGGGAAAATTATCTTATTTCCCTCCCTTACAATATCCACTCTATAAATATAGAGATACATAGTTCAGTTTTTCTTATGCAAACAATCTGAAAACTGAAATTTTAAGCTCTTAAAAAAAAAATTCCATCAACTGCTTCATTGCCGTTGACTTATGGCTTCAGGCTTCGACTTAAATGAAGCATGGTTTCCAGACAGTGATGCAGAGGACGTAGATTGTTGGCAGCAACCGAATGAAAATCATAATGTTGGGGACTTTCGACAAACCTTCAAATTTGATCTGAATTTGCAACCAGATGAACAACCAGAATTGGGACAGCATCAATTGCTGCATCAACATCTGCAACAACAACTGCATCAACCTTCTGAAGCTCAGGAACATGTGCAAATGGCTCATCATCAGCAGCAACGGCTCAGCAGTGAGGATAAGTGGCAGATAATATGTTGGCTTCTCGACCGAACTAAGGGTGGGAAAAGGCCTCGGGGTTTAATCAATGAGGCTGCCAAGACATTCAACAGATCAAGACGTACAATCAGTGGCATTTGGAACACAGCAAAGAAGCAGAAAGATGCTTCACGAAGGTATAATGTGTCAACCAAATATCATTTTAGTGGTAGAAAAGGAGTTCAAGTTCAATTAAACGACATTAGTAAACTGAAAATGGGAGAAAGATCATGTATAAGGGACTTAGCATCGAAGCCCAATTTAAGTAAGAGCACAACTCATAGAATGATTAAAAGGGGACTCATTAAACCACATAGCAACCCACTTCATCCCGGTTTAAAGGATTCAAACAAGGTGGAAAGATTAAAGTGGATTTTGGTTTGTTAATGGGGGAAACACGAGAAACTAAGCAAGATTATTACCCTATGTATGATTTTGTACATTTGGATGAAAAATGGTTTTATTTAACCAAAAAATCACAAAGGGTTTACTTGGCAAAAAATGAAAAAGGGAGATATAGGGCTGCAAAATCAAGCAAATTCATTCCGAAAGTTATGTTCACAGCATGTGTAGCACGAACCAGATTCAACGCTGCTGGTGAATGTATATTTGATGGAAAGATCGGGATCTTTCCATTCACGTACAAACAGGCAGCACAAAGAAAATCCATAAACAGACGAAAGGGGACTATGGTTACAAAAGTTGTTGAATCAGTCAACAAAAAAGCCACAAGGGATATGCTTATCAATCACATTATACCAGCCATAAAGGAAAAATGACCTAAAGATGGGCCGAAGACGATTTTTATCCAACAAGACAACGCAAAAGCACATATCACTCAAGATGATCCAGAGTGGCAGAAGGTATGTGAACAAGATGGTTTTACATTTATATTAATACAACAACCCCCTAATAGTTCGGATCTAAATATACTTGACCTCGGGTTTTTTAGAAGTATTCAATCTTTGATGCACAAAAAAATGCCAGAGGATATTGACAAAATGCTTGATGCTGTAAATGAAGCATTTTATGAGTTGGATCCTAAGACACTAAGAAATGTATGGATGAGCTTGCAATATGTTATGAATGAAATTCTCAAGGCGCAAGGTAGCAACGACTACGACTTACCCCATGTTAACAAAAGAAAACTAGAGGCTGAAGGGAACCTAAATGAGACTATTAATGCTCCAATGTGGGCTGTGATGGATGCTTGGGATAGGGTATATGGAGAAGCTTCAACTTCACATCAACAAGTAAACTAATATGCTGTTGTTGGTTGTTTAAAGGAAGCTTCGGAGAGGGAATTTGTAAGGAAATCATTTTGTAAAGAACATGAATGAATATATTAATATGAAAAGTGAAGACTTTTGTAATGAAAACTCAAGTAATGAAGACTTTTGTAATGCAAACTTTTGTAATGAAAACTGAAGTTATGAAAGTTAATGTAAAAAAGAATGATTGTTAAATCAATGAAAGAATGTTTGTGTATTTTGTATTTGTATATCGAATGGAAATGATGATTATTTGGAAGTCTCAGAAGTCCCCAAACATAATCGACTACACACTCCAATATCACAATCAACTTCAAACCCAAAAGCCTCAATAAGTATTGTAACTGGTGGCATTTTTAGGTTGAAGGAATCGAACCCTTTGGAGTGGAGTCTCAGATTGAAGGTTCTCATCATAGACAAAGAAGAAAAGGGGGCAAAAACCAGGATCAGTTTATACAAGTAACCAGCAGCAGCATATTAGTTTGGACAGCCCACAAGGAAAGGTGAGAATGAATGTGCAATAATAAGCTAACCAACATCACAACAACACAAAACCAGCCCTAATCCAACCAACATCACAACAACAACAATCAGAGTCCATACTTAACATACTTAACATCATAATTTAGCACCATACTTAGCATCTTTAATTAAAGAGCATTACAACAACACAAAACCAGCCTAATCTAACCAACATCACAACAACAACAATAACCTAACCAGCCCTAATCTAACCATTATGACAACAACAACAACCAGAGTCCAAACTTAACATACTTAACATTATAACTCATGAATTTAACAGCATTACAACAACAACAAAACCAGCCCTAATCTAACCAACATCACAACAACAACAATAACCTAACCAGCCCTAATCTAACCAATATGACAACAATAACAATCAGAGTCCGTACTTAACATACTTAACATCATAACTCATGAATTTAATAGAACAACAACAACAACAAAACCAGCCCTAATCTAACCAACATCACAACAACAACAATAACCTAACCAGCCCTAATCTAACCAATATGACAACAACAACAATCAGAGTCCATAATTAACATACTTAACATCATAACATCATAATTTAGCAGCATACTTAACATCAATAATTTAACAGCATTACAACAACAACAAAACCAGCCCTAATCTAACCAGCATCAAAACAACAACAATAACCTAACCAGCCCTAATCTAACCAACATGAGAACAACAACAATAACCAGCCCTAACATCACAACAACATAACAAGCCCTAATCTAACCAACATGAGAACAACAACAATAACAAGCCCTAATTTAACATCCAGCGCATCACAACAACATAAAAAAAACCAGCCCTAATTTCAGCAACACTAATTTAATAACAAAAAAAAACGAAAATACAAGGGATGAGAAACTTAGCTACATGACTATGCATCAGAGTGCTCAACATCACCATTAGAGCCAGGAACAGATACAGATCCAACACAACCATCTTCCACAGATTTAGCAGCAGCTTTAGGTGGAGTTGCAAAAAGGGGACCCAAGCTTTTTTTTTTCCAAACGCACAACAGAAGAACATCCAGGATAAATTTTCTTTTTTGGAGTTGCAAATAGGGGACTCAAGCTTTTTTTTTTTCCTTCGTTTTAGGACATTAAACATCACACTGGGTTCCATTAATCTGAGTTGACTCAGATTCAGACGAAGAACAACGCACAAACTTGCTAGATTTGGGACTGTAGCTGTGAATCCCTTCACAAGTTGGACCCCATTCACAATTACAGGGATCTGAGCAAGAATAGTCAGATTTTGGAGTAGAATCAGAAGAAGAAACTGAGAATCCGTAACTCATAGCAACTGTAACCTAAAAACGTAGGAAAACCCTAATTTGAAAAATGAGAAAGCGATTAATTAGGGATTGTGTAAGGTGTGAAAAGGACTGGAAAAAGCCTAATTTGTGGGTAAAAAACACGAATTTGATCTTCAAAAACGCTCTAGATCTGAAAAAATTGAATTAGGGTTTTGCTCGAAATTTTTGGAGTTCGTTTGTGAATGAAAGTTTGAAATTTTTCACGAAATTTGGTTTTTAAGAAAGCATTTTAGCAGATCTTCATACTTAAAACACTTTTAAGCAAAAATCGAAGGGAAATAAGGAGGAGATTGAAGGGTTTTTTTGAAGAACAGAGGAGATGATTTGGGAGAGAGTGAGAGAGAATGAGAGATTTTAGGAGAGAGAAACGGCTGAGTGAGATTGCGAGATAGGGTAGAGTTTTTTTTTGTTTTTTTGGTCCTTTTATAGGGTAAGGTTAGTGGATGAGTTTTTTCTTATTTCTTTTGAGGATAAAATGGGAATTACAGGTTTTTAATGAGGGTATTTTGGGGAAAAAAAACACTACAAATGGAAAGTTTTTGGAATGGGAAGATCATTTTGGGACACTTAAAATGAAATACGGGAAGATCAATATGGGACGAAGGGAGTATCAAATAGGCTAGATCTACCAAGTAGAATTTTCTAGGAACTTTATGTTGAAAATGATTTCTGACGAAAACTTGTTCCTTCGATGTATAGTCGTAGCCGTGTCAGTTGATTTGGTTCTTTTTTTTTCTTTTTTGGCTAAGTTCCTACCGCAAACTTTTCATTCTAGTATTTAGGATAGAGTGCTTGGGATATTTTATCATTTATGAGAAAATTTATTGTTATTAACGCAACTAGTACTTAATATAATGCACGGTATGCACCTCACATATGTTTAACTAACTTTCATAATTTTCTTCCATTCAACAATCTTTTATGTAATACTCTTAGTTTTCAGTACATAAACTACTTTTTGGCCAAAATGCATGTTTATTAAAATAACGACTTAACTCCGACAACCTTGTATATATCAAAAATGAAAGGGTTTTTCTATGATATAACCTTGTGGCTATACGTTTTCTATGTTATACCTCATGGTTTTGAAATCTCTCTATTATATCCTTTGATATACATTTTTTAATTAATAGTACCCAAAACAAAAATCCCCAACATCCAAAAATGAGATAAAAATGCACTTTTTAAGTAGTTAATCATGTCACAAACCCTTAAAAACCCTTAAATCACATTCTGAAAACAAAAACTCGTCAAACAGAGAACTGAAACGCCGAATATTAAATTCTCATCAAGATATATTCGGGTACAACTGATCAAAAAACTTAAGACCACGGGTAGAATATAGAGTTTTCAAAATCATGGGGTACAACTTAGAAAACGTAAAACACAGGGGTATAACATAGAAATTCCCAAAACAAAAACAATGGCTATTTTTAAACCTAGAATTGGAAAGTAAAACTTTAACGAATCCTTTTTCCCATCTTAACTTGAAGCAAAAACCACTCATTTTATCGAAAAGAGCGGTTTCGGTAGTGAAAATAACTATTATTATACATATAGTTAAATTCAATAAAAATTACAAAACATAGGTAAATTGAGTAAAACTTACAAAAAGTTGTTAATAAGTATAGGAGTATATATAAGCAAAAAATCTCATCTAATTGGATAAAATACTAGCAAAGGAAAATGAAATGATGCAATTAAGGGTGTGTTTTCTTCACCTTTTAAGAAAATAAGTATTCAGGTCTAATAAATCCAATTAGTTTATTTAAGTTTAGATTAATTTAGATAAGCTCTATATAACAACTTATAGAAGGATCTTTACAAAGTTTCAATAAGTTTCGAAACTTTCAATAATTTCAAATTATTTTAGTTCAGGTAAGCTCAACAAGTTCTGGAAAACTAAATGAGCAGACAACAGGGGATGGACTACAGTAGTATTGAATGATACTCTATCTAGTCATACTACACTTGAATATATCAAAAAACTACATGTTTTGCTTTGATAGGTAACGTATGTAAAGACCAAAAAACCTTGTTGAAAATATCTCCATTAGAATTCTAGGTGACAAAAAACCTCGTTGAAAATATCTCCATTAGAATTCTAGGTGACAGTCTTTTTTTAGAAGTTGAGAGTCTCTGTGGTTACCAAGTTAATTACCCCCTAAAAACTCCTCATTTTCTTATCTTCCGGTTTCATATCATGAACTTTTCATCTCTATCAGTTTCATTCCTAATCTTTTTCTTACCATTATACATCTCGACAGCTGAGTATGCAAACTTCGAGGGTAGTTACTGCAACAGCACCAATGGCAACTATACCAAAAACAGTGCTTACGCCATTAGCCTTAACACCCTCTTATCGAGCATATCCACCTTCGTCGATTACTTCGACGGCTACTATAAGCTCACTGCAAATCAAAATTGTACCACGGACCAAGTTCACCTTATTACTTACTGCCGGGGAGATCAAACTGAAACTGATTGCAAGTCTTGCCTCCTCGACGCTACGAAAAGGATCTTGAAAGTCTGTCCAGAACAGAAGGAAGCTATCGGGTGGCATTATGTATGCATGATACGATATACGAATCGCTCTGTCTTTGGTGTATTGGAACTGGAACCATCTTATAACAGGATGTCTGCATATAATGGTGATATAAACATCAGGTAAGCCGAGCTGCACCATACTGGGTCGAACCATTGTTATATTTCTATGGATCCGTTCTTTACAACTTAGTTTCAGTCTTTATAAGTTCCGATAAGGTCTAATAAGACTCAATAAGGTCGACTAAGATCTAATAAAGTCTAATAATGTCGAATAAAGTCTAATAAGTTCAGATAAATTCAGCTAAGCATTAACTAAGCATTGAAAAGTAGGTTAAAAGGTAAAACATGATATCGGATGGGGGAGATACTAGGGGCTGTTAGCAAAATTAGTTGTTTGATGTGGTAATATTGTGTATTGTAATTAGCTGCTAGTTGTTAGAGGACAATTGTTAAATAAGTAGCTTAGGAAAAAAATCACTTGTTCGACAAACTGGTTAACGGATCAGAACAATGTCATTGAATTATGTTCTGCTTTCAAAAAAGCTATCTCAAAAGTTATGGCCGAACGCGCTATAGATAATTGCTAGAAAGTTGTCGAGATTTGCTCATAAATCATAATCACCACTTTCTATAGATGACTCGAATATTTTATATAATTGACTCGAATATTTTATATAATTGACTGATACTGATAGATGTTGTAATTAGAGGTGTCAATTCGGATAACTGAGTCGGTTTCGGATTGACCCGCAACGGGTCGGATGTGGTCGGGTCGGTACAGTCGGTTCTGATTACCCGTCTCGGATCATCATTAGTCGGATCGGATCGGTCGCGGATAAAGTCGGGTCATGACCTGGTCGGGTACAAGTCGGGTTCGAGTCGGATCGGGTATTAACGGTTCGTGTAATACTGAGTCGGTTAACTGTCGGGTTTTTACGGATCAATTCGGGTTCATGTCCTTTGGGTCAAATTGATTTCGGTTCTGGTTATTTTTGGGTGAAGTCGGTTTCTAGTCGAACTTATACGTGATAACGAGTCGGATCGAGTTTTTGCATAACTCAATTTGTATCGTTAAGATCTAGAATCGAGCTTAGACAATCAAGTTTAGACCTAGTTTTGACCAATTTGAACGAGTTTGACTCGAGTCAATGTTTAGCTATTGCGAGATTTTCGGTCGTCTCTACACCGATAGATACATTGCACAAAAAATGGAATATTTTAAGTTTTTAACCCTTTATTATATCATTTCAGTTTCGCGCGAGTATTCGAGTCGAGTTTTATGAATATTGACTTAGCTTAATTAGCATATCCAGTTGTTCTCTAGTAGCTTAAAAGCTGTCTCGCTCGATTAGCACCCCTTGTCAAACGCATTTCATAGCATATTCGATTTTAATTATGTTTGTATTAAGGGTTGTCGGGTCAGTTGGTTATTGCGTGTTTAATATATTGTCATCGATTTTGCATTGAATCAATGCATTAGATTAAATTAGAATAAGGTGTAATAATACATCTAGTAAACCAATAACTATTATGTTATTTGATGGTTGCTGTTATTGTAATAATAATAATAATAATAATAATAATAATAATAATAACACAAATACCAATTTTAATAGTAATAGTAGTAATAAAATTAATACTATGACATTATATCAACGTTTAAGATAACTAAGATCAGTATATTAGCTCAATCATTTATATATTAGATCAATATATAAGATAGTTAATATCAATGTATTAGATCAATTAATACATTAGAACATTGTATAACTTATAAGATATATAAGATAAATATATTAGATCAATCATCAATATTTTAGATCAATAAATAAGATGGTTAAGATCAATGTACTATATCAATTTACATGTGTTTTAAATAAAACAAAAAGTTAAGATTGGGGTGAGAATGAGCCTGTCTAGTTCGCGAACAGTTTGGACTCGACTCGATCAAAGCTCGACTCATGGTGGCTCGTCTTGAGTTCGAGTTCTAGTGGATACCTTAACGAGCCGAATTGAGTTAGCTCAAGCTCAGCTCAAAAAGCTCGTGAACAAGCTCGAATTTAAATATTATATCAATCATTAATAGTGTATTATATCAATCATTAATACGTTTATGGTGGTTAAGATTGTTGTATGAGACTGATCGTCAATATATATGTGTAAGATAGTTAAGAGATAATATATTATAATATACTAGTATCAATTATAAATATATTAGATCAATGAATAAGATAATTATGAATTTAAATATTATATCAGCCATTAATACATCAATCACCGATATATTAGACCAATGAGCAAGATTTTTAAGAATAATGTAATAGATCAATCGTTAATATATTAGATCAATCTAATAAGAAAGTTAAGATCAATGTAGTATATCACTTATTGATAATTTTGACATATTAGATTAACGTATAAGATATATGATCTATGTATTAGATAGATCAATCATCAATATATTGATCAACGTGTACAATATTTAAGTGTAGTTACAAATTATCAATGTATTAGATCAATGTATACGATAACTAAGAATAGTGTATTAGATAAGTCATTAATACATCTAATATAGTTAAGGTTAGTTATTAGATCAATCATCAATATATTAGATTGGTGAGTAAGATAGTTGAGAATTATATATTATACCAATATAGTAGTTGTAGTTCATCATTAATATATTAGATCAGTGTTGAAGATCGTTTATTTATTACATATAGGACTGCAAAGAAGTCGAGTCAAGTCGAGTTTTGGGTTGTTCGAGTTAAGCTTGATTCTAATTACTAGTGTTCAAGCTATCATAAGACTGCACGAGCTAAGTTTGATTGTAAATACTAGTGTTAAAAGTTATATAGTATTAGTAGTAGTTTAGTAATAGTTATGTATTAGTGACAGTAACATATCTAATAATAGGTACTAACAATATAATTAGCTTAAATAGTAATGGTTAGAGCAACTCCGATTTCAAGATTATTTTTTGTATATATTAATAAGAAATTTTAATTAATGATTTTAACGTTTGAGTCTAAAAAAGAAAAAAGACTGAAATTATGAGACGAAGGGAGTAGTAATATTTCCTCCTTTTTTTAAAGTGCCACATATCGACTTTGCCACTATTCATCCATTATAATTTGACCGTCTTTTACGATTTATGTATAAAAAAACAAAAATTATATTTGAAAACAAAAATTTGAAAATAAAAACTAATATTGAAATTTGAAAATTCAAAATCAAAATGTAAAAGACGAAACCTTAAATTTTAGCTCTTTCCCCCTATTTACCTCTAAATATTTATAACCTACCCCACTAATATAAAAAGGCAAAACCCTAACCTCCCTCCATCCTCTCCCTCCCTCCCGGCCTCCCTTAGCCCCTTGAGCCAAAATTTCGCCCCCCTTCTTTCTCTTTCTTTCTCTTCCTCATGGTGCAACACTGCAACCCCAAATTTGATCGAATTCTTGAGTTTTTTAGCTTTAGATGGTCGAATTCGACCAAAAAAGTTCTCCATCTAGAGCTTTTATGGTCGAATTCCACCATGGAAGTTTATGTAGTTGAAGTTTTCCTCACCGTGTCAAAGTGATATACTTGTTCATGACATTTACATCTCCTCATTTTGTTTGCTACTTGGTTTTTCCGTTTTTGGTTCATGTTTTTTGTAAGTTTGTATGATTAATGGAATTTGTTTGATAATTATATTTTTATGCGATTGTTTGATGGAATTTTACATTTCAATGTGCCATGGAAATTAGGGAAAGTTTTTCGAAATTGAGGTTAGGAAAAAGTTTGAAATCTTGTCATTGAAATTGGGACAAGTTTGAAGTGGTTTTGACAAAACAGGAACGGAAATTTATCAAACCACTTTTAATGGTTTTGTATGTTTCGTTTTTTTGACGAGTTTGAGTATGAAAACCAGATTCTCTAGTATAGCTTAAATTGCTTCAGCTTTATCTAAAGCTCATTTCCGATAGAGAATTTGTTGTAATTTATTTATTGAGGGTTTATTTCCAGCAATTCCTCATCTTTGAATTCCTTATCTCTTTTGTTCCTCTGATGTCCCTCTCCAACTCTATTATTTCTAATATGGGTGGCAAAAAGTTATAACCAGCAAGAAAGGTAGTGAATGTGTGGTCTTTTGCCTCAAGAGAAGACCTAAACTATTTTTTATTTTTTTTATTATTAAGAATAATTAGATTCCCCCAGTTTTTAGTAGAAGTTTGGTTTGGTTTTAAAAACACGAAACCAACACTAGTTTTCTATTTTTCAAAAAATCAAAACTCAAAACTAAAAGTAATACCTAACCGACCTTGGCTTTTCAATCTGTTCTGTGTTTTGTATTGTTGTTTTTCCAGTCTTTTTGTTGAGTTATTGAAAGATAAAAGAGATGAATAGGCTTTAGTGCCTTCCTCTTAGGGAATTATGCAGAAATATCTTCTTATTATATACAGTAGAGAAAATTGTAAGAAATGACCTTTAAATTTAACCACTTTGTGAGCAAGGACCTTAAGAATTGGAATGAAAGGACCTTTAAATTAAATTTGACCACTAAGGCATGGAATGAAATTCGATTCCCATATTTTCCAAACAAGAAGAATTGGAATTGATATTCAAGTCTAAGAATTTGATTTCCATACTTGAAATCCTAAAATGAATTTCAAGGTTAAAAGCTTTCCTGTCATTTGTGTATTAGGTTTTGATACCAATTCCAAGAGTGAATGATGTTGTATACATCATTGGTGTAATGATAAATTAATTTACGTTATTTTTGCAACTTGTATTTGTACCTAACTTTTTTTTTTTTTTGAGGGGAAAAACAAGTATTGTTAAGAAAGAAACAATTTGTACCTAACTAAATTGAAAATATTGAATAAATTCATTTTTGTGTAAATTTTTGTTTGTATGTACACATTTGTTTAATGCTTTTTTTTTTGTGGATAAAATTAATTATTTTAAAGTTTAATAAAATTATTTAATAAATAAAAAAATTAAGGATGACTGGATGAGTATTTTAATGACAAAAATTAATTTGAAGTTCAATAAAATTAATTAATAAATTAAATAATCTAAAGTTTATTAAATTATTTAATACAAAGTCTATGAGTATTTTAATGAAAAAAATTAATTTAAAGTTTAATAAAATTATAGAATTAGGTCGAATCAAGATTTTATCGAACCAATTCGGATCAAGATCGGATCGGATAAAATCAGGTCGGATCATCTCGGTTAAATGTCGGGTTTAACCGGGTATCGGATAAGTTTCGGATCGGGTGTCGGTCGGATATAGATATTAGAATATCGGGTATAGTCGATTTTGGATAGACTTCGGATCGGTTCTGGTCGGGTTTGAGTCGGATCAAAGCGGGTCAAGTCATTATCGGATGACTGTCGGGTCGGTTACCGGTCGGATTTCGGATACGTTCCAACTCGGATATAACCAGATCGGGTTATTGTCGAACCAAATCGGATTATCGGATCGGATCAGTTTTTGACACCTCTAGTTGTAATTATGTAATTTGAAAAGTCTACAATAATGAACACACCTTCTACCTACTATTTTTCAAACACATTTCTGCATTTTAGAAGTACATATATCCTTATTAGGCTTATTTAATATTTTTAAATAAGTGATCGGGAGTTTGCGACTACCATACTCTTTTGGGGTTAAAGTGAGAATTAACCTCACTTCTTTCAGTTCCCTTCTTTCACTCCACCCTCAATAATTGGGTTGTCACAAATTGATGGATAGTTTGTCCATATAATAGATAGGAACGAAACATGAACCTTTTTCCTACGAGTAGAAAAAACTTCCACATTCAAATAGATTTTCAAATTTTCGTCTAGTTTGGGGGATTCAAACAGAGTGAAAATGAGGGTACTAGTATTACAATGTGAGGTTTTAACATCGATCCTAAATTCTTAGCGACAAATAAAGGTACAATTTTAACCAATGTCTCTATCTTTTATATGTAATCCCTAAGCAATGATAGTGTGCGAGAATGTATGGTTTGTTAATATATATGTCTTTGACAGCATATACAATGAAAAGCTCGGATTCCTTCTTAATCGTTTAGGGGTGGATGCAATACAGAACTCCCCAAGGTATTTTGTCAAAGGATCGGAGCAGGTGACTCCTTCCTACACTATATATGCGTTGGTGCAGTGTACACTTGATTTATCACCATGGGATTGCACGCGATGTCTAGAAGAAACGGGAATTAAGAAAAGTAGAGGACTGAAGATTGCGATTTTTATGGCACCCAATTGCTCTGTGACATTTGACAATTCTAAGTTGTCTAACTCTATTTCACCATATATTGATGCGAACTCTAATTTGGCGTCATCTCCAGGTATATAACCTTGTCCATCCTCTAATCTATATTTATGTTATAATTGATGGGAGGTTGAAATATTTTACCATGAAAAATAAAATTCAACTATGTACCACCTTCTGGGGAGGTAATTAAGCAAATGATGCCTTATGGAATGAGGGAGTTGAGAATATTACAACATTACTTATAAGTACCATATATATATAACAGTAAAATTTGACTAGAATCATCCAAACTATGGATTTTCGCTAAAAATAATCCCAACTGTATGTTATTTCTGTATAATTCCAACTATTGGGAAAGTCCACCACAAATACATCCAGGTGACTTGCAACTTGTTAACAAGATATTTTTTTATTTTTCTTGTCTTTCTCTTGACCCAAAATAAAGTATCCCTCCCAACCCATCTCCTGCCACCCTTCCCCTCCCCTGCCCCTCCTATCCTCTCTCTAATGAGAAACCACCCTTAGAGTCTCAACCCCTCACCTCCCGCTCCACTCACTCTCCTACCCACCATAACCCCTGGCCTCCTCGGCCCTTCCCTTCCCCGCTACCCACTCCCCAACCCATCCCCTTCCTTTCTACCTCCTCCCTTTCCCATGAAACGCCCTCCCTCCCCGTCCCCTACCCTTTATAATTACCGACGTCATTTTGGTGGTTATGGGACACCATTGTTTGGGTTTGTTGTTTCTCTGATTTGAGTTGTGCACGCGGGTAGGGTAGGGCAGGGCTAGCTGGTGGAGGGGAAGGGTGTTGTTGGAGTGATGCTTGGGGTAATGGAGGGAAGCGAGTGGCTGGGGTGTTGCTTGGGGTTCAGCGAGAGAAGGGTGGTGATGGGGTAGGTGGTGGATGGTGGATAGGTGGGACTGGATTTCAGAGGAGGGCTTAGGTTAGTTAGGCTTGACGTGGGTTTCAGGAGCTGGGGATGGGTGAAGGTGGGGATTCGGGTGGTCACGGGTGGCAGTGAGGTAAGGGAGGAAGTGTAAAGGGGTGGAAGTGGGTGGGGAAGGAAGCAGGGGATTAACAAAAAAAAATACCAAACTAAAATAATAATTAAAAATAGCTAATGAAATAAAAGCATGACTCGTGGCCTGTTTACCGGTTAAATAGGTTTCTTTTAGGTCACAGTGCTTTTGTGGACCTCCCTAATAGTTAGAATTATACAAGAATAATCTGTAGTGGAGATTACTTTTGGCGGAAGAAACGGCCAAATACTTTGGATTATTCTAGTAATACGAAATTGTTTGTAAAAAATAGAACTCAACTTGTTATAAGGACAAAAAATACCCCTAGATTGAGAGTGGTAGATAGTATACAGTTACCGTATTCAAATTTGGGTCGTTGGGTCAAGGATGCTTGTAGGCAGTGATTTTATTCGTGCTATGCGAGTCCTTTCTAGAAACTTCGCCCTATTCTAGGGTGTAAATCTACTCTTCTTTAATGAAAGGAAAAATTGATCAGGATAATCCAAACTATGCCCGTTCCGCCAAGAATAATCCCTACTAAGCTTTATTCCTGTATAATCCCAACTATTGGGGATGTCCGCCACAAACACCCCAACCTGACTTGCAACCGATGGAAAAGGTAATTTTTTTATTTTTCTTTTATTATTTCTTTTGTTTTCTACTCCCACCCCAACTCCTACCCACCACGAGAACAGCCATCCCTCTCCCTCCTCTTCCCCCCATTCCCAAAAACCCCTCACGTAACCACCGCCAACCACCACCACTCCTCCCCTCGCCACCACCCCTTCAGCACTCTTTCGCTCCCTCCCCTGCAACTCACCCAACAACCAACTTGCCCCTGTATCCTTCTCTCCCTAACGCCAGCGACCATCGCAACCCCACCCAACAGCCACCATGTGGTGGTCGAACTGCAGCCAAACCAGAGACCACCGCAATTCGACCACCGCCTAACCAGAGAGAGGTGGGTTGGTTTGGCTGCAGTTTGACCACCGCCTGCGACCACCGCAACCGCTCTTCACTTTCTCGCTCATTCTCCCTCTCACCCTGGCTTCGAAAGCCAAACCCCCCACCACCTTCAAAACCTCCGAAAATCTTCAATCAGGGTGGTTAGAGTGACGATTTTAGCGGTGGTCACGGTTTAGGGTGACGATTTTGGGGTGGTTAGGTTTAGGGTGGCAAGGGAGGTAGTTTAAAAATAGTGGTCGACAGATTCCGGTGGTTGGGGGGAGAACGAGAAGTGAGGCCAGAGGAAGGAAGAGTGTTGTGTTGCATGTTGGTTGTTGGGTGCGGTTGTGGTGGTGGTTGGCGAGGCTGAGAGAAAGATAGAGTGGCTGCGATGGTTGCGTAGGTGGCTGAGAGAAAGAGAGAGTGGTGGTTAGGAGTTTTGGTTGTTGGGTGGGTTGCAGGGGATGGGAGAGGAGGGTGTTGTTGAGGGTCGGGGTTTGTGGCAGGGGGTGGTGGTGATGGGACGGTGTGGCTGACTGGCTGGAGATAAAATCAGGGGAAGGAACAAGGAAAGGGGTGAAAGGGTGGGAAATTGTTTAACAGGTTCCCTTCAGGTTACAGTGTATTTGTGGCGGACCTCTCCAATAGTTGGGATTATACAGGAATAAAGCTTAGTAGGGATTATTCTAGGCGGAATGGGTATAGTTTGGATTATCCTGGTCAATTTTTCCTTTATGAAATGTTACCTCATGCTAAAATGCACATGGGCATTGTTAAGACTAGTTGAATATCGATCCATGGTTTCCTTACCCTATGAGCTCCATTGGCTCAAGGGTTTGTTGGTGGTCAGCCTCATAGGGAGGCATACTTGTGTAATGAATCTTGTTTAGTCAAAGGGCAACTCTGTACCTAACTCGAATACTCGTTTCATGAGTGGCCTAAACATGTTGAGGTGAATAACAATTTTTTGGGAGATGCTATTCAAGAATAAAGATGGCATGATTTCATCAACCCATGTATAGTTGGCTGGCATTTTATTTTATTTTTGATGAAAATGTGAAGTCATAACTTTAAAGCAAACTAGTGTTCGACTGCTCTGCTACAATCCGCCAAATAAAGGTCAAGGCTGTAACTAAGGGGTTGGGAAAATAACTAGTTGTATAGGCCTCATTGTCATTTATCCTACATTCTCGTGAAATACGATCCGAGATTTCAGTTAACACCCTTGGCACGAATTGAATCTTTTTCTCTTAACTGGAAAAACTCGAGCAACCTCGTGAATTCATTAGCAATATACTAGTGCAAGTTAGTTGGCTCCATTATTGCCGTAACAATTTCAATAGCTTTTTTACAATCACTCCTCAAGATGAGGTGTGTTGCATCCAAGCCTCTTGCCTCTTTTGATCCTTCCCTTATTGCATAAAGTTCTGCTTGGGTGGGAGCTTTGGAGTATAAAATGTGAGTATGTATATACATATATCTATACGTATATACATACATCTCCTATGAGCTCCCTTACTCTAGTTAGCTTATTACCCTAGTTAGTTTGTATTTTGTTACAAAAATAAGATTAGTTTGTTAGTTTGTTATTTTCATACTAGAGTATAAATAGCTTTGGTTTTCTTTCCTCTGTAATAAGGTAAGAGATTAGGAGTTAGCTCTCCTTCTCTTCTCTCCAAGATTGATAGTTCATAATAATGAAGAGTGATTTCATATTATTCACATGGTATCAGAGCAAATGTGTGATCCATTGATTGCAATTGCGATTGAATTGTTGTTCTAAGTTCGAACTTTTGGAATTGTTGAATTGAAGCTGGAACATTGTTCAACAATGGCGGCATCTCCTAACGAACAATCCAATACAGGTACAAACACTACTGTGAGTTTTCATGATCCTTTATTTCTTGCTCCTTCTGATAATCCTAATCAATCGCTAGTTTCTGTTCTCTTTAATGGCAACAATTATCTGAGCTGGTTTAGGAATGTGAAACGAGCATCAGGAGCTAAAAACAAATTAGGTTTTGTTGATGGATTTGTTATAAAACTTGTAACACCCCGACCCCTACGGGCCGATGGGAGTCACCAAATAAGCATCTCGGACGAATAACTGGCCCCACAAACCAACACAAGTCCATTCGGTGCATTTTGTCCTCACTCATGCGCACCCTAGGAAACTTCCCAGGAGGTCACCCATCCCAAGACTACTCTCAGCCAAGCACGCTTAACTGAGAATATCTTAGCAATATGAGCTCCCTGAAAAGAAGATGCACCTTGTTGGTATGGGTAGTACAACTAAATCCTTTTTAAAGCAATCATGGGGAGTATTACAAAACCTACGAACACTGATGCAAAGTATGCTCAGTGGATTCGATGTGATTATATGGGAATTGGTTAGATTCTTGCTTCCATGAAAGCTGAAATGTCAGAAATTTTTACTTGTGTTGATTCGGCTGCTCATCTTTTGTCTGATAGAGCAGAAAGATTTGGTCAAACCAATGGACCTCAGATTTATCAACTCAAGAGAGACTTAGATACTCTTAGACAACAGAATTTATCAATTTTGATGTATTATAATAAAATGAAAAATCTCTGGGATGAACTTAAGAGTGTTCATAGTTTACCTATGTGTACCTGTGGAGTGTTGTCTGCTTGTTCTTGTCATTTTTTGAAGAGGTTAGAAGAGTTTGAATCTCAGGAAAAGGTGATTCAGTTTTTGCTTGGAGTTAATAGTGGTTTTGATACCACAATCTCCAATATTCTTGGCATGGATCCTCTTCCAAATATTAATAGAGCATATTACTTGTTACAAAAAGTTGAGAAGCAAAAGGAGGTTAGTGGACAGACTGATTTCACTACTGAATCTAAAGCTTTAGTAGTTCAAAGAAATTCAACCAACAGAAGCTTTCATAATTCACATAATTCTGGATTTAAGAAAGATTGGAAGAAAGAAAAGGCTGAAAAGAAGGATCTGTTTTGTGAATTTTTGTAAGAATAAGGGGCATAGTATGAATCAGTGTTTCAAAATCATTGGCTATCCAGACTGGTACAAAGGTACTAAGAATGGAGCTAGGTCTACTAAATCCTCTGCCAATGTTGTTGCTGCTTATAGCTACTCTAACACAGAAGAAGATCCTTTGAGCTGTTCTAGTGGAAATGGTTTAGATCCAGCTGCTCTAAACTCAATTTGTCTTGAAGTAATGAAGATGATGAAAGGAAAACAGGCTGCTGGAGATACCTCAGCTGCTTTTAATTGCTCAGGTATTTCTACAACATTTTCTTCTCTAGATTGGATAATAGACTCTGGTGCAACTGATCATATGACACATGATGCTTCTCTCTTTTGTTCTAAAAAGTATTTGAGCAAACCAGTGCCAGTGTGTTTGCCTGATGGAACTTCTAAAATTGTTAAGGAAGTTGGGAATGTTATATTGGAAAATGGATTGGTTCTACAAGATGTTATGTACATCCAAGATTTCAAACATAATTTGCTCTCAGTGAGCAAATTTATTACTGATAACAAGTGTTATGTTATCTTTCATGATAGAGGTTTTTCATTCAGGACCCTATCACACATAAAATCTTGGCCCAAGGATGTAAACACAGAGGTCTTTTCCACTTCTTGAGTAAAAGGTCTGCAACAGCTATTGATGATAGACAATTATTTCTTCCTCAGATTTATAGTTCAACACACATTGCCATTTTAGAAGAATGTCCAGGTGATAAAGTTCTTTCAAATAAGGAAAAATCTCATCTAGATCTTATTCATGCCAGGTTAGGGCATGCCTCCCTATCTAGAATGAAACATCTCTCTTTTTGTGATTGTGCTGGTGTAGCTGGTTATCAATGTGACATTTGTTTTTCTGCCAAGTTTGATAAGTTGCCTTTTGTTAGAAGTCAATCTAGGGCAATTGCTTTATTTGATCTTGTTCACATTGATCTTTGGGGTCCCTATAAAATGAAAACTTGGAATGGTGCTTCTTATTTCCTTACTGATCTAGATGATCATAGTAGAAGAACATGGACTTTTCTTCTTCATAACAAAATGCAAGTATATAAGACCATTGAAGATTTTCTTTGTTATGTTCACACTCAATTTCATATGAAAGTTAAGTGTGTTGGATCAGATAATGGGACTGAGTTTTTTCAGTCTCAATGTGGTGAGTTGTTTGTTGATCAGTGTATAGTACACCAAAGAAGTATAGCTGGTGTTCCTCAACAAAATGGTAGGGTTGAGAGGAAGCATAGACAGAGGTTGCTAGGGCACTTAAGTTTCAATCTGCTTTGCCTAGTAGGTTTTGGGGAGAGTGCTTACTTACTGCTACCTACTTAATAAATCTACTACCTACACCTCTTCTTTCTTGGAAGGCACCAACTGAAATTCTTCTTGGGAAACATGCACAGTTTGATCAACTTAGAGTTTTTGGCTGTCAATGTTATGTTTCTAACACTGATAGGAATAAAGACAAATTTTCTCATAAAGCTCTGAAGTGTGTGTTCCTTGGATATCCTTATGGGCAAAAAGGATACAAGGTCCTTGATTTAGTCACTCAAAAGATGTTTGTCACAAGAGATGTAATTTTTCAAGAAACCATTTTTCCTTTCAAACATAAATCTACTCCTAATAATATTTCTCATCTCACAACTTCTCATCTTATGTCTTTTCGTGTTGATGAGCATTTATCTACCTTTCCTATATCACAATCATCTATTTCTACTCCTATTTCTTTACATCCTATTCCAAACACTTCTATCCCTTCACATATTTCTGATTCTGTACCTCAACCACTTTCTTCTTCTTCTATTCATTCAAACACAAATCATATAACTCATTCTGATTCTGCTTTCTAGTATTCCATCTACTGGAAATATTGTTAACACTTCTCATACTGATCCTATTCCTCTTACAGGAAATATATCATCAAATTTCTTGCCTTCTGTGATAGTTTCTCATAGAGTGTATCAACTTCCAGTTAAATACAAAGATTATGTGCATACTATTCGTACCAAACCTAATCCCACTACTTCTTCTTCTTCTCATTCTGCTTCTTTTAATGTGACATCACCATTTTTTGCTAATGTGATATCAGTAATGAACCTACTTCTTTTAAACAAGCTTCCTCTGATCCAACTTGTGTTTCTGCTATGAATGCAGAATTACATGCTCTTGAGAATAACCATACCTAGATTCTTTGTTCTCTACCTAAAGGTAAGAAAGCTATTGGTTCAAAATGGGCATTTAAGACAAAATACAACCCTGATGGTACCGTTGAAAGGCTTAAGTCTAGGTTGGTAGCTATTGTTTATCAACAAATCCCTGGAAAAGATTTTACAGATACCTTTTCTCTTGTTGCAAAACTAGCAACAGTCAGAGTTGTTATTTCTATTGCTACTTCTTATGATTGGCCTCTATGCCAACTTGATACAATGCCTTTCTTCATGGGCATATTGAAGAGGATTTGTATATGCTTCCTCCTGCTAGATACACTAAAGCTTCACCAGGACAAGTTTGTAAGTTGTAAAAGTCTCTATATGGGCTCAAACAAGCCTCTAGGCAGTGGAACAAGGAATTATGCAAATTTCTTGTTAATTTGGGTTTTCATCAATCTTCTCAAGATCACTCTTTATTCACTAGAACTTTTGAAGGTTCTTTGTGTATCGTGCTTATATATGTTGATGATATTTTGCTTACTGGTCAATCTCAGTCTCAGATTAATGAGCTTAAAAGGCAGCTTCATCATGCTTTTACTATTAAGATCTAGGATCTCTAAAATACTTCCTTGGTATAGAGGTTATCAGATCCTCTGCTGGTACTTTATTATCTTAGAAAAAGTATATCAAGGACATTATGAATCTTGTGGTTTAAGTGATTGTAAAGTTGCTTCCACTCGTCTTCCAACTGGAATGAAACTTTCTATTGATCAAGGTGAAGTTCTTCCCGACCCTGAACAATATAGAAGATTGGTTGGGAAGCTGTTATATCTGGGTATAACTAGACCAGATCTGTCTTACTGTGTACAACATCTCAGTCAGTTTTTGGGCTCTCAAAGGCATCCTAATTTTCTAGCTGCTCTTAATGTTGTTAGATATTTAAAAGGGACTATGGATCTTGGTTTGTTCTACAAAATTCAGAGTACTCCTAATGTTCATGCATTCAGTGATGCTGATTTTAGTGCCTGCCAGTATACTAGTAGATCTCTCAGTGCATATTGTGTTTTTCTTGGCTCTCATCTTGTGTCTTGGAAGACAAAGAAACACAAAACAGTGAGCAAATCTTCAGTTGAAGCTGAGTACAGAAGTATGTCTAGCACAACTAGTGAATTGGTTTGGTTAGCTGGTCTTCTAAAAGATTTACATGTTCCTGTTACTCTTCCAATTCCATTGTTTTGTGACAACACTGTTGCTGAGTCCATTGCTCACAATCCTGCCTGTCATGAGAGGACAAAACATATTCAAAGAGATTGTCATTATATCAGAGAGTAAATTGCTTCAGGATTTCTAGATACATCTCATGTTTCTAGCAAAGATCAATTTGCCGATCTGCTTACAAAGGCTCTTCCTCCTACAGTTCATCTACTTTTATGTTCCAAGCTTGGACTTACCACTCATGTCCATCTTGAGGGGGGATTTATGTATATACATATATCTATACGTATATACATACATCTCCTATGAGCTCCCTTACTCTAGTTAGCTCATGGCCCTAGTTTGTTTGTATTCTGTTACAAAGATAAGATTAGTTTGTTAGTTTGTTATTTTCATACTAGAGTATAAATAGCTTTAGTTTTCTTCCCTCTGTAATAAGGTAAGAGATTAGGAGTTAGCTCTCCTTCTCTTCTTTCTCAGATTGATAGTTCATAATAATGAAGAGTGATTTCATATTATTCACATAAACACTTTTGAAAACGTTTGATCCAAGTACCATTGCCATGGCGTAGAATATGCCCAACAAGACTTGAGCAAATGGTTAATTATATGTTGTATTAGTGCTAATTAATGTAGAATGGAAACAAAGTGATTATTACTTCCGTTGTTAACGGCTTTACTTTGAATGATATTCTCAACTATTACATCCAATGACGACAATAATGTATCAAACATGTAGGTGATCTAAAAAGGAAGCACACTTTGCTCTTAATCGGTTTGCCAGTAGCAGCTGTAATATCAATCTTGTTATACGGAGTTTGGACTTGTAAGCGCAAAAGGAAGGTCATCAAAACATATTCCAGTTGTAAGTAGAAAATCTCAATCAATGTAGGACATGCATATATTGAATAATTTCTAAAAAGCTTTCTTTCTCATTTTTATGAAAACCCATTGATCAGCGGAAGGGTTTGAGATTAAAAAAGTTGTTCTAGACTCCTTGCAATTTGACCTTCACACGATTCGAACAGCAACACACAACTTTTCTACAGATAACAAACTTGGAGAAGGCGGATTTGGTGAAGTCTTCAAGGTAATTATATCTTTCATATCACTTCTTAAATGCTAATCTTGTCCAAAAATTGTTAGACCTAATTAAGCTCAAAAGATGGGAAATATGACTTGCTTCCTTGTGTAAGTACAACCTTATATACCTTGGGCAAGTAAGAGTTATTTCCAGGAGATCAAAAGTAGCTCCATGGAACCAAGGGAGTAGATGAGGGTATGCAAAGAGCCAATCATCACACGGCTCTAAAGTTATAAGGGCTTCAAAAAAATATTTATTTAAAGTTTTACTTCATATTTTTAGGAAAACGCCATTGTTTTCCACCCTTAATAACAATTGTCAATGATTTATCTTTATATTTTCAACTTTTCATCCTTCGATCTTTATTTTCTATATATTTCGGGGGCCCATTTTCATGTTAGAATCGGGGATCTAAAATCTTCAAGATGACTATACATAATAGATAGCTAGAAAAAAGATCCACTAGAGTAATCATTTCAGGAGAAATAACAATAACAAATACTAATCTAAGGAGTAACTAGAAGGAATGTTTTCTAAACCGTTGATTAAAAAGGTGTCTTGGTTAAGACAAGTGTCAATTTCTTACTTACTACTCCCTCCGTCCCCCAAAGGATTTCCCATTTCCTTTGGGCACAAAGTTTAAGGATTGATGTTGATGTTAGGCCTAGTTTTCATATTATAATGGAAAAGTAAGATAGTGGATATTTTTTAGAATTGTTTATTAAGAGAGAGAGTGTGGGGTCAAATACTTTTTGTAAGGAAAATAATATTATAGTAGATGGGCCATATCCAAATAAGGAAATGAGAAATATAATTGGGACAAACATAAATGGAAAAATGGAAAAATTCTTTGGGGGACGGAGGGAGTATTTTATAGTTTAAGGCATTTTAATAATATTTTAAAGCATTTTGTTATGAACTCAAGACATTCCCTTATCAGTTATAAACAAGTTATCAGTTTATAAGATATACTTCCTCCGTTTTTTTATACTTGCATCATTTCCCATTTTTGGAAGTTGCAAATTACTTGCATCATTTCCTTTTATGGAAATACTTTCTCTCTATCTCTCTCCAATCACATGGGTCCCATTTTTTCCCTCTCTCTATCTCTCTCATCTCCTTAATTTATGTGCACATGCTCAATGATGCGAGTATAAAAAAATGGAGGAAGTACTTATCATTATAGAAATATGAACTATCAATTTATAAGCCTAAACTACCACTTTATAAGTTACACTATCGGTTTCGAAATATGACCCATCATTTTATATAATTTACTTGTGAGTTTATAAATCAAGCTTTCAGTCTATAAACGTGAGCTATCAGTTTATAAGATATATTCACATGTGCATAGACATAAGGTACCCGTTTATAAATACAAACTATTAGTTTTAGTTTTTATCTTATCCATTTATAAATTGATTTGTTAGTTTTGTAGATATAGTCTAATTTATAAAGAGACGCTAGCAATTCTAAAAGTTTCTCGCCTAATCTAACTATATATGACAAAGGTAGCATTTGAATCAGAAAAACTAAACCTTAGAACCAAAAAAGGGACTTCATAGAGATTTCAAATGCACGCGTTACGATATTCAATCGTTCAAGTGCAACTTCTTTACACTTTAACCACTGGAGCAATATTAATGTTTTGTAAAGTATAGGCGCACATATATCTTTTGACCTATTCTACTGGCCATTGACGTAAACATCAAAGTTCATTTAGGTGGGGTGCGTCACTACGTGTCACTCAAGATCTTTAATAGATCCAATTCCACAAGAAACAAAGGATAAGTAACTTCAATTTTCTAGTTTGTGAACCAGTTCAACTTCTCACTTGATTACTCAAATACGTTCAAGAACATAAATAAGTATAATAATCACAAATAAAAGAAATGTACGTAGCAAAAAATTAAAAAAACAAAAACTCAGGAACTATAGAGCATCTTAAGTACTATGAACAATGCTATATTTGACCATCATCACATCATCCATAATTAAATCATAATAATTATCCCATTATATAGTTTCAAATTTGCTCATCCCAATATGTTTTGGTATTTTTTATCAGGGATTACTCGAGAATGGAATGGAAATAGCTGTCAAACGGCTATCAAAAAAGTCTGGGCAAGGGGTTGCTGAGTTTGAAACTGAATTTGTTTTAGTAGCAAAACTTCGGCACAAGAATTTGGTGAAACTATTGGGATATTGCGTGGCATGGGAAGAAAAAATACTTGTTTATGAGTTTCTTACTAATTCTAGTTTGAACCAAATTTTATTAGGTAAATTCACGACGTAATATTGAAGTTCATTGTACAAAATTAAATCTCTTCATTTATGCATAAACAACTTATTAGTAGTTTATATGGTGTTGCAGATAAATCAAAGAAAGCCTATTTAGATTGGAAAACAAGGTTCAAGATTATAGTTGGTGTTGCAAGAGGGCTACTATATCTTCATGAGGACTCTCCGCTTAAGGTTGTACATCGAGATCTTAAATCAAGCAATATATTACTAGATGAAGATATGAACCCTAAGATATCAGATTTTGGACTTGCGAAGCTTTTTGGGGTGGATCAAACTCAAGGTGACACTAAAAGAATTGTCGGGACATAGTAAGATATCTAGACTTTAACTAGTTGAATATATCAGTTTTGTCAATAATAATTGTTGTTGATTCATTTTGTTTATGGATGGGTTTCAAGAGCTTTTAGCAGACATATCAATGTAGAACCTTAACTTTTTTAGGTCCCTTTTTTTTTGAAGAGATAATTTTGATAATTAGATCTAATTTTCTTACAATGAAATGCAGCGGTTATATGGCTCCAGAATATGCAATTACCGGTCATTACTCTGTGAAAACTAATGTTTATAGTTTTGGAGTTATAATACTTGAGATCGTGAGTGGACAAATGAATAGATTTTTCAGACGCGTGCAGCTTGAAGAGGCATTACTACACCGTGTAAGTTTTTGAAGTTGAACGAAGCTCATATGACTCTCCATAATAACCAATTGTGATCCAAAATTCATTCCTTAACTTTTTGGTTGCTGAATAGGCATGGAGGCTGTGGAAAGAGGAGAGAACCCTAGATCTGGTAGATACAATGCTGAACAATGACTTTTCGAAAGACGAAGTAATTACATGCATCAATATTGCTCTGCTATGCATTCAAGAAGATGCCACTGTAAGACCTAGAATGACAACAGTTGTTGCTGCCCTTAATAGTCTGGAAATGAATCTTCCTGCGCTAAAGCCACCTAGTTTCTTTGGTATTACTAATAATTTTGAAGATGATGACATAGATGATGATTTTCCAAGTGTATATACAGGTTTTAAGACAATAACTACGCTATGTCCTCGTGACTAACCAACACTGATTGTATAGTTGCTTGTATGTTAAGAGTCATATATATTGTCCTTCTTACTATGACAATTAGATGAAAGGTTATAAGAAGGGATAGTGAATTGTAGTGAACTAGGATTTTCTACTTTTTGTAGAACTACTAAGTTGGACTAATAGTGGATAACAACTCACCCACAAAGCGCTCATCTCTAGGTTGTTAATAATGTGTTTTAGAACTAGGATTCTTGTTTCTTACTCCAATGCAAAACTAGTTGGGTTTCCAAACACCTTGTTTATACGCCATGGAATGTTTGCGCGAAAATTGTCATATTTGTACTTGCTTCAACTATTCTCTAATGATTTTTACCCTTCAAAATGGCTAGCAGAGTGTATTACCCAAAAAAACATAATTTTGAAAGCAAAAATATATTTTCATATATCTTTAGATGCATGCCATGAGAGAAGACATATGAGAAGTATATACTTTAACTGTGTCCTCGTGAGTTTTTCCCTTTAAAGATGTTTGGCGCCATGTGCTTTCACAGATTAACATTAGTTTCACAGAAGACAAACAAACTTATGGATAATAATGACATGTTTAATCTATTTCGTAGTCTAATTAATCTATAATTTGTGGCCTATATAATCCACTGAATAATCACATTGTTTAATTTATTGAATGACTAGATTAATCTATTTTGTGACTAATTTAATTCATTGGGCAATTCTGATGGTTTTCTTAAAAAAAATTGTTGTTGTTCGAGATCAAAAGCGAAATAAAGAAAGGAGAAGAGAGAAATCGAGTAAAAAAGGTGGGAAATTTCCGAGAAGAGTGTTGGTTAGAGTAAAATGGAATGAGCTTATTAATAGAATGTGGGCTTAGTTTTCGTCTACTTTTAAGTTAAAATTAGACCGTCTCTGTTAATAATTTGTGTTTTCGAGGTGGACACATTTTGCATCTGAATCAAGTTTTTATGATCCAACCCGTCTTTACTTTTAATGATTTGTAATACAACAACAACAACATTACCTCGGTAGGTGCCTCAAAGGCTACCGCCATAAGCCGAGGTAAGGGGGTCATATGGAAACAACGACCTTACCCTTGAATTGAATACACAAAGAGGTTGTTTATTGCTGACCCAAAACAATATTATGATTTGTAATATTTATCATTAGTATATTTAATTACGTTTCTAAAATTAATAACCTGTATAATGTATACTGAAACGACTTTATATATGAAGATGTTACATCATGATCATATTTTAATTCCTTCATGTATTGTTTCTCTTTACCGAGGGTAAAAAAGGAGGTGTTGCGCCAGCTTATTTTCGGAAACTCCACGACATGATGTTTGGCCCTATTGAATAGAACCATATATTGGATGGTTAATGCAGCACCATGAGTCCATGAGGTGGTTATGGTTCTCGGAGACCCGCAAGATGGCCATTGAGGGCTAAAACGATGTCAGCCATTGTTGGCCTCTTATTCGCCTTTTCATGGATACAAATTACAAAGCAAACCAATGTGTATGTTGTTGAGAACATAGAATCAAATGGAAACTAATTTGCAATCACCAGCAACAATCAATAGAAGCCAATAACCAAGCAAGCAAGCAAAGCAACAATAAATGAAGAAATAAATAAGAGAGAGAGTTAAGTAATGGCACCGTGAGAAGACCCGAGAACCCGGGAGTAAAAACCCACAATCACTATGGAGTAGTATTGATATTGATGATTGATTGAGAGAGATATGATTAAGCTATTTCAAGCTAAACACACAAAGACACAAAACCCTAGAAATTCTCTCTAGTATTTTGAAATGTGTGAGATTATGTCTTATCTACAAATGGGGAAAGGAGGGGTATTTATACCACCCCCGTAAATAACAAAAAACGGCAGCACGTGACGTAATACGCGAAAACAGAGAGCAAGGAATAGGACACGGTCGCGAGTTGCCAGGACCGTCGAGGGTCACGACTAGGAGCGTCGCGGGGGGCGACCTGGCTCGCGGGCCGCGACCGGTCTGTCTTCCCTTCTCCTCTTGGCAGATTCAGCTCGCGACTCGTGAGCTCCTTCACTACTCGCGACCATGGTCTTTGACCATCTCCACACCATAGACCTAACAATCTCCCACTTGGAGATCGGTCTAAGATCATGCTACCAACATCCCCAACACATCTCTCATCACCATCAATCATCACTTTAATGTTTCACCATAGCTCCCCCACCATTACAACCATCCACCACTCATAGATGGAGCTCAATTGGGGTCCTACACAATCCCAATATCTCACAAGTTACAACCTTTGTGAGCATATCCGCCGAATTCTTCGATCCGGCAATTTTCTTCAAACACATAGAGCCATCCTCCACTAGCCTCCTTGTATAGTGATACCGCCTCTTAATGTGTTTAGCGCGATAGTGAAACATATGATTCTTAGACAATTGCACCGCACTTTGGCTATCACTATACAACACACAAACCTCTTGCTTCATACCCATTTCCTCAAGGAAACTTCAACCATTCAATCTCCTTCCCCGCCAATTGTTGAGCACTTAAACTTTAAGATTATGGTAAGTTTCCTCTTTCTTTAATTTTTTTTATATTTTTTGTATTTATTTTCGGTTTTGTTTGATGGTTTTCAAAGTTTTTAGATCTAGATTCTGTTGACAATTCAAGTTTGATTTTAAGATTTTTAGTATAACACTAGTTTATGATTCTTTTTCTTCCAGATCTGGTTTTTCGTTTTGCTTTACCGCGAATATTTTTTACTTGTCTGATTTTTTTCCTTGTTTTTCTTGGATTTTTTGTTTGATTTTTATAGGAATTATTGTTTTTTCTTGAAATTATCGATTGACATTTTTCGTTTGATTTTTCTATGAGATATCGTACTTACATGTACATTTCATTTATTCTTACTTTCATTTTTTGTCTTTCATGTTAATTTTATCTAACTTTACTTTTTATTTGTTTGTAGGTCAAGAGTTGAAGGGGATATCTTCAGAACAAGATTCAAGCATGAAGAACAAGATTTTAACGAAGAAGACTTAATTTTTGGTTATTCTTTTTGTCTTTCATGATTTATGCTGTTTGGGAACAAGTCTTAGATCTAGGTTTTATTTTTCTGGGAATTCTATCAATTAATTGTAGTAATTTGGAAATATTAATGGATTACATACTTGAGTTTTATGTTCTTCAATTTCTTCTCCTCTGTATAATAATTTGATAAATTGCAAGAAAGACTGCCATTGAAAAAGTTTTGGAACCAACATATAATACATGTGCTGGTTTCATTTCTTTTTCTTTTCTTTTTTATTTTCGTTATCCTATTTTTACCTACCGTTTTCTCAAAATTCCGACTTCCTTTCGGTAGTAAATTCAGACCGCTTTTCGGTAGGTAAATTCCGACAGCTCTTCGGTAGGTAAATACCGACTGCTATTTTTGGACGGTATTTTAATAAAAAAACGGTCGGTAATCGTTTCTGACGGCTAAACAGTCGGTATTTCACAATTTACCGACCGAGGTTATACCGACCTACCTCTAACGACTGTTTAGCGGTCGGTAGTCATTTTACCGACCGTTTTTACCTATTTACCTACCGATTTTGGCGGTCGCTAAAAAGCACAATTCTTGTAGTGCATCAACATACAAAAGCAAGTAAACATAACCATCTACGTACCTTTGAAAATAATAACAATGATCGCCATCCGTTCTCACCAAACCATTGCATAACATGAAGCTATCAAACTTCTTGTACCATTGTCTTGGAGCTTGCTTCAACTCATATAGACTCCGTTTGAGCTTGCATACCATGTCTTCCTTTCCCCGAATTTCAAACCCTTCCGGTTGTTTCATGTAGATTTCTTCTTCCAAATCACCATGCAAAAACGCCGTTTTCACATCCATTTGCTCAAGGAACAAGTTTTCCGAAGCCACAATTGCCAACAAGATTCTAATGGTAGTCAACTTCACAACCAGAGCCAAAATCTCATGAAATACAATGCCCTTCTTTTTGAAAAACCTTTCACCACAAGTCTTGCTTTAAACCGAATACTACCATCCGGCTCATCCTTCTTGTGAAAGATCCACTTGCACAAAAGTGCTCTCTTGCCCTTAGACAAGTCAACCAACACCCAAGTGTCGTTCTTATTCAATTAGCTCATTTCCTCACTCATTGCATGCTCCCACTTCAACGAATCACCCAACCTCATTGCCTCAACATAGCATTCCGACTCACCGGAATCCGTCAACAACGAGTAATTCGCCGAATTCTTCTTTATGGGTGGTGGTGTGGACCTATTCGGTGCTTTAGAGAGCCTTGATGTTCTCCTCACTGGTGGCAGTGTCTTTGGTTCCTCACGAACCTCAACAGGTTCACCTTTAACCTCAACCTCTTCCATCTCAAAAGTATCATCATCTTCCTCTGATTCACTAGAAATCGGATCATCCGGAGTTTGCACAACATGTTGAGAAGATGCATGTGGAATTGGCACATCTTCATCTTCTTTTCCAATTTTCACATCACCATCTAGCTCAACAACCTCTCGCTCACTCTCAATGGATTCTTTCTCAACGGACTTTCCACCAAAGTTATCCTTATACAAGGAATACTCATAAAAAGTAATGTCACAATGCCTAATAACCTTGCGGTTACTAGCATTCCACACTCTATAGCCATACTTCTCATCACCATACCCCATAAAGTAGCATTTCAAGGCTTTAGGGTCAATCTTGTCTCTCTTTTCGGATTGCAAATAGGCCACACACCCAAAGGTCTTCAAGTGAGTGTAGGACACCTCCTTGCCACTCCACTCCTCCTCCGGTATCTTGAACCCCAAGGGCATCGAAGGTCCACAGTTTATCAAATAAGCTGCGGTGCTAACGGCATCCGCCCAAAAGCACTTTGGGAGACCCGCAAATAACCTCATGCACCTTGCTCTCTCAAGTAGTGTTCTATTCATCCGCTCCGCTACCCCATTTTGGCGAGGTTTTCTGGGAATGGTCCTCACCAAAACATTGTCATGCTCCTTACAAAGATCCTTGTAAGCTTCAAACTCATACTCTCCTCCATTATCGGACTTGATAATCTTTACCTTCGCCTCCGAAGCATTTTCAAGCTAAACACACAAAGGCACAAAACCCTATAAATTCTCTCTAGTATCTTGAAATGTGTGAGATTATGTCTTATCTACAAATGGGGAAATGAGGGGTATTTATACCACCCCCGTAAATAACAAAAAATAGCAGCACGTGACGTAATACGCGAAAACAAGGAGCAGAGAACAGGACACGGTTGAGTCGTGAGGACCGTCGTGGGTCGCGACCATGCGAGTCGTGTGGGGCGACTTGGGTCGCGGGCCGCGACCGGTCCGTCTTCCCTTCTCCTCTTGGCAGATTCAGCTCGCGACTTGTGAGCTCCTTCACTACTCGCGACCATGGTCTTTGACCATCTCCACACCATAGACCCAACATATGCATCTTGTCACTTCTTCTTTACGTAATGGAGATAAGGTCCTAAGTCCACCATGTCGAATGTTGCCCCTTCTTTCCATAAACTCCATGCCTGAAACAAACACTTGTTGTTTTGAGGTCTAACTTAGCTAATTTATATGTTCAACACACATGATTCACAAATATTAATAGTAAATTATAATTCTTTCACAATTGAGATTGTTTTAGATATAGAGAGGACATTGTCTCTAATTGGCCATGTAGAAATAGACTTTAATCCTCAAGGGGAAGGAGATGGAGGTACATTCGTGGCCACTGACAAAGCATACTCTAGAGCCAAATATCCACTCTAAAAAAGAATCATGTGTCACAAACTTTAATATAAAGAGCCCAAAGATGCAAACCATTATGAAGAATTATATACTTACAAGATTCATTCCAGCAACGTGACTTATGGTCTGTCCCAACGAGTCTTGCCAATCCAAAGTGTTCGTTAAAAGAATCAAGGCCTTGGACCCCCTGCCTCCTCGGCGGTTCACTTGCCTATCGCCAACTTCGTGGTCAACTATTAAAGTCCCCAACGTGCGGGACATCACTACCTTCTTCTCCCTTGAAGACTTCTAATTGCTTGAGTTCTTATCCCCCATTGAACAAAGTTTTTTCCTTCTTAAACAAATTTAGCTTCCTCTAAAATGAGCAGTGGTTTTTCGATCACGATTTCTGGCGATCTAAAGCTTGGATTCGAAAACGCTCCGGTAAAAGTGAAGGCCTTGACTTTGTGAACATGATGTCCAAATTTGAAGAAGATCCAACGGTTAGATATTCGGCGATGTCCACTTTTGTGAAGGTATGCAAATGAAAAACGGGAGAACTTTCTCTCTACTTTTTTTCTTGGTGAATGAAGTGTGGGAGGGGAAGAGAAGGCTTCTCTTTTGCTGAACTTTGACAGCTTTAAGGGGGAGTAATAGGGAGTTAAAGGTGAGTTAAATAGGTACATAATGGCTATAATAAATGGGAGTTTATGAGGGTGAATGAAAAGGTGAGTTTGGGATTGAATTAACGTTACAATGATAAGCAAAAGATGGTTATAAACTCTTCATTTGCCACTCTAAACACCAGAACCTTCGCATAATGTTACCTAAAACTAGATACTTTTTAAATATGAGCTCGTTCGCATAATGTTACTTTATCTCTTAGTGTTGCCCTACTAGAAAAAGGCTTTTTGAAGACGAAAAAAAGTTGTTAACGATATATAAGTATTCGATGAAAAAAACTTTGTTGGTAGTTGGTTGCATAAATAGCTCCTGTCATCAAAAAGTTACATGAAATAATAGCTCATTCGCAAAACATGAATCATAAGCTCCCTATGCTCTACATCTTCCTGCATTACTTAACATATTGAAAACAATCCAAATAAGGTCCACATTTTCATATCAAAGACCTTTAGAGAGAAACAATATTTATTCTTTAGAACATGAAAGTATAACGTTAAAGTACTAATATCTCTATATTTACCCAAAAAAAATTAACACCACAGCTACTGCAACAACATAACATTAGTAATATAACAACCAGCTCAGTGTACTCCTTCTTGTAGCTACCGCAACAACATAAAATTAGTATTGCAATTCCACAACATCAATTGTAACAATATATATTAGATTTATACCACAACCAACAACAACACAACAACTAGTACGTGATAGCGTGCAGCAGCCAAATGACATTTTAACTAATTTCCAGAGCAATAAGAAAATGAGTAAATAGTCAAAATAATTTTCTAGTAACAGTCAAACAAACCTTTCAGTTCAAACTAGATGTTCAAGCTAAGGCTAGACTCTTTGCTTTTCCTTGTGAATGATAGTTACAATCCTGCAGAAAGGCAACAAAAGTGGGAAAGAAGTGGGAAATTTGAACCAATGTTTAGCTCCTCACATCTAGGATATGAAATTTGAACACATCCATATATCCTATATATAATAGGACCCTATATATTTTACATATTCCATACCCACCACAAACGGCAAGGGTGACATGGGATCACTTTACCTTATCCATGGAAAATATCCTTGACGAGTACCATTAATCAAAACTGAAGAAGAGGGGTAGTAACACAAGACATTATCACTTCAATAAAATGATCAGGAAAATTCAACATAGTCACTCTTTCAGGAAATCTCAACTTATAGAATCAAAAGCCTTCTTTAAGTCAATTTTTGTCATACTATACACCTTTTCCTATGTTACCCTCTCTTGCAGATCTTCACAATATCCTAGCACACAAGCACAATGTTGATGATACTCCTTTCTCTAATGAAAGCCCCTTGATTATATGAACTTATATCTGGTAACACCTTTTTCATCCTAGCACAGATCAACTTAGTGATGATTTTGTAATGACATGGAATATGCTGTAATCTAACCCCAACTCGACCAGGTCAGGTATAACTTGTGTAAAACTAACGCCACATACTTACAATGGGATGATTCAGGTCCAACTATTTCATTTTACGATAGTAGATTATGGTATAATTTAAATTATAGGACGCCATTTGACTTCCTAAAGTATTAATATGACAAATACATTGTAGTGAAATTTCACAGTAATAAGAAATTATCGGGATAATAAGTAACTACTTAAATCTACTAAATCCATCCACATAAAATCAACTGCTTGCTTAGGAAAATATGAATAATTCAAAAACAATTGTGATATTTACATTTCAGTGAGAAAAACTTCGTATTCTACCAAGCCTTTGATCTAACGAGGATAGATTTCTGTTATAAAATCATTGGAACTAGAATTTTCATTGGACGAGTGTAGTCCTAAATTTTGGCTTAACCCATATGTGAGTTTAGTTGATGGACCCAGTAAAGGTGGTTCTGGTTCTGACAAAGCTAATTGGTGTCCATTAAGGAGCGCGACAATTGTCGCCATGGTTGGCCTCTTGTTTGCATCTTCTTGAATGCAAAGTAAAGCCATGTGAATGCATCTTGCTATTTCATCACCGGGAAAGTTTCCATCAAGTCTAGGGTCCACCAAGTCTAATATTGCATTGTCCTTCCACAGATTCCATGCCTAAAACATCATGATAAAGGGAATAGTTTTAGTGTAGCCACCAAGACTTGATAACCCGTTGCATGATTAAAACTAAAGTACTTGCTTATTTGTTTAGCTTACTCGTAAACATAGACTTTCTTCATCATAGGGAAAGACGACCGAACTACATGTGTGACCACTCACTATCTCTAAAGCTATAACTCCAAAGCTATAAACATCTGACATAATTGAGAAACGTCCCGTCAAAGCATATTCTGGAGCCATATATCCACTGTCAATCAAAATATCGTGAGTAGAAAAAATATTGAGTTACAATAGATAATATGTTAAGTTTATAAGAAAGTACCACATAAAAGATATCAAATTGAAGTAAATAAATTGTATATTGGCACTTACTATGTTCCCGCAACCTTACTTGTATCAGCGTGAAGTTGATACCTCCTAACAAGTCTCGCTAATCCAAAATCTGATATCTTGGGGTTCATATTCTCATCTAACAAAATATTGCTCGGTTTTAGATCTCGATGGATAATCTTCAACCTTGAATCTTCATGAAGATATAAAAGTCCCCTAGCAGTCCCTATTAAAATCTTGTACCGTGTTTTCCAATCTAATAATGGATGCTTGTTTTGGCCTACAATTGTTTTTTTCAAGCGCATATTAATATTAAGACATGTTATACGATAGGTCAATATTCTAATACTACCTCTGTTGCGCAATACATGCAACGTTGGAGGTTGGCACATGGACCAAGGAAGAGAAGAGAGATTATAAGTTGTTTTTATTACCCATGTGATAAAGAATAAAGTAGTGTACATGAGTGAAAGAGTAGGGGCACAAGTGTCTTTTTAGTGAAAAAGACTAACTACTAAAGGTAATGTTGCATGTATTGCAAAACATCGAAAAGAGGTATATGTTGCATGTATTGCAAAGCAGAGGTAGTATAAAATAAAAATAGAAAATCAAACTGGCGTGTTTACGAGATTATACCATATAGAATTTTGTCAAGACTAGCATTTGTTACTAATTCATAGACAAGCAATTTTTCTTCTCCTTGTAAGCAAAATCCCAAGAGTTTAACCAAATTATTATGTTGGAGCTTTGCAGCTAAAAGAATCTCAGTCTTGAACTCTGCAATGCCTTGCCCAGAGTATATAGACAACCTTTTCACTGCTATTTCTTGCCCATCTTGTAGTTTTCCCTAACAATGTGGCGATATAAAGTTGTGGGTAAATGTTAACATTATGTTAATCGCATCTTACCAGCTCTACTTTTCCTGTTTTTGGAAACTCCCACCTTAATGAATTTTTTTAAAAAATTCCACCTACCATTTCAAATTTTATTAAAAACTCCCACCATTTAACTGTTTTTGTCAAATTCCGTTAACAAAACCGTTAAGTGGGTCCCACATATACATTTTGTTAACGAAATCGAATTTGAAATAATTGCAATTCTTTCCAAATACCAAATTTGTTGAGATTTTGCTCTTAAATTGGTGAAATTGACTTTGATTTAACGAAATTTAAGAAAAATCGTTAAGTGGTGGGGATTTTTAATAAAATTGGGATTGTTAGGTGGAAATTTGAAAGAAAATTTTATTAAAGTGGGAGTTTATAAAAACGTGAAAAGATTAGGTGACTTTGAACAAAAATTCCTATATATTATATACAACATGCTATGATGCCACAAGTGTACCTTGTAAACCCCACCAAATCCGCCTTGGCCAAGTTTTTTTACTATTGGCAAAGTTATCCGTTGCATCTTTTATAGTCTTGAACTCGAATTGTAATGACTCTACTCCCTCAATCCCTTCAAGATCTGTAAAATAGGCAGACAAACACGTAGATGCCTAATGTTTATTTCTTTGTTTTCTTGAGTGATGAAAATTAAAATGGGCAGATTAGTAACACATATTCATAACTTACCTGAAGAAAGTTTTTTCTGTTTGTAACGGTAGATGCAAAAACAAGCAAATGAGAGAAGCAGAATCACAAGAACTAATGGAACACCAACGGCTAAAAAGATATGTGATGATCTTCTTTGTCTTCCTGTGTAGTATACATTTATGATACAATATTAGAATTATCAGATATTGAATAATGTCGTTCTGAAACGAGTGAGGAAAACACTACGTCCTTTTTATGTTTCTCTTTGTAACTGTCTACTAATATAATATATCGAAAATTCAAAACTTGATTATTGGATCATACATATTTCCTGTACTGCTAGGTTCAATGGATGAAATCAAATTCACATCTAGACCATGTATTAAACATATAATGGAAATTTTCAATGGTACACTTCTAGATTTGACTTCTTTTACTGATACATTTCCATCCTTTTGACTTCGTAATGGTACACATGTAGTTTGGAATCTTCCCTACCGTGAACATTCCGTTAAATAAAAGGTATGTATAAGGTTTACTAGGGTTAGGGATTTGCCTCGTTTTGCGTGCTTTAGACTTTTTAAGGGTGAAGATGATGTTTTTACGAAAAACGGACACCACCTTGCGCCCTTTATGGGCAAAAATTTCTAGAATCGATACGAAATGAATACCTACCGACCGGGTTTTCAAACACGTACTTCGAGGGGGCTTTTTCGACTATCAAGGGTCCACGGTAGTGTTACGTTGATATTTTGTTACATTTTGACCCCCATTTCATTACCAAAACGATACATTTCATGCTTGGTTCCGCTATATTCCGCTAGATTTTACTCTTGTTTGTAGTTTTGTGTCTTTTGAGTTATTTCAGGGACATTAGAGCTATTTGGAGATGGAATGAACCATTCTGGAGCATGGAGATGATGGTTGGAGTTTTAGGATCGCATTCGAGTTCATTTGGGTGCATTTGGATGCTAATTTGGACCCGTTTGACTTGAACCCAATCAGGTTCATACCTGACCCGGTCGGGTTGATATTCGAAGATTGCAGTTTTGGTGATTTATGCCAGGACCCGATCGGGTTTGACATGGGCCCGATCGGGTTTGACCCGATATGACGGATTTCTATCTTTTTACGGACTTTTTCTTTAGTTATTTTTGTAGAGTATAAATAGGTTTTGATTAGCAATTGTAACCTATTTCTAATTACTCAGTTTTAGACTCTTTTATTATCAAAAACTCTTAGTTTAGCCCTAATTACATTGCTTTGGATTAGTTTTGAAGATCAAAGACATCAGATTCGTGAAGTTTAATTCAAGTACTCATTAATTCAAGTTTGATTTTCTCTATTCTCTTTTGCTATTTCTCAATTATGTTTTCAATTATGTTTATAGTTTTTATTGCCATGATTAGTGAGTAGTCTTATTTCTAAGATTGAGTTGTGCCCTAGCATGGATTGATTACTTTATTCTTTTACTTCCATGTTATTGAATCGTATGATTAGGGTTTGACAAGTTTGTTTTCATTATCAATTTGCATCATTGTTAGACCTAGTTTTTATTATCAATGAGAGTTGGAATTGAAATTAGTGATTCTTTGTAGCATTGTTGTTATTTCATCAATTGAATTCGCCAATGAAAGTTGGGATTCAATATAGATTGGCTTGTCATTGATCGAGATTTTCACATGAAAATAGTGAGAATTGAGATTGAGAATTTCATTTGACATTGATTCTTAATGCTTCTAATTTTGTATGTTAGCCATGAAAATAGGAAACGTGCATATTAGTTAGGCCTTTTGAAGTCACGAAAGTGGTCTTAAGGTAGTTCTTTTCGAAAGAATGTCATCTCTACTAAGGTTCGATTCTTTAACTGGAATGTAAGTTGTGTCTGATGAATTCATGTTAGTGGTGATGCTCAGTCTTAGTACTTTCTTATCATTGTTATCATCGTTATTGTTATCCTTCTTATTAGTTTAGAAATTAGTTTTGATAGTTCGTTTCATCGATATAGAATTGTGTAGCTATTTCATAGTCTAGAATTAACTAGTGTTTAATCTCGCACCTTCCTGTGTTCGACCCGTTAGTGCTACGACATCGTTTACTTGCGGTATTAAAATAAAACCCTAATAGGTAGTGTCCTTTTTGAAAAAAACGTGATCTTCACCTTGAAAAATTCAAAACAAGCAAAACGAGACAAACCCCTAACCCTAACTATCCCTAAACTAACTTTTTATTTAACATAATGTTCACAGTAGAGAAAATTTCAAACTACAGGTGTACCATTAAGAAGTCAAAAAGACGGAAGTGTACCACTAAGAGAAGTCAAATCTAGGAGTGTACCATTGAGAATTTCCCAACATATAATTGCTCTAATAGATGAGTTGTAAAAAGGATAGCTACCATCAGAAGAGGAGGTTCAAAACGGGCTTCTTTAATACCAAACAACACACCTAGGCAATAAGGCATGGGCACTGACACTAATCTTCAACTGCCCAAATGTAGTCGTTAAGTAGCGGTGACAGTCGGAATTCGTAAGGTTAGGCATATAGTGTGCCAACTTATATACCTTCCTAATGCCCGTTACATTCACTAGCTACTTCGGTCTCAAACTTCTTACCAGGCGGCGAGTTATTATCTGTCAAGGTTACTAAATTGTTCATTGACTTTCGCATCGTATCATCGAAATGGGTACTACAATGATGCTAATGTTCTCAGATTATTATTAGTCCCCAACGGAGTATATGAATTTTGCCGAAAAACGAATATCAGGAAAACGCATTATACATTTCTCGTACCAAACTAGAGCCTCCGTTTGGTAGAGGCACACTTTAAGTATCTAATCTTTTGCTTCATCGACAAAGAACTACAACTTCGTGCATTTTGTTTGAACCGACATATGCCGGGAGCCTAAACCCGGTCGGGGTTTCGACCCAATGAAGAGTTAGAAAACCTGAAACTTCAAGCCTGAAAAGTAAAAGTTCCTAGAAAATTATACAAGTACATCCATGACATCATGCCCTCTTACTGTTAAGCGTGGAATTAGTCTTGTGTGTGCAATTGTAGCCAATATAAAGCTCAGTATTGGGTAGCAATAACAAATAGGTAAGGCAGGAACGCAAGCTATAAAATATTTAGGCCTTGTTTGGAAGTTGGCTGCTAGCTGCTAACTGTTAGCTGTTAGCTGTTTTACTTGACTGATTTGACTGGCTGGCAGTTTTCGGCCGTTTCTATTGGTTGTTTGAGTATGTTTGACAAATTTGTTGTTGGTTGTTTGTTGTCATTAGTCTCGGCTAAGGTCTTGTGCAAGATAAGCACCCACACAGGGCCCCGTGGGTATACAACCCCAGAATACAAAATTGTAAGTAATAAAATTGTAAGGTTTATTAAGGATAAAATAGTAATTTCGTTATTGAGAAGCCAAAACCCAAAATCCAAAAGCTAGTCTTACTAGCTTTTGGCTTTCGGCTCAAAAAGCTAGCTTTTAAGCCACCTAACAAGCCAATAACCAAACATATTTTTGGCTATTTGACTATTTTAATAAGGTAAACGCCAAAAGGTAGGCAAGAAGCTAGAAACCAAACACTCACTTAGTTTCACCATAGGTGGCGAATTAACGTGGCTAGGAGATCATTGTGATGTTTGTAGAGTAGCGTTGGTCGTTGGAAACTAGCTACATTCGTTTGTTGTCGTAGATAGTTAGTAGTTGGGCCTCAAGATACATTTATTTCTGCTGCACATTGAAGACCATGCTGACAAAGTCTAATTGGAGTGCTTTCTATCACTTTCTAACCTTAATAAATTCTGTTAGACGGAAGTAGTTGGATAAATTCAAATGTCGTTATCCACGCCTCTAGTTTTAAGTGATTTTGATCCAGCTAATTAACCAACTAATTGCTAGCCAAAAACCAACTTACTTCAGATTTATCATTGACATTATTCATTACCTTTTGTCAAAACTTGAGTTGTTTATCAATCACTGCTTTTTCCATTAAAATAAGTTTAATGAAAAATTGTCGGGAATAAGTCAACCTTTTTACGGTCTTATTTTTATAAGTTAAACTTTGAGTAATCCTAGAATAAGTTAACTTGTTAAGGGTATTTGCTTTTAACAAGTTAAAGCCGGTTTAAGAATATAAAAATAATTGGGATGGAAAGTAGAAGAAGAGAAGGAACACAAAAATAATAAATTAAAATTTAAGAAAAACCTCATATATTACCGATTGAAAATTTTATAAAGTCATTTGACTTGTTAAAAGTTTAAGTAATATCAAAATTAACTTATTCCAGAATTATCTAGAGTTTAACTTATTAAAAGATAACCGCGAAAAGGTTGACTTATTCCTGACAATTTTTCCTAATATCAATCACTAACATTCCTATTTTTATGATCACTCTCACGTATCTACTTTCGTGACCACTTGTCTTCCATATGTCTTTATTTATTGTATCTCCTTCATATGAGTATATAACGAGGGTGTTTGGTGTGGGAATTGATAGTGGGATTGGGACTTTTAATCCAAAACATTACCAAAACTCATGTTTGGTACCTAAGAATGAGATTTAGGAGGAGGAGTGGGATATAAGCCTATATTCTCATCATTTTAATACCTATGGAAGGTAGGTATTTGAGATGGGAATAGATTAAAAATGTAAATTGGCAAAATTGCCCTTAAAGAAAAAGCGGAGTGAAGGATAGTTCTAATGATGTTTGTGTAATTTTTTTAGTTATTCCCTATCTAGTCCAAACTTCATCCAAACATGATACTTCCTCCGTTTTTTATTAAATGTGACACTTTCTATATAAGGAAGTTTGGAATTAATTGTGACACTTTCTCTTTTGGGCAAATCTTTCTCTCTATCTCTCTCCTATCACATGGGTCCCCTCCTTTCTTTCTCTCTATCTCTTTCCTCTCCAAAAATTGTCTAGGAGTCCGTGAAATTAAAAGTGTCACAACTAATAAAAAACGGAGAAAGTATTATAATTTATTAATTTTCCACCCATCTATTTCCATTTTCAATAATTCCCGAGTTTTCATTCCCACATATCAAATATTTCAAAGAGGTATGTAGCGAATAATAACAAAAAGAGGATGTAGATCATATGGGTACATAAAAATGTCTTCGCTTACTAGGATAATGATACTATGTGGATTTTCCATGTAATTTTAGTAATTTTAGAAGTACGCTATACATATTTGCATAGCGGCGGAAGAGGGGGTACAAAAATATACATAGGGTATCTTACCTATTTATTATGTTTTAGAGTAGATGTCTATCAATCTCCTATCCCTTTATCAAAATTTAGCCAAGTTAAGGCCCTGTTTAATTTACCTTGTTTTTACTAAATTGAACTCATTTTTTACTGAACTTAACTTACTTTTGCTGAAATAAATTTATATTTATTGAACTGAATTTACATTTACTGAACTGAACATATTTTTGCTGAATTGAACTTATTTTTCATGATTTATTTTTTTTTCTTCTTTACACTACTGATTTTTACTGAACTGAACTTATTTTTTCTAAATTAAACTTATTTTTAATAAACTGAATTTATTTTTGTTGAATTGAACTTATTTTTACTAAACTAAACTTATTTTTACCGAATATTGAAATTTAAAGTGAACTGAACAGGGCCTAATAAAAATTTGAGCTAATGTATATGTATTTTTGGTGAGTGATGACATCCAACAAAACAGTAAATATACCATAACAAGAGAAAAGAATTGATTTACCATTTGGAATCGCTGTGTTTGGTTGCCCTCTCGTAGGAGATGTGTTGAAATACGGATAGGTTAAAGCAGACGAGTTATAAAACGGCGTTGTTTGATACCTAACAATACAGCTAGGCAACAAGGCGCGAGCACTAATGCTTATTGCAACCCTCTCGATTGCAATCGTTAAGCAGCGGCGACAATCGCTAACCTTGATTTCCGGCATACACTGTGCCATCTCATACAAATTTCCAATGCCCGACACATTCACAACTTTTGTTTGAAAGTACTTTCTAGGAGACGGAGCATCAGCTGTTAAGATCGCTAAATCTCTCATACTCTTCCGCATACTCTCGGCAAAATGGGCTACTTGGTTTTCACTAATATTCTCGGATTTCGTTATAGGTAACCACGGAGATACATCCATCTTGCCAAAAATCGAGTAACGAGAGTAGCGCATCATACAATTTTCATACCAAATGATCGCCTCCGTTTGGTAGGGGCATGCTTTGAGGATTCGATCTTTGGCTTCATCGACACACGAGGTGCAACTTTGAGCAGTTTGGTCAAATCGACAATTGTAGAAAGCGTACACACGGTTCGGGCTTTTTCCCAAGGAAGAATTATAATACGCATTTTGCGAGGCCTGGGAAGTAAAAGTTCCTAGGAGATTATAGAGGTTGTACAGGTACATGGGCGTTGCACTATTAGGTGCGGAATTATTGCTGCCTGTGCAGTTGTAGCCGATATATAGCGCATTTTGTGATGCAGCGGTAATAATTGGAAAAGCTAAGAAGGCAAGTACTAATATTTTTAGTCTCACCATAGGTACTCTAACTAGAAACTATAAATGATGAAAAGAAGCAGATGATTGTGAATATGTTCGAACTTTCTGACGATGGATTTTTCTAATATTTATTTATCTAAATGAATTATGTACAAATATAGTTCTCTCATTATGTGTCGTCGCCGACTGATCAACTTGGTCATTTAAGCAATGACGCTACTTCCTGATTGCTACTCCTTCAGATAGGACCCACAAATATTTTTTAATATTTTGTTTGTTGAAACCAAGAAAAATATTGTTATTTATGGTCAACGTAAATGTTTTAACAGATTCAAGGCCATAAAGAATCGAAGACAAAAAAAGCAATAAATAACACGGATACATGTAACATGGCTCTCTGTAGCAATAATAGAATGGGTTTACAAATCTAAAATAGAATATAAGTTTATTAAACTTTATATAAGCAGAAAAGCTAATTGGATAACCCTCGGACCTATATTTGCTAACCGGTAGTAAGACCTCATGCTTGGTTATTCAAACTACCAAATTAATTCAAGCCATATCAAACGGTAGAAAAAAGTATTTTTACAGAGATATGGATTATCTTAGATTATGAAGATATATTACTGCCACGTATTTTCGGATCTGCGATATCTCTTTTTTTTTGGTTGGAAGGAACGATAATATTAAATAGATAAAATTACTATTACAACCATTGCCTGAAAAGCTAGTGCTAGAGTTAGAGAGTTGGTTGGCTCCTTGTGCCCTAGTTACAACATCCGAAAGTAAATCCAAATTCAACTTACAAAGATTTCTTACAAAGGGGAAGAGAGCATAGTTATACAAGAGTTAGATACAAAATTTTGCTCCATAGTCCACCTTGCTAGTTTGTCCTCCAGGCAGTCCCTTCCAACCTTTGCTATCTCCCATGCCTACTCTTCCCTGGGTGTTCCCTGCACATTACAGCCAAATTACAATCTCTATCCTTAATCACAGGAGGATGACTAATATGCTCTACTGCTATTTTTGAATTAGAGAAAATATGAACATTTGTAAGGTTTGGGTCTACTATCCAGTCCAAGGCCTTATAGATAGCCTGAAATTCAGCAGTTGTTGCATCTATGATTCTTATCTTTTGAAAGAAGGCTTTTTCACATTAATTTAAACCATTCCTTTATATCCATCCTATTCCTGCTTGCAAGGTGTTAGAATAGAAAGAAGCATCAACTTTGATCATACAATGTGTAGGGTGTATTTCCAAACTGTCTGTGGAGTTATTTCCTTTGTGATGGGTACTATTGCCTTAATACAGTATCTTCCTAGGCGCATGACATGTTGGTGAACATGTTGTGCCTTCTTGTTTTTCTGTTCAAATACCCAAACATTTCTTTTTTCTCCAAATTTTCCAACACCCTTTCCCAAAGTGGATGTTCCGGGTTGTCTCAGTCCCATCCGGATTGCTAAACAAGTTGTTAATTAGCCAACTTCATCATCAATTGTGTTAAATTGTTGTGGTAGCTGATCAAAGCACTTCCAAATTTCCTTCGCTATTGGGCATTGTCTAAGAACATGGTACCAGGTTTCAGGTGTGTTTGGGCAGAAGGGGCAGTTTTGGTTTATTGGTATTCCTCTTTTGTGGAGAGTATCTTTAACAAATAGAGCATCCCAAAGCACTGACCGTAAGAAGAATTTCACTTTGGGTGGTAATTGGGTTTGCCACAGTTTCTCCCAAGTTTTAGTGTTCCTAGCGAACATGGTAATTGGTGAGGATGTTGATTGTTTGGTGGTGTTGAAAAGTTGTTTCCAAAGCTCAGCATAGGCTGCCTTGGTGTTAAAAAAGCGTCCTTGGGCAAGGGAGCAGGTTAGCTCATCAGCACCACTAGGAGGAATAAACAAAGCTGAAATGAATGATAAGAGATCAGGGGGCAGAACAAAGGAGAGTTGATCAAACACCCATTTTTCTTCTACTAGCCAACCAGACACTCTTAAAGTAGAGTCTTTGATGGTAAAGGGTCCATTAGTTAGGCTTTTAAGAGTCCCTTTCCTGGTCCAATTATCATACCAGAAGGAGATATGGTTCCCATTGCCAATGGACCAAATAGCAGATTTGGTGAAGTTATCCCAACCCTTACCAATATCTTACCAGATATGTGATCCCCTTTTAAAGTTAGTTAGACCATTTCTCTTATTAGAATATCTGGCTCTAAGTATAGTGGTGGCCAGGTTATTCCTAGAGTGCATTTTCCAACACAGTTTGGTTAAAGAGATCTCATTAAGAGTTTGGTGTGATCTGCAACCTATTCCTCCTAGTGCCTTAGGTGCACAGGTTTTGCCCCATCCTATCAAATGTAATATTTGCCTCTCTTCATTTGATCCCCAAAAGAAGTCTCTCATTGTCTTGTCTAGTTCCTTAAGACATTTTTGGGGAAGAGCCAGGCAGTTCATGGGGTAGAGTGCCATAGACTTCATTGTTGCACTAATGAGAATAGATCTACCTGCCTTGTTTAATAATTTAGTTTTCTAGGTGTCCAATTTGTTTTTCATTCTAGTTACCAGGAAATCCAACTGATTATGAGTAGGTCTTTTGTCAGTCAGTGGGTATCCTAGATAGTCTCCTAATTCCTGACTGGCTTTGATGTTCAACATGTCATATAGTACTTATACTTGGGAGGTGGTAGTATTCCTATAGAAGTAGCACTTACTCTTACTATGATTGACCCTTTGCCCTGAGATATTATTGAAGTGTGATAAGGTTGATAAGATGCTAGCTACAATTTGAGTGTTAGATTCTCCAAATAGAATCAGATCATCAGCAAAGTGGAGGTGGGAAAGTTTGACTTGTGATCTGCCAAAAGTTAGTAGGGTCCAAGACCAAGAGCCTTCCTCACAAGCATTGTTTATGATTTTGGACAAGTGCTCCAAAAAAGATCTGCGATATCTCTGATATGAGTATTTTGTTTGATAAGACATAATAAAATAACTCCGGGACAGAGATTTATTTTTTGTTTTTTGCCGGAAAAGAGTAAATCAAATAGATCTCATTGTTAGATCAGACCAATTATTTGATGATTTTCAATATCATCCATTTAGTCTATTTGACTCTTTCTCCGGCTATTCTGTAAAATGGCAAAGCATTTGACCTAGGAAGAAACGTCAAGAATACGACAAAAAAGAAGGAAGAGGCCAAATTTTTGAATGGAAAAAAGAGCGCCGATGCTGGAAGATAGACAAATGGATGGAAATAATGAAATTGTTTTGATCTCACAATCGAAGCTGTTTTATTCAGTATTTTTAAGGCAAAAGGAAAATGTTGCCTATTTTCCTTGATTTCATCTCGCAGAAAGAAGAATAAAATGAACATATCCAAATTAAAATGAACCCTAGTACAAATAAAAAATTCCTAGAATCTACCTGTTTTTGAACTTTAATGGGTACCGGTTTTGGTTGCTACGGTTTGAAGTCTTTAGTACCATTTCTGATTATATTATTCAAAAGTGGTTGGAAACATAAATGCAATAAGTTGCCCCGTACGTGAAGGAAAAAAATAACATCAATTTTATGATATACTAGTGTGTGGTCCTATCAACGCTCCCGGCGTCTACATTAAATCTTTTGCCGTCTTTCTTATTTACTTTTTATATTTGATTTCCTAGGGATATACTCCCTCCGTTTCAATTTAAGTGCTCCATTTGACCAAAAAGTAAAGTAGTTTTTGGTCAAATGGTGCACTTAAATTGGAACAGAGGGAGTATATTTATACGTAGAAGCTTAGCATACATCATACATGGCTAATTTCCTTACCTTTAAAAAGATCCAAGAATTGATGACACATTATGCTTGTCACAAACATGACATAATACTAAATGAATGGTGAATGTGGTTAATTCTAAATGCTAGGCAAAATAATTATACATGTCCAATAGACTTTCTTAGGTATGCTTTTGAATATTTGTGATTTGTATATTTAATGACAAAAGTTTTTCATGTTCTTAGTATAGACTTAAATTCTATACTTGATCAATAGGAGATACCCACTTTCCCCGCCTGTTCACAGTCCTTGTTAGGGTTGTATTTTAATACCGCAAGTGAATGGTATCGTAGCATTAACAGGTCGAACTCAGGAAGGTGCAAGATTAAACACTATCTGACTCTAGACTATGAAATAGCTACACTATCCTATAATGATGGTAAGATCTATTAAACTAATTTCTAAACTAATTAGTAGAATAAAATGATGATAAATACTATGATAACAAAGTACTAAGATTGAGCGTCACCACTAACATGAATTGACCAAACACAACTTATGTTCTAGTTAATGAATTGAAACTTAGACGAGAATGACATTCTTTCAAATATGAACTACCTTAAGACCACTTTCGTGACTACAAAAGGCCTAAATAATATGCATGTTTCCTGTTTTCATGGCTAACATACAAATTTAGATGCATTAAGAATCAATGCCTACGAAAAACCCAATCTCGATTATCACTATTTTCATGTGCGAATCTCAACCAATGACAAGTTAAACTAGATTGAATTCCAACTTTCGTTGATGAATTCTATCGATAAGATAACAAATTGCTAACAATGAAATCCCAAATTTCAATTCCAACTTTCATTGACAATAAAAACTAGGGCAAAACAATGATGCAAAATGATGATGAAAACAAACCTATCAAACCCTAATCGAACGATTCAATAACATGGAATTAATAGAAATAAAGCGATCAATTCATGCTAGGGCTCAACTCAATCCTAGAATTGGAACTACTCACTAATCATGGCGATAGCAACAATAAGCATGATCAAATACATAATTAAGAATTAGAAAGAGGAAATAGAGAAATCAAACTTGAATTTAATTGATGAATCCCAAATCTTCAATCTTCAATCTTCAAAAGCCAATATTAACAAAGTAATTGAGATGGAAACTAAGAGTGTTTAATCTAAACTATGAATAATAAGAGTCTAAAACTGAGTAATTCGGAATAGGTTACAATTGCTAATCAAAACCTATTTTTACTCTTGAAAAATAACTAAAGAAAAAGTCCGTACAAAGATATAAATTCGTCATATCGGGTCAAACCCGATCGGGTCCTGGCACAAATAACCAAAACTGCAATCTTCAAATATCAACCTGATTGGGTCAAGTATGAACCTGATCGGGTTCAAGTCAAACAGGTCCAAATAAGCATCCAAATGCACCCAAATGAACTCGAATGCGATCCTAAAACTCCAACGATCATCTCCATACTCCAGAATGGTTCATTCCACCTCCAAATAGCTCTAAGCCTCTAATGTCCCTGAAATAACTCAAAAGACAGAAAACTACAAACAAGAGTAGAATCTAGCGGAATAAAGCGGAACCATACATGAAATGTATCGTTTTGGTAATGAAATGAGGGTCAAAATGTAACAAAATATCAACATAACCGTCGGCAAGAGGAAATGTAACCTAATAGAATCCCCATGCTTAATGCGGCAAAGACTAATATTAGTCTTGCGTGCCATGGATATTGGTAATTAAGGTGGGTCCTAAATTATATATTAGTGATGAAAGAAGAACACAGAATTTTCTATTTCTTTTATTCCTCTAAACATCTTATGTATCATGTATGTGACGCCTCACTCACCAAGTTTCAGGTCAACTTTCAGATACCGCTTGATTGCTGCTGCTTCAGATATGACCTACTATTATTGACTTTGTACTGCTTTGACCTAGTCCACAATGTACATAATCTACATATCACTTGTGGAGTAATTTCTATCTGTTTGAGCATTAATGATTCTCGAGAGTGTGCTTCAAAAAATTTCAGATCATCATATCTGGTTGGATTCTATAAGAATATAGTGGAAAAGTAAATACAAGTAGTTGGAGGTTGGCCGGTGGGGAAGGAAAATTGTATCAGCAAGTTCTTTACAATTAAAAGGTGGTTGCGCTAAATTTGAATTGAATCGGACTTATTTTTTGTTGGATTGTATTTCAAAAGTAGTTTAATGGTTTTTCTAACAGTTAAGATTAGTGCCTCGCAATAAGCTAGTAGGTTATACTACATCCGTTCTCATTTGAATGTTATGATTTTTCCATTTTGAGATGTTTTTACAAGTTTTTCCCTATTTTACTCTTTTCCATTTTTAGAATTTTTTTTTTCTATCTTACCTTTCAATAACCAAATATTTACTATTTTTTACTTTTTGTCTCATACATGATCTAATTTTGAATTATTTACCCATTTTCATCCATAGTACCTGCAGCCTTCCAGACTTCATATTCATCATTTTTGAAAGCGGGGGGAAGGGATCTCTTTTCTGCAACGGAAAAAGAGGAGCAGATTTGACTCGGCACAACCTAACGATACATCCAATACCTATGATCTGTGCTTAGAAAGCAAACTATATAGGCAAGAACTCACTTCAAAAATGGATGCGAGCGACACAAAACTTACCTTGCTATCCACGAGACGACATTGAGGCTAACAACAGCACGATCTGCCCGCAAGGCTGACTCATTCGGGCTTCATAAACCCAACCTGATTATGAAACCGCAAAAAGGTTGACTTCCACCACATTAAAAAAGGCACCGGTTTAGGTGGCAATTTTTCGCTTTCGATTCCCAGATGAGGTGTGTGGCGTGGTATCCTAAAGCTCAAAGTCTAAACCCTCGTTCGTGTGGATAAGGAAGGACCTATGAAAGAACTGGTCGAGACTAGTCTCCTACGTCAGTGGGAGATCGGATATCGGACCCGCTTCCAATCCGGAATCTCGTACATTAAGCTCTTCTTTCATTCCTATTGTTCAAAGCTCTTTCCCTCTCTCATTCGACTTTCGGTGGCAGCGAGTCTTCGAAGAAAGACACTTGTCACTGCTGATGGTCTAACTAAGGAAATGTGCGTATCAGTTTACCTGTATGTGAAGGAAGTCAAGAGACTATATAAGGCGTCAGGGGCCTTGTTCCTTGCATTGTATTTAAAGCAAGCTCTCTTCAGATTGCCTATGGAGGTGATCTCGGCGACCTCACGATCGCTTACCAGTTCCGGTCTCTTTGACCCGGTCTGGTTTCCCTCGTATTATCCCTTCTTTTATCCGTCGTCAGAAGTATAAGAAGGATGATAAGGCAGATATGCTAGTAAAGATTTGGTTGTCCCTCTTTAATTTATCTAAGATTATAAAATTAGCTAAACGAGTGGATTTCTCAACCTTTGCTTCCATTGTCTCGCCTTGGAAGGATCCAGAAAAGGGGGTCCAAGCCGTCAACCGGGTGGCGGAAACGCTTCCCCAGTTGGTGGGGAGGCACCTACCTTGGGTTTCACGGATCCCCCTTATGAAAGAAGCCGTCCCGGCAGTCAAAGCTCTTCGAAACCTTGGATTCTTATATTAGTCCTACCTTGGGTATTTGTCTCTAGCTTTCTAGAAGTTCCTATAATAAAAGAAATAGAAGAAAATTCTCCTCTCTCTCTTACAGTTACCAGGGAATTGGACGAGTTCGCTTTCCCGTTTGTTCAATACAAGAAGAATCTCTAATACCGAGAAATAGATCAAGGAAGGTTCGAACTCTCATTGCCTGCTTATCAGGCTAGATTCCGTCCGATCTTGTTTGACTGCAAAATAGCCCAGAAAATCAAAGCCATCAAAAGGCCTAAGCCCGTATAACCTCGGCCCGCCCAAATAAAGTGAAGTGGTCTCTACCCAGCCCATGATCCAAAGGATCCAAAACCAGTCAATCATGCTATCCTTACCTTCCAACCAATCGGCCAATCACGCTATCCTTACCCTTCAACCAAGCCCTTCGATTCCGCTTCTGCAGCAGTATATAATCTCGGTTCCCTTACCTTAATGTCTACAGCTCCATTTGTTTTTCATTGATGGCAAGAATCCGCGAAAGACTGTTTTTTCTTCTTCTTGTGTTCTTTCTGAATGGCAGCATCGCTCTCCCTCGTGCAGGAATGCTGCACACTCTGCCGCAAAAGGGGGCCACTTTCTTCCCCCCAAAAATGTCAATTCCAACATCAGGGCCCAGCAAGCAGCATAATTCTGTTCTGAGGCTACTTCCAGCAAAAGTAGGATATGGTTCAAAAGGCCTTGTTCCATCCGGCGCGAATCCCCCCCCCCCATCACTAGTCTAGTGGAGGGGCTATTTGTATTTCAATAATGAAAAAATATACGAACACAAATAATTAGCAGACCAGCCCACTTTTATATGTGGGTTCATTTCATAATGTATTTTTTTTAATAAAGAAGCGCGTTCCTCTGTGCTATAGTTTCATTCAAGTCGATATTGTACTTTACTTAAAAGAGATTCGTAGGCGAAACCTAGTCTCCTAAACGAAGCTTTGGGAACTCTAGGATTCCTTGCTTCAGTCTGTTAGGCTGGATTACAGGCTAGCGATTGAAGTGGTACAAAAGAGCTTGGTAGATCATGATTTGTTCTCATTCATTCTACTTCGACCACCCTACAGTAGCTACTTGGGGATCCCCCGTAAAATGGGTTTCCCGCCTTTTCTCTGCTTGAACTATGGCCATAGAAAGGAACTGAAGTGGATGGACCCTATCTTTGGTTATCACTTGATCGATTTAATCTCTTCTGTCCTATCTTGTATAACCCGACAGGAACAACCTGACTCAGGGATTTCAGTAGAGAAACTACCGGAGTCATATCTAGCTATCAAAGAAGAAGCTTACAGGCCGTATCCCAATTAAAGTTAGGGAAGGAAGGCAAAGATAGCTAATAGCAGCTCAGCTCATATTGGCCCGGCCTTATTCAACTACCAGCACTGGACCGCTAGTTCCCTTTAGTCTCTTTCTAAGAAGGTAGGACAGCTAAGAACGAATTAGATCTTTCAAGCCCCCTTTATAGAAGAGAAAGCCAGAAGGTAATAGCTGATTGGCAGTATGAGTGTCAGAAAGCTGCCGATGCTGTATTGCTGCCTGCTCGAAGAAACATCCCTCTACGAGTTTTCTCATTCCTGTGGTTGTTCTCTTATGTTCTGAGAGAGAGTCAAAAGCCTATACTATAGCACTGCAGGAAGACCAAGGTATCGATTCCTTTAAGTCTGGTCAGTCACCGTCAATATTTTCTTTCTACGGCCAATGCTGCTTAATGAGAAACTTTATCTATTCTATTTCCCCGCCCTTCAAACAAAGGCTAGCGATGTCACCGGACGCATTCACCTACTAGAGCTCCTTCTCAATCCCATTCGCCTTTAAGTGTGATTCAAAGAGGTCGCGGTAAGGCGAAGAAAAGTGTTGATTCGCGTGGCTTTTGACAGAACTTTTCAAAAAAGTTGATAACTTTCTCGTTCTTACTTCCTAAAGATGAAATCCAACCCAACCTTGCTTCTTCTACTGACCCCCGCAGCTCCCGGGTTCCCACTTCTTAGGGAGTTTTCATTTTCTATTGAATTTCTTCTCCTCAGCTCACTCCAAGATGGTTCGTATCTTTGGCCTTCGGTGCCGTTTAGTTGGTTGTATTCCCTTTCTTCTTTTATTATGTCCTAGATGGGCGAATCTGATTTGACTGTCGAATCGGCTTCTCCGAGATCTCAAAATAACCTTATAAAGAGTCCCGGGTAGATTACCTTCGATTTCACTGTATTGTCCCCCCAGGCTGTCCTTATGTACTAAAGCACAAGAGAGAGAGAGTGTAAGAGGTCAAGGTTGGAGGATCAAAACATATGCCAATTAGGAAAAGAGGGAGGTAAAGCTCCCACGGAGTCTAAATCTACACACTAAGCCGCGCTATTAATTGGAATCTTTCCGGTGGAAACAGAAGAAGAAAAAAAGTGGTACAAACTGAACAGGCCTACATCGATAGCCTCTCCTTATTCATTCTATAGGGCGAACCAATTAAGTTATCACCTCCTCCACCATATGAATGATAAAAACACAACAACTAAGAGTGGGCCTCGCCTTTCATCTACCAGTTACCAGAAAAAAACGAGTAAGGCAAGAGAAAGCAACCGCCCCTTGACCTAACAAAGACACTGACCAACCTATCTTCTCTCTTCAATTACAGAGACTGTACATACAAAGGTCTAGTCATCTCCTTCTAAGAAGTAAGATCTCCTTCCTATATTCTAAAAAGAAAGAAGAAACAGAAGAGGAGGTTTCTACCCCAAAATCCTTTTTCTTTTAGTGCCTGTCTGCTTTCTGCCTGAACCTTTCAAGCATAGGATTCCCACTAAACTGAAACTAATCCCGTGCTCGCGCATGAGAAGAAGCCGAGATATTCGAGGTGTATACCATAGATATCTTCTTATCTCTTGCCCTAGAAAAAAAGGAAATCTCACTCTACAAAAGAAGAACGAAAAGCACTCGACATACTAAACGGATAAGGAAGAGAGTAGCGTTAAAGTAAAGGAAAGGCGGGAGAGGAATGAAAGTTACTAGGGCAAGAGAATATCTAGAGATTTCTGAAGAATGCCCATACCCATAGACTAGAGAATATTTCGATTTAGAGAGTCCAACTTTCACTACCACTAAAACTCCCTCAATTAGAGAGGCAGGGGAACTGGCAAGAAGAAAAGAAAGAGAGACATGTGCTCATACTTAGGAATAAGCGATTAGGCTAGACAGCGAGTAAGCCAATCCAGTTCGAGTACTTATCCTTGCTAAACAGTATCTTAACTCGGGCCAGAGACAGCCGGATTGGAGATTGGAAGCAGAGACCAATATGCAACGAAGCTCGAAATGTCTTGCTTTCAAAAGTCTCTTTTCTTCATATTTTGGCGGGAAAAATGGCAAGAGTTAACCTTTCCCTAGGCAGAATGGAAAGCGATGGGAATGGATATCTTTCTTTCTCGCTGCATGCAAGTTCGAACTTTCCAGGAGCCTTAAGACCGGCCTTGAAACGGTATTCATTCGTATTTCGAGATGAAGACTTAAAGGCCTTATACGGAGCACTGCTTATCCAAAGTATTCCACGGCAACTACTGCTTCTGGCCGGGAAGGGAACTCTTTATTTCGGGGTCAGGGCGATCTGGCAGAGGTATGTTTTAACTCTTAACTCGCGAGCAGGAACGAGACTGAATAGGGGAAGGCCTATAGGTACGAGAGTCACTAAACTGCTTGCTTCAGTTGCCCTTTCACCGAACCCCCGGTCAAGAGCTCTTTTCGTAATGAAGGCTTCGAATCACCCTCTCGCCTACGGATCGATTAATTCCATTCCTTTCGCCTAACCCCCAAGGACTCGATTCAATAATTGAATAAGAGAGGGTACTCTCTACATTTCATGTAACTTTTTGGCCTTATACTGGCATTAAAGAAAGAACTACTAAACGTAAACGGCGCCAATCAATGCTCTTTCTACAAGAAAGTACTCATAAGGAGAAAACTTTTTAGGGGTTGAATTGAAGAATACCTAAACGACTACTTCAGGGGATTGCTTCTAAGAGATTTTTCCCTTCATAGAGCTGGCCTAGAAATAGAAGTAGAAATTGGAGTTCACTATTGAAACTTCAAAGACATACTGCCAGAGCGCAATGACTTCACCTGCTTTTCATCGTAAGATGTTGAGAGCGAGGTAAAATAACGTAGAAAGAGAGAAAGTCAGTCTTCCCGATTATCGCAGTTAGGTTGCCAATTATTTGGTAAGAAGACCTGAGTGAGAGGCTTGCTCTCAACTCTAGCGACTGGTGCTGGTCTTGCAGTTTTCAATAAGCCTACAAGGTACTAATAATGATGATGCATCTGCTTATACAAGATAGAAGCATTAAGCGACACGTTATTAGTGCCCTCGTGGCCGATTTGAGGACTGCAATGCCTCACGTCTAGAAAAGAGCATTCCGTGCGACTCGCTTCTAACTTTATTTAGGCGTTAGGGAGCAGATAAAGAAGGAATGTCAGTTCCTAGTGCTCATTGAGCCGGTACGGGGTTGCCAATGTTGCGTATGATTTGTAGACTTTCTACATCTCATCCAATTGTCACAGGTTCTAACTTGCGTCACAGGTTACGACTTGAGCATTGGCAGTTATACTGACCACATTTGTAACCACCTGTGATCAGCACTCTTGTGAGGCTTGCTGATGAGTTCAACTTAATGAGGAGCCTTTCATACCATTGCTCCCGTTGGGCTTATATCCAATCCTCGCAAGTGCCCCGGACTTCGGTGCTGGTCCTCGTAGTCTTACCTGTAATCGAGGTCGGCTTCCACCTGTAGTGAAATCTGGAGGGCGCCCTTGTTCTGCTTTGATGTCTCATTGTAGGACTCTTGCCTTCAAAGGTGGGGCGGGCGCCTTGGAGATGGAAATCTCTCCAAGACACCTTATCTACTGACCCTCTTGTCTGTCAATCGTTGCAGTCATCAATACAGTTGGCAGTTGTAAACTGCAGCTGTGCTTGGTGTTTTGCCTATTCATTTATGGGTGGAATGCAGTCGTACTGGACCAGGCCTTGATGAGATACTTATTGCTGCTGCTAGTGGAAAGGAAGCTAGTAGTGAAGTGATGAGTTATCATCTTTGGTTCTCGGTTTAGCCACGACTGGATTAGCCAGTCTCGTAAGTCAGCGCCCAACCGGGCACTCCCGCGAAAGTGGTCTGCAGGTGTGCAAAGCTGCCTACGATAACGTATTGTGAGTTAGTTAAACTCTCCAGTCTTTGGCATCATGTAGATTAGAGTGCGCACACAGGGTAAGCACTGCTGAGGCTAGCTAATATCGTACCTCGGTTTGCTATTAACCGATTTTCTCTGTTTGTGCTTATGCTGTGCGCTTCACGCTCTGCTAGCATAGAGTCGTTGTCTAACCTCCTTGGGAGAGAGTGATTCTCTCTTACCGCTTATTAGAACATAGGAGAAAAGCACTATGCTGGCGTCATGAGTGGTAAGACAATCATACACATTCTGACCTGAAAACTCCTTCTAAGCCCGGCCTTAAAAAAAAAGAAAAAGCGAGGTCTCCTCTAACAAGTAAGTAATTTCATACCTCTCCTTTCTGGCTAGCTTTGGCTGGAGATCAATCAGATGTAATCACTGAGGTACGAAGTTATCGAAAGGGAGAGGAAGGGAAGGACTGTAACAGCTGTCGAATGAGACTTTTGAGTACCTGTAAAGGAGAATCAAGGTTTGAAGACGCTCGACCTGCGGGAGAGGAGCGGTAGGAACCACTCGCATAAAGTCATTAAAGGAGAGGAATAAGCAAGCCATTAGTAGGGAGTTTGGATTCTCTCTTACATCTAACCTGGGTAAGTATCTTGGTGTTCCATTACTCCATGAGCGAGTTACCGAAATTAGAAATACATTGTTGATAGAGTTTGGGATAGATTGAGTGGATGGAAAAGAAACCAGCTTTCCTTGGCGGGCCGAAATGACTGACTGAGAGCAGGGAGAGAAGGTACTTTATTGACAGACCGAAGACAAGCCCTTTTGCCTGATTGGCTCGCTTGATTGATTGAAAAGAACCACTGGCTTACCTAGCTTGGCTCGCATTCGACTGGCTACTGGCTTGAAACCGAGGGACTGCTTGGACTGACTGCATCTTAATAAGCATTCCTACTCTCACTACGCTTAAGACATAGGATTCGTGCATTCTAGTGCATCCTTACTTCTTAAGAAAAAATCGAAGCCGGTTTCAGTTGATTGGATACCTCCAGTCATTCTCTACCAATTCCCTTCAAAGCGAGGAATTCTATATCTTTCTTTATTGGCCTATTCGAGCAGGTTATGACATTCCTGTCTGTAAATACATGCTTCTTTGATTAGCCCATTCTGCCATAAGTCTCTCTCCTTTGGCTAGGCCTTTCTTTGATGGCTTGGGAAAAGAACTTCACCACTCATGGTCTTCCTACTCCGATCTCGCTTTGGGTTTACCACTATAAGAACTAGCTGGCTCTCTTTCTTTTTCTTACTTAACCCGCTTACTGAAAGTATGGATTGATTGAAGCCCCTTGACTAGTAAGGGACTACGAGCAACTGCTACTAGCCATAAGAGCAAAAAGTTTCAGCATCCTCATCTGCTTCCTAGCCGGAAAAGAAAGACTTTTTCAAGCTAGGAAGAAAAAAGAAGACCGTCCGAGAAGAAAAGAAAGAGCAAGAAGGATTGAAATCATGAACTCCTTTCCCTTTAGTAAGAAAGCTTGACTGAACTAACGTTTACTATACTATATTGCACCAGAAAGAGCTATTTTTTCAAACCCTTCTCCTAGCAGTCCATTGACTAAGAAGGGGCCTGGATGAGTCCTCTTAACCGAAAGATACATTTTATTCTGAATACTTTCACTGAACTAGCTGTTTTCTTTCTTTTCACTTCAAAAGAAGCGTTCCTTGCAACAATTGTTTGTTTGTAACGAATTCATTGAATTTTTGTTTTAATCCGATTTGATTTCATTCAAATGTAGTAGTATACTAATGAACCGAACTAAACCTATTTCATCGAAGTTGAAGAATCAAAGAATTTGTCTTACAGATTCTGATAACTCGAGAAGTTTTTATTTTATTATGATTCAAAATCGAATAATCAATCATTCCATGATGAAAATAGAATAACAATCTATTTTGTGTGCATAGCGTGTAGACACCATAAAATAAAAAGAAAAAATCTATGGACGATTTGTAATAGATCTATGAGGTTGCTCATAGGAAGAGTTGTTGTTGAGAAATCTTAAACTTTAAAGGATTTTCTTAATTTCTTTATTCTGGGTCATAATCATAAGATTATGTAGGAGAGATGGCCGAGTGGTTTAAGGCGTAGCATTGGAACTGCTATGTAGGCTTTTGTTTATCGAGGGTTCGAATCCCTCTCTTTCCGTACCTTCTCCTAATTCACTAACGTTATCGACCGCAATGTATCAAATACCAAAAAAGAGAATTATTCTAACAGTTAAGAACTTTCTTTTTTTTTTAATTACTGTGGTACGAAAAAGAAGGGAAAGCGCGGACAACGAATGACTTGGATCTTTTTGATTGGCTGAGAGCCATGTTTAGATTTCAGGCATGTTCCCTTGTTGCCTACATTCACCACATTTTTTTTTGTAGAGAGACAATGTCAGGAACCCACGGGAGAACTTGATAAGACTACTTGCCAATGTTCGTATTAGACTTAATCCAAAGCCGGAGCCTCTGAACAAGCTACTAAACTTTTTATCATCTCATAGTGTGACTGTGTTGTGTTGGTTTTTATCTATACGGTGGATGCCGCTGCATTGACATTGCACCTAACAAGCATAATGTCTTAAATAATTGGCTGGGCTGGCTTTTTATCCCAATACTTAAAAATCTGGATTTTGGTGAACTCATTGTCTATGTGCAGCTTGATGATCGAGCTGTTGATGCTGTTATGAACAAGCTTTTCTAAAACTACAAAACCTGGTGCAAGTCTTTGGGACGAAAACACAGTTTAGTTTAAGGTGCGAGATTTTAGTCTCTGTTCTAAATGCTTCTGATTTTACCACATTATTGATCAAGGAGTTACTTTGTTCTGGCTCTCATGATTGTAAATTCACTTGATTTATATTCTATTTTTCTTCTCTCTATAGACTCCCTCAAAGACAGCGGGAAGTTCAGCAAAGGAAGATACTATACATGGGGTTATATCTTCTTATCTGGGGCGAAGCAGCTAATGTGCGCTTTATGCCAGAATGCCTGTGCTACATACATTTTTTATAATGTAAGCACCATTCATTCATCTATCGAAAAATCTATCTTATGGGCATATATCTAGTACTTTACTAAATACATGCTCTGGACTTGGCATTTGTTTAGATAGCATATGAACTTCATGGCTTGCTGGCTGAACTTGCATGATTTTACCTTCGGACGTATAGAAAGCTCATTTTAGAAGCCTTGAAAAGAACATGAATTGGGCCTTAATCAAGAGCTACTAATCGGTTCCGCATAAGCTACATTTCGTGGGGGCGGGAGGACATAGAGAATAAAAATCCAGGGGTGGTGGATGAAGCAACAACAATAGAATTCATTCTGTCTGACATGTCTGGTCTATTCCAGCTAGGAGTAGATCCTTTTGGCCTTGGGTTGATTCCTCTCACGCTAAGAGGCCTATCAGAAGCAGGAAATATGGAATGAAACTAGAGAATAAGAGAAGAAAAAGAAGAAGAAGCTTATTCATTCGAACATTGGCCGCAAGTCTTCCCCACCCCGCCTCCTCTTTTCCCGGAATGCTTCTATTAATTCAAGACAACTGCTTTCAAGCCAAGAACCGGACTTCTTTGCTGAGCTGAGGTGACTAGCAACTAAAAGATCCGATTAGCCAATTTGGAAGCTATATGCTTAACACATTTTATTAAAAGTCGAGATGCGAGTCAAGCAGGAGGCACTTTTGGTCTTCTTTTATTGGGCATAGAATCCTAGGCAGCTGAGTGGATAAATTCGCCAGTGCTAGGGGTTGAGAAGTGAGACCTAAAGCAAAGTACCTATTTTTTACTGTGTTGAGCTCTTGTCCTAAACCTGTGCGCGAGGGCTGATGAAAGGCTAGGGTAGTACAAGTTTAGGAAGAAGAAAGAGAAGCATAACTCAAGAGGTTTGGAACCCACCTTCTTCTTTTCAAAGGGACTATCTGATGAGCGATAACTAACTGATAAGAAGATAGATTCTCCCTATCAGTCCTAAACGCACTAGAATGGAAGTCGGACGTTGGGATCGGAAGCTTCTAGACTAAGCCCTTATCCGGTCTGTCTGTAAACAATTCTATGTCTGTCTTGGCTTTCTTTCTCCTCTTAGGAAGAAGTCGCTGTGTTCGCATATCCGCCCAAGCAAGCCTGTCCCAAGCAGTTGCTTTGAATCGGATGTGAGGGAATTCTTTATAGAAAGAGATCTTTCCCTCGGGATGTCTGCCGCAAAGAAGAAATGGATGGACAGAAGCTCTTTGAATGGGGGTTCAAAAAGTAGCTTATCTTTCTTTTAAGCTCGCTGCGTGCTAATGCCAATTTCAAGAAAAAGGGGTGCAAGTGAATCAGAGCTTGAGAATCTAGCTATTGCAAAAACTGTCTCTGCATAGGGGAATGCCAACGGCTTCAAGCAAGGAACGTAGTAACTCAACTGTAAGGAGAGGATAGAAAGTTCCATGTCTGAGAAGGAAAGGATATCTTGGCAAGAAGATATGTGTGGCCAGTAGCTTTCACTGTCAATCTGTTCTCGTACTGTAAAGAAGCATGAATGGCATACCGGTTGGATCTTATTTCCAGGGAGTGAATGGAACCTATCCTTTAAAGTACAGCCAGTAATTGTCAGTCAATTTCGGAGAAGTTGAAAGTTATAACATATCCCGACGTCAAGGTGAGACGTCTAGCTAGATATAGGGGATAGGATCTATCTGGTACTTTTTATTCTTGTACGTTCTCTCTCTTCCCTCCGATTCACCTATCGGCCTATCTTTGTTTCCCACCTCGGATGCTTATAATGCACATCTTCATGCCCCAAGAGCTGGAAGGCCAGTAATCACCTCTTGTCATCTGGCTAACAATCTGAAGCTGGGCTTATCGATCGAATGCAAATGGTGAATTCTTCTTAACGGAAGTCTTTCTTTGATTGTTCTTCTCGGTTCTTTAAGTCAATAAGGGAATGAACATAGGTCATAAGCCCATTCTGTCTTTCACCTTCGATGAGTGAAATGATCATTCAAAGCAGACTAAAGGCATAGGGCAAAGGAGCTTATAAGGGTGAGGGTGGCGGAGGGAAGTAGTAAGGTATGAAATCACTTAGATATTAGATAGAAGCATGTTGGATGACGGAACGATGACTTAATGCAACAATTATGGATTTTTTACCTTCATCCAACGAACCATGGGATTGAAAAAAGCATGACCCGAGTGCGAGCGTTGTTCCTGAGGAAATTCCTGTTGATAGTGACTCGAGACCAGTGGAGTCACCGAGATCGAGTTCACGAAGCCAACCGAGTTGCTCATAGGAACCTTATCCGCGGTAGGGCAGTTGATTGAAAAAAAACTCAACTTTCAAGATTAGGTAAGTGTTAAGTGTACTTGAGTAAGAGTCTGAACTGAAGGAAATAGTGGGCGTACTTTCTTACCTGTCAAAATTCTGAGAGGGGTCGCGGAAAGAATTGGGTTCGTGGAGAATGCTATGGATTCGAGCTTGATTTTCCTCTCGGTACTTAGATCTTCTTCTAAAACTTCTATCATTCCAAAATCTTGCGCGCGGACCAAAGAAAAAGTGCAAAAATAAGAGAGAAGGTTAGTAAAAGTAAGGAAAAAGTGAAAAAGGTAGAGAGAAGTAAAGAAAAAGTAGGAAAGAAGTGTAATAATTAGGTGGGCCAACCTTCCATTTATGGCAAAAGGTAGAAAGGTACCAATTAAAAAAAACACTCCAAAATGGAGAAATGTGCATATTAAAAAAAACAAAGGGAGTACCAAAGTACATTTTATGCAATATAAATTATTTCGTCCTTTTTTTAGATGCTACACTTTCTATTATGAGAAAATTTCAATTAGATGTTACACTTTCTTTTTTACTAAAAAGTTTCACTCTATCTCTCTCCAATCACATGATCCCTATTTACTTTTTCTCTCTGCTTCTCTCCTATCCAAAAACTGCCAAAAATTGGGTGAAAAAACTGTAACATCTAAAATAAAATGGAGGAGGTAAAAAGATTCTTATTCACCTCAATTTGCATTAGTTTTCCTTGCAAATTCCAAATGAAAACATCAAATGGTAACGGAGGGAGTATAATTTATAAATAAAATTTGTTTATTAGTTCGTAGTCATGTATATATGGTGTTTGTCATGTTCTCCATTACTTAATATTACTAGTTACTTTATATTGTAAGTGCATAAAAGACTTTTATTTTATTGAGATTAATTGAAAGAGTATAACGCAAAAATATCTCTATATTTTTTACTCTCCTCTCCCTTCCAAAAACGATCGATTTTGAGTGAATTAAAGTGAACTATTAATAATATTAGTAAAATATTAATATAAAAAATGGTAGTTAATATCATTTTATAATGATAATCAACTAGCAATAAATCATAGTTGCGACTTGGGAAGAAACATTACGTTGTGAGAAAACTTATAATAAATCAGATTAATTCTCTCAATGTTTTCTACTCTTTTTACTTTTATTTAATAGGGATATTTGTACTTTTCACGCTTGCCCATACATGTTTTTTACCATAAATATTTCTAATTGCACATGTGTAAAAATTATATACTTCCTCCGTTCCAAATTAAATGCAACAGTCAACATTTTGCACTATTCACAGTATGTACTTTGACTAAAATTTGAGCTTTACACATAATGAAAAACATAGTCAAGTGGGATCTTGTTAGATTCGTATCGTTAAATACTTTCGTAATATCAAATTTTTATAATTTTTACTTATATATTATAGTAGATATTAACCATTAAAGTTATGTCTCGGCAAGCGTAAAAGGTGAATTGTTGCATTTAATTTGGAACGGAGGAAGTAGTAGAGTTGATATTAAAAAAACACACGACTTACCACTAAGCCAAGCCTTGCTTGGTAAAGAAGATCCTACATAACTATGTTTTTTCTCACGTATAAATAACATAAGATGGTGAAAGAATAATAACAAAAGTCAAATGTCGCTTTCTAATAAAACACAAATAGTAGTAGTGGTCGTAGTGGTGGCGGCAAGGGTGACAGAGGTGGTGGTGGTGAAGGTGGAGGCATGCCGACAACAAGAGTAGGAGTAGGAGCAGTATCAGCAACAGCAACAGCCAACAGGGGCCGGAGTAGGAGCAAGAGCAGGAGCAACAATAGTAGATAATGCTTCCTCTATATAATAGATCTTCGTACTTCGCCTTTTCACCAGGTACGTTGTCGAAGTGATTCTTACTATGTCTTCATAATCTAAGATACACTTTCCCCTATATTGCTATTAATAATATTTTTAGATATGAAAATATAATAATAATAAAAATATGATGATAATGATAAATACAAATAATAACAAATAACTAAATAAATAAATATAACAACATCGATAATAATATCAATAATAAAAAAAAAAAATTAACATGTTTTTCATTATATATAATCTTTTCTTAATGCATAAGGTGGGGTTGCATAATAAGGATTCGTTAGTTTCAATTTGTTTTACAAATTACATCCAATCTAGTGTCAGTAAATTATGCCAGTTCCAATAAGGTCCATTCATCTAACTTATTTCCAGTCCGTATCAAAATAAATTAGTTCAAATTAATTTCAGCTCAGATAAGTTAACATAAGTTCGAATAATGTCTAATAAGATCAAATACTGGAAAATAAATTTGAATATAGTGAACTAAGGTCGAATAATGTAAGGTTGAATAAGGTCAAATAAAATTTCATCTAATATGGTAAAATAAGATAAATAAGGTGGAATAAGGTGTAATAAGACCGAATAGGGATTAATAAGGTCAAGTAGATTATAATAAGAAAAAAATAAGTTCATGTAAACTCAGACCAGTTCAAATAAGTTCATATAAGAAAAAATATGTTGAAAAGAACATATCCTAAGTGTAATTTTATAATAGGACGAAATACCCACTTTTAACTTTTTTTACTAAAAGTCATATTTTCTTTCCCAAAAGAAGCCGAAGAGTGGAGATTAAAGATTCTATATGTCTTCCTCTTATCATTTTTACATATGTGCCAAAAGCCTAAGGTTATTTTTGTTTTTGTTTTTTTTGGGTATAAGGCCATATATTTGATATTATAAGTTGTGATAATGATTGCCATCTACATCAACAAGATTTAAGACAATGACATTGTTTTTGGACTTGTGCATGACGCGAGAAGCTTTTTTGCTGAATAAATATACTTATATTGAAGTACTAATGGATGCATATATTTTCTAAAAGTTGTTTCGTTTAGATATGGCTAGTAAATCACAATATAATGTAGGAATTTATAAACAGTTGATAATATAGTAGGTTATTAAATTAATAATTTATTATATTAACAATACGATGGAAGAACCAACAAATTATCCAACTGTGTAAATAATTTAGAAGTATTTACCTTCTAAGTGAATATACTATATGGATTCATATAAAGTTATTTATTTGGTAATTTCTTTTCTTTATCTCAATCTTCATCATATGGATCCCTCTTTTTATATCTCTTTATCTCTCTTCTTCATAATCCATCTGTTTCCAGGTTCCCCCCCTAAGTTTCATTAAATCTTGTTTATTTGTTAAATCTTATTTGGTTGCATTGGGAATTATCTTCCCATAGGAATTTAGAATTTGCGGGAATTTAATTCCCTTACGTAATTCCTAGGAATTAGTCTAAGATTTTTGGTAGTCATAAGGGAAGTTGTAAATCATTGGAATTTATGTAGGAATTGGGAGTGACCAAGGGAGGGGTAGGTAAATAAATTCCAACATTTTGTGGGAAATCCAAATTCCCACGAATTCCAACTTCCCCCATTTTTGCATTTTAGTGTCAACCAAAAACAACAAGCCAAACTATAAATTCCCCTGAATTTTCATTTCCTACACAATAAAAGGTCAACCAAACATAGAATGGAGTACGTCAATATTAATAACTTTTATCTTTGTGTTGTTGTAAACATAGTAAATTATATTTTATAAAAGCTTTTAGAATGGGTGTGTTTTTATAGTTGATTCGTCCATTTATTGCTATGTAAATTGTCTACACGTAATTATACAATTTTTATAACCACGTGCAATGGTAACTAAGATCAGTTCTATCTTAGTAGCACGATCTTAAACACGTTTATGAACTAGTGTAAGAATCCAAATAGAGGATTTTTAAAAATAAATTTGTGATCAGATGAGAAGTAATTAATAGTTTCATCTGATCATGGAAGGGCTTCAATTTGTAAAGGTATATCATAGAGAGTTTTCTAATACCAGCTGCTATCATTGGCATGCTTGTAACAAATCATGGTGATTGATCTTTGGTTTCCATCGAGCAAGGGCCCTTTCTTGAATGTTTGTTCTACTTTTCACCAAAAGGATACTTTCTGTTTCTGTTACGCAATAGAATCATTTACATTTGTAACAAATGCATTTGAACATAGAGGAGGCGATACACCCATCTACAAATTGCACAAGAGTTATACGTGGAACACTATGCACGCATTGACATAAAAAAAATAAAGCTTTATTTTTTTTCTTCCAATTTGAAATAAGACCACAAATTTGGAATAAAAATACTTCGTCTACTGAATTAGTTTCACCTAAAGGCCTGATATGTTTGCCAATGCACAACTTCAAACATCTATACCTACAATTATTTCGTAAAAATCGTAATGTTTTACAAAATGTTTAGCACAAGACGAAGATTTCAGATTGCAAGTAGAAAAGTAAATTAATGACTACCATCCATTTAGCAATGCGTAGAATATACCCAGATGAGTCTCGATTTTAGAACTCAATTGAGCAAAAAGTTGACATGCTACAAAGCCTTTATTCTACCGAGGATAAATTTCTGTCATGTAATCTTGATCAAGAAATTCATTTGAACATGTTAGACCAGCATTTTGACGAGTTCTATATGTTATGTCGTTAGATGGACCAATCAGAGGTGATTCTGGTTTTGGGAGAGCCCCAATGTGCCCGTTGAGTGTTGAGACAATCGTAGCCATTGTTGGCCTTTTGTTCGCTTCTTCTTGAATACAAAGTAGACTTATGTGTACACATCTTTCTACCTCCACTCTAGGGAAGTTTCCATCAAGTTTGGGATCCACCAAGTCTAATGTTGCATTGTCTTTCCATAGCTTCCATGCCTAAAACATTAGGATTTATAATATAATGCAAGCTCATTAGATTTAGACTAATTGCTTCTTATTTGAACTTACTCTTAAACAAAGACTGTCTTCATGGTACGGGACGACGACTGAGCTACACATGTGACCGCTGATTAACTCTAGAGCTATTACTCCAAAGCTGTACACATCTGACATAATTGAGAAACGTCCTGTCAAAACATACTCGGGAGCCATATATCCGCTGTAGTACAAAAAGTCGTGTGTAAGTAAATTTTGAAAAGCCACTCTTGTTTCAACAAATAGAATGTAAAAGGTACTTACTATGTTCCCGCTATTTTACTCGTATCATCTTGAATTTGGTTCCTTTCAACACGTCTTGCCAATCCAAAATCGGATATCTTTGGGTTCATAGCTTCGTCTAACAAAATATTGCTTGCTTTTAGATCTCGATGGATAATCCTCAACCTTGAGTCTTCATGGAGGTATAAGAGTCCCTCGCAATCCCGAGTAATATGTTGTACCGTGTTTCCCAACTTAGTGACGAATTCCTTTTTTGGCCTGAAATAATTTGTAAGTATACATTAATTTATATATGGCACAAATATATAATACTACCTTTTATCCAATGTAGAAAATGAAAAAAAAGAATTAAGAATTAAAAGTAATTATGATCGGAAGATATTGTACCAAATAGGACTTTGTCAAGACTTCCATTAGGCAAGAATTCATAGACAAGCAATTTTTCTTCTCCATGTAAGCAAAATCCTAAGAGTTTAACCAAATTATTATGTTGGAGCTTTGCTACTAAAAGAATCTCTGTCTTGAACTCTGCTATGCCTTGGCTGGAGCATGTTGACATTCTTTTTACTGCTATCTCTTGCCCATCGGGAAGCACTCCCTAAATCGTAAGAATATCAACATGCACACTATTTTACTTTGTCAAGAACAATAATATTGGTTATTGAAGAAATGATATAGTAGTTAAGTACATGTTATAATCGCGAAATTATACCTTGTAAACATCACCAAATCCACCTTTGCCAAGTTTGTTACAATGAGAGAAGTTATCTGTTGCATCTTTTATTGTCAAGAAGTCAAATTGCAACGAATCTACTCCAACCATCTTTTCCTGGTCTATTAGTAATGGATGATTAAAATTTATTTCAAAACTTTTTTGTTGTTTGCTTTAGCAATGATATTGAAGATTTTTTTAACCACAAGTTATCTCATACCTTGGGTAGAATTTGTGCGCTTTTGACGGTAAACACAAAAGCAAACACCCAATAGAAGCAAGATTGCAAGAATTATTGGCACACTAACAGCTACAACAAAATGTGATGATGATCTCTTCTTTTTTTCTGCATATGTAGTACGTTTATATTGATAATGTCAAGAAAAACAACATCGAAATATAGTTGTAGGAGGTAAAATATATGTGCATAGATGGTCGCACCTGAACTTATAGCTGTCGATGGAGATTGTGGTGCTTGTATGTTGATCCCTAGTTTTGATAATGACAAAGGAACAAAGAAACAAACTAAGTAGTATGAAATAACAGATTAGTGAATGTTTGGATCTTGTAAGGTATCTTATTTTGAGCACAGAGAATACTAAGTCAAAGAGAAGAAATCAAGCAAAGAAGCGGGATTATAACGACTAAGTGAATATGCTCAAGAAACAGATACTGGAGTTACATGGAAGCAAAGGAACAAGCACAACTCGTATCTTTAGTTTCTATGTTAGGAACGAGTAACAGTGGTAAGGAACTACAAAGTGTTTAATAAGAGAATGTTTGTCTGTTCCTGTGAAAGGAACAGACTTGTTGGCACAACGTAAAAGAAACAGTTAAACTGACTTCATTAAAGGAACAAGTAATATCTGAAATAAAAGCAATGTTTTTGTGAAAAAATTCATTTCACACGCCTGACTACTTAAGATAGATATTCTTGGAGTAAAATTAGGAAATATCTTTTTAATATATGACTAAGTTATTTAAACGGTTATTAAAGGATTTTAAAAAGGATTTTTGAAATAATTAAGATTTGAAAGAAAAGATTTTTTGATTTATTTGATAAATATAAAATAAAATCTTTTAATTAACATAATCTTTTAAAAGATATTTTATTAGAATTGAAGAATAATAATAACCGTTTGTCAAAACAACTTAGCCTGATAAATTGCTTGATTTGTGGAAAATGAATTTAACGTTCAACTGAACGTGGGATTAGTGGAAATAGTGGGGTAGTGGTTCCTTGTTCCTTAAGCATAGGAACGAACATGGGTTAACTCCACTACTCCATAATCCCATGATCTAAAACCACGTTTAATTAACTAAAAGCTATTTAAGACAAAGACTTAACTACGTTTCTTTTGTGACTGACTAAGCAATTAAGTGAATATTGAGTTTTAAAGTGTCAGTGCCTTTATTCTCTTATTAAGCCAACAAAGTTCCTATTACCTACTTACTCTATTTCCATTAAGTTTATAGTATCATTGTAATCTTGGTTTTGGGTAAGGGGATTTTGAGTGAAATCCAGTACAAGAGAAGCTTTGAGTGACTCAAGTAAAAAGAGAGAACTTCGAGTGAAGTTGAGAGGAACAGCTGTTAAGGGAACGGCTGTTCAGGAACTCAAGTTGTGGCCCTGAGTATAGTTAGGTTGTAACAAGGTGTTTTGGCCTAATTAGTGAAAGAGTTGAGTTTAAAATCCCTAGTGGTCGAGGTCGTTTCTTCCTGTTGGGCCCTGGAAGTTTTTCCTCGTAAAAATCTCTCTGTTCCTTTAGCTTGCTTTTCTATTTAGAGTTTTAATTCCGCAAAAAGTACGTTCATTTCTACACATACAATTCACCCCCCCTCTTGTAGTGTTCCTAAAGAAATAACAATTGGTATCAGAGCTCACAAAAAGTAGGAAACCCTATTGAGAAAAAGATCCTGAAATCATGAACACTGCTGAGAGACTCGAAGAAGGTTATTCCACTCAAAGGCCTCCTATGTTCAATGGGAAATTCTACACCTATTGGAAGAACCGAATGGAGATATTTATCAAGGCTGAAAATTACCAGGTGTGGAGAGTTATTGAAGTTGGTGATTTCGAAGTCACAACTACAAATGACTGAAATGAGGTTGTTCCTAAACCACTCTCTGAATTTGATAAAACTGATTTTGAAAAAATGGAAGTTAATGCTATGGCTGTTAAACTTTTGCATTGTGGACTTGGACCCCATGAACACAATAGAATCATGGGATGCAAATCTGCAAAGCAAATATGGGATTTACTAGAAGTAACCCATGAAAGAACGAGTGAAGTAAAACGATCTAAAATTGATTTACTGATGAATCAATATGAACTATTCTCAATGAAGACTAAGGAAAGCATACAAGAGATGTTTACACGCTTCACTAACATTATTAATGAGTTATCTTCTCTTGGAAAGTTTATTTCTTCTGAGGAACAGGTTCGAAAGGTTCTTAGGAGTCTTCCTAAGGATAGATGGATGGCTAAGGTCACTGCTTTACAAGAAACAAAAGACTTCACAAAATTCAACTTGGAACAGCTAGCTGGTTCATTAATGACTCATGAGCTACACCTCGACACTGAGTATGGTGAAAGCTCTAAGTCGAGATCCATAGCCCTGAAAGCTGACGATGAAAACGATTCAGAAAAAGAAGAAGAGGAAGCAGCTCTCATGGTCCGAAAGTTTCGAAAATTCTACAGGAACATGAAGAATGGAAACTTTAAAGGTAAGAACAAAAAGTTAACTAACAAAGCTGCTTGTCACAAATGTGGTAGTACAGATCACTTCATCAAGGAATGCCCTATGTGGGAAACCGACAAAAACAAGGAAAGGAACAAGGAGCGTTTTGCTGAAAGGAACAAGGAAGCAAGATCTCCTTTTTCAAAGACAAACGTCCGGAAGGCTATGATAGCGGCGTGGGGAGATTCAGAGACCGAAGAAGATGAGGAACAACAAAATGAAGAAACTGCAAATCTTTGTCTTATGGCAAACACAGACATAGAAGAAGAAGATGAAGAAGAAAATGAGGTACAACAACGTTTAATTGAAAGTGACCTTGATAAAAGAACAAGGCCTGACATTTATAATCTTCTCTATGATGCTATTCTTGAATGTAAGGATGAACGTGAAAAACGTGAGCAAACTGAAAAAGTTGTTAAAGTTTGCAAGTAACACATTGATTGGCTAAAAAGTATGAGAACTGATGTAGAAAGTAGGTTCTTTGATCTCTTTGATCAAAATTTGAAAATTAAGGAATAATATGAGATTGTTAAAAATGAAAACTATTTGATTACTTTAGAAATATCTCATCTAAAAGAATTTGTCCCTGTTCTAAGTTCCTTTGATAGTAGATCTACTCCCATTAAAGGTTACAGATCTGAAATTGAAAATTTGAATAAAGAAAAAGTTGTTTTAAAGGAACAGATCTGTAATCTTAAGAAGGAACTTGATGTAGCAAGGAACAGAGGCAAAGTCTTGGCTGTTCCTAAATGGATTGAACAACCACAGACAAAAAGAAAAGAAGGCTTGGGATTCGAAAATCACAAGAAAAGGAACAAGCCTAAGAAGTATGTTGATCTACCTAGTGATAGAATATGCATGTACTGTGGCAAGACTGGTCACTATATGATGCAATGTCAACAAAGAACATGTATGATAAACAAGAATGTAGAGACTAGCAATATGAAATGGGTAGCTAAATCTAATGCTAGTCAAAAACAGGAACCCACATAAAAAGGGGTTCCTACAACTAATCAATAATTGTTTATGCAGGTTAGAGTGAGGGGGAACAACACATGGTATCTTGATAGTGGTTGTTCCAAACACATGACAGGAGACAAATCTAGATTTCTCTCACTCTCAACCTATGAAGGTGGAAGTGTGACCTTTGGTGACAACATGAAAGGTAATATTATTGCCATGGGCAAAGTTGGTAAATCACCTTCACACTCCATTGATAATGTCTTTTTAGTTGAAGGTTCAAAACACAATCTTCTGAGTATTTCCCAATTCTGTGATAAGGGAAATTTTGTTGAATTTAACAGTGAAAAATGTCTAATCATTAACATTAACTCTAAGAGTGTTATTTTGGAAGGAACAAGGAAAGGGAACACATATGTTGTGGATCTTGACTTTGTTCCTAAAAACAATTTGACATGCCTTAGTGTTATTGAAGATGACCCTCTTTTATGGCATAAGCGTCTTGGTCATGCTAGCTTCTCATTGCTTGACAAACTTCGATCAAAAGAGCTAATTTTGGGATTACCATCTATAAAATTTCATATTGATCAAGTTTGTGAGGCATGTGCAAAAGGAAAGCATGTCAGATCCTCTTTCAAATCTAAAAATATTGTAAGCACCACAAAACCATTAGAATTGATTCATATGGATTTGTGTGGCCCCATGAGAATTCAAAGTAGAAGTGGTAAGAGGTATGTGCTAGTTATTGTTGATGACTACTCAAGGTTTACTTGGATTATATTCCTCTCAAGCAAAGATGACACTTATGACGAGTTCCTTGTCTTTGCAAAGAGAGTACAAAATTTGAGTGGTCATAAGTTGATGCATCTTAGATCAGATCATGGCAGGGAATTTGAAAATTCAAAGTTTGATAATTTTAGTAGGAAACATGGCTTGGACCATAATTTTTCTATTCCTCGAACACCACAACAAAATGGTGTCGTGGAAAGGAAAAATAGGAGTTTGGAAGAAATGGCTAGAACCATGTTGATAGCTAGTGATCTTCCAAGGAACTTTTGGGCTGAAGCTGTAAATACTGCTTGCTATATTATAAATCGTGCTATGATGAGACCTTTAATCAACAAAACTCCTTATGAACTATACTTTGGTAAAAAACCCAATATTACATATTTCATAACATTTGGTTGCAAATGTTTTGTCCATAATAATGGGAAAGATAATCTTGGAAAATTTGATGCTAGGAGTGATGAAGCTGTCTTTCTAGGATACTCCTCACATAGTAAAGCTTATAGAGTCTATAATAAAAGGACTATGTGTGTTGAAGAAAGTATACATATAATATTTGATGAATCTGACAACTTTGATCCAAGCAAACAGGTCGAGGACTTTGAAATAGGCTTGATCCGAAAAGAAGCAGATTCATTAGAGGAGGAAGAAGAAGATAAAGAGCAAAGGAACACAGAAGATGAAGTTCCTCATCGAACGAACCATGTTCCTCAAGAAAATGTGGAAGTTTTTGTTCCTTATGAAAATGAAATAAATGAAAACGTTGAAAGAACTGATTCAACAATAGTAGAAAGAAGAACATTGGAACAAGGCTCTTCCTCCTCACAAGGAACTCATGAAGAACAACCTGTTCTTATCAGAGAATTTCAACCAAAGCCATGGAAACATCAAAATTCACATCCAATGGAACTCATAATAAGTGACATATCCAAAGGTACGCAAACAAGATCTCAGTTAAGGAATTTTTGTGCATTTCATGCGTTCCTATCAATGATAGAACCAAGAAATCATGAAGAAGCCTTAACTGACTCTGACTGGATCACTGCTATGCAAGATGAATTAAATGATTTCGAAAGGAACAAGGTATGGCATCTAGTCCCCACCTCTAAACAACAAAAAGTAATTGGTTTAAAATAGGTGTTTAGAAACAAACTAGATGAACATGGAACAATTGTTAGGAACAAGGCTAGACTTGTGGTCAAAGGCTATAACCAACAGGAAGGAATCGACTATGAGGAAACTTTTGCCCCTGTAGCTAGACTTGAGGCTATTAGAATACTTATTGCATTTGCTGCATACATGGGTTTTAAGTTGTACCAAATGGATGTTAAATGTGCATTTCTAAATGGCTATTTAAATGAAGATGAATATGTTGAACAACCTCCTGGATTTGAAAATCATGATCTTCCAAACCATGTCTATAAGCTTGATAAGGCTCTTTATGGGTTGAAATAAGAACCTAGGTCATGGTATGAGAGATTGTCTAAGTTCCTTTTAGAAAATAATTTCATAAGAGGAAAAGTTGACAAAACATTATTTTTGAAATCTAAAGGAACAGACATGCTTCTTGTTCAAATATATGTCGATGACATTATTTTTGGTGCAACTCATGAGTCTTTTTGTGAAGAATTCTCTATACTTATGAGCAATGAATTTGAGATGAGTTTGATGGGTGAATTAAATTTCTTTCTTGGTTTACAAATCAAACAGACTGAAAAGGGTATCATCATTCACCAACAAAAATACATAAAGGAACTTCTTAAGAAATATGGTCTCGAAAATTCAAAGATTAATCACACTCCTATGGGAACATCTACTAGACTAGATGAAGATTCCACAATAACAAGTATTGACCAAACAAAGTATAGAGGCATGATTGGTTCCCTTTTGTATCTAACTGCTAGTCGTCCAGACATAGCTTTTGTGTTGGTTTGTGTGCTAGATTTCAAGCAAATCCCAAGGAGTCACACTTGACTGCAGTAAAGAGAATTCTTCGATATCTCAAAGGAACAGATGATCTTGGACTCTTCTATCCAAGAAGTGATACATTTGAGTTAAAAGGATATGCTGATGCTGATTATGCTGGTGATCTCGTGAATAGGAAAAGCACCTCAGGTATGGTTCAATTTCTTAGTCACAGTTTAGTTTCTTGGAGTACCAAGAAACAAAACTCAGTTGCTTTATCCACCGCTGAAGCAGAATATGTAGCAGCCGTTGCATGTTGCTCGCAAATGCTTTGGATAAAACAACAACTCAGTGACTATGGAATCAAATTCAATTGTGTTCCTATATACTGTGATAATACTAGTGCCATTAGTATTTCAAAAGATCTCGTGCACCATTCAAGAGTCAAACACATACATATTAGGCATCACTTTCTGAAAGATAATGTGGAAAAAGGTTTAATTAAACTTGAATTCTGTCAAACTGAAAATCAAGTTGCTGATATATTAACCAAGCCTCTTCAAAGAGATAGATTTGAGAAATTAAGGCTTGAGTTAGGTTTAATTAAACTTAAGTGATTATTCCTGTTCCTGTACTCCTTGTATAAATCAATTTGATTGTTCCTATGTGATATTAAGTGACTATTTGTGAATATCTAAAGACCATTGCAAACTGTGAGTGTGTATAACACAAACCTGTAGGCAAAGGAACAAAGCCACTCACTAATGTCGCATAAT